>JAOQGH010000032.1:872211-941833 GCA_025769975.1 Gallinago jamesoni
TTTAGGTGGAACTTCTTATACTCAAGTTTGTGCCCATTTCCTCTTGTTCTGTCCCTGGGCACCACTGAGAAAAGACCAGCCCCGTCCTCCTGACTCCCTCCCTTTAAGTATTTGTATGCATTGATCAGAATCATCCTGCTGGCCCAGCGGGGCCCTCAGCCAGCGAGCTGACAACTGCTGAACTCAACAGCCAACCGGTTCAGCCTCTTAAGGCTTATCAAATTATTTGCATAAACACTGCGATCAGAGCAAGAATGAAGGAAGGATGGGCTTGAGCTCCAGAAAGGCTTTTTCCTACAGTTTTCTTATCTTCACTCCTCCCCTGCCTGTCCCTGCGCTGCCTGTTTAAAGGACCTGCTGGCCAGGGCTGATGATCCCAGGTCTCCTCTGGATGGTGTCTAGAGCTGGAGCCTGCAGGCTCTCCGAGATGAGCTTCCACTGCCAGTTTCTACTTAGTAGAGGCACTGGGGGGGGGATTTTATTCTTCCTCCAGTGAGCTGTATTCATGACACAGACAGGAACATCACATCCTTGAGCTCCCTGACGTGTGTCTCCATTTGGCCTGCTGTTAGAGGGGGACTAAGAGACACAGGCATTGCACAATAGCTAAGGCTCATTTCCTTAGGAAAATAAGCTAAAGATACTGTTCCTGTGATGCAGCTTTGTTGCTTCACTGAGTAACACGAGGTTTCTGTACTGCAAAGCACTTGGGCACGTGAGCTTTCTCTTCGAAGAGGGGAGGGAGGTGTGTAAGGGAGGTCTTCACCACCACGTCCCCTGCCAGCAAGTCAGGTCAGGGCAGAGCTGTGTCCGGCAGGGTGTCCACCCCCTGAGCCCCTGACAGCAGCTTTCTCCTCACGCCGTGACTCACTGCACCATGATCCATGTGGAGAAACGAAGGGCATTTCCAGCCGGCAGTTCCCTCTCTGCTCAGTTCAGCTCGTAGGGAGAGGAGAGGGCAAACCAGTCCGTACGTGCGTGTGGAGAAGCAGCTCCTCTCTGTCTCTGAAAGTCCAGGCTCCTCACCTGACTGCTGTAGCTTTTGAACATGTTTCTTTTTCTGAACAATTAAGCGTGTTTTAAAAATGCTGAGTTCTTCTTTCTAGAAGCTTTTGCTAGTTCCCAGAACTTGCAGAGGATCCCAGGCGTATCATCTCTGCTAAGAAAAACAGTTCTTCTCACGTCTGTTCAAAAGGGGAAGGGTGTAACATTGACCAATATTGAGTAAGAAACGCACTCTCTCCGTTTCACAGGCAGTTATTGGAATGTGCTGGGTATTCTGATGATAACTTATGTCTGTAGCAACTTGCTGAGCGATGTCTTGAATCATGCTCTGATAAAGGGATGCGTTTGAAGTTTGTGAAGGCAGTCCCTCGCTATCAGTCCCTCTCCAGCGCTGTCGCTGAGCTCTCCAGCCTTGCCTCTGTCAGCAGGCAGCCAGGCTGGAGTCCCGTTCCACTAAACCTAACACCCACCTGGCCTTACTTGGTTATTGACTAAAACCAGGCATTGGAAAAAAACAAGGAAAACAACCTTTTCCTGAACAAGTTTGCTTAATATAAACAGCAACTGTTTTCCCCCAGTGGATGTAAGCTGAAGAGCAAGACCCTTCCAGCCACCCCTGGAGCCCAGCTCTGCACAGGCCATGTCATGGGATTTTTGGGGTGTTGGCTTCTCTTGTTCCGGGGCTATCTAACTCCTACAAAAACGGGGTTTAATTGCTCCTTCCATCAATCCTGACAGCAGGGCGCTAACACACCCACTGTCTGGAAGCAGGCCTGTGACTCTCTGCAGATCAAAGTCGATCCAACCTCACGGCCATGAGCACATTCCAGGGTAACGAGAGCCCTGCGAAAGGTACGGAGAGCCCTGTAGCCTCGCAGTGCTCCCCACCCACCGCTGACTTCCATTAATTAATTAACTCTGCAGCTTTGTTCCCTTATCATAACCCTCCCAGCAACAGCACAATAAATTGTACTTGCAACAGATGCTTAAATGAGATGATCCCAGGTCTTTGCAACTTGAAACAAGGGTGGGAAACTCATAGCTTTGTGGTGATCTCCAATTCATTCATTATACAATCGGATCTTAATTGCTTTAAGAATATGAGTCTAGTAAACCTGGCCTCTAGTACCACTCATGCTAAAGACCAGTTCCTAAATCCCCGCTGCTATACACGGTCTATCCCTTGGGGTCTTCTCTACTTCAGTGGGCTCTAAAGTATTGAATTATCTGTAGAAACTAATGCTGTGTTCATCCACCCTGTATCTACCCACAGATACCAAAATTAAGTTAGCTGTTTTGAGATAGTGAAGAAGAAAGCATTTCTCTAGGGAAATAAATTTAAAATGAGGTACCTAAAATAATCTAGACGAGTCATCCACTGGAGCTGTTTCTTTCTACTGGCTATAAAGGAACATAGGCGTGACGTGCTTAACTTGGTTCCTGGGGACCAAATGCTTTTAATCTCAAGATTTTGAGAGGGAGAAAAGAGCTCTTCTTTTCTGATCTTTTCAAATTGTCAAGCATCATTTTAGTCAGAACATTGCCATTCAAGGCTCAGGAGTGTTTACCTGATTTACTCTGCAATTGGCTTCCCCAGTATTTCATCTAACTCTCAGCAGCAGTTTTTAACAGCTGAACAGGTAACACAGCGTAACATCCTTGGGGTGGTTTTGAAGATGATTCTTTCTCAAAAAGCAAGACTGCTTTGAGCAAACTCCCACCAAAGTCCTTCTATACACACGAAATGTGTCTAGATATAAACACAGTGCAAGGGACTGATGCTGCTTATGAAAAATTCAGAACCAGGGTCCTGCTGAATCCTGCGCTGCTGTCCCTGCTCAGAAACCTCACATGCATGCTCAGGTGTCACCAGAGGCAGCTCTGGTGACTCAGTAGGTGGCAGCCTTCACCTGGACTTTGCAAGGGGTTGTCACCCTGTGACATCACTTTGTCATATGGGGATGGCTGAGCACTGGGGACGAAGGCACCCTGGAGCCTGGACGATGGCAGCTCTGACACTTCACCCTGGGGTGCAAAGAGCCCCATGGCAAAATGTGAGAATAACTGGCCTCCTGGGCAACAAGTGGCCCTGTGGGCTGGCGGAAGTTTACTGCAGCGTCTCTCACTCCAGTACACTCCAGAGGATCTTTATGTACAACCAATGCAATTAAAAAGACAAACTGTGTGGGTCTGGCACTGTGGAAGAGGTTTGGATGAGCAGAATCACTGCTCGTTCATATGGTATGCAGGAAGAGGGAGCAGTATAGTTTTTCCCTAGTTTCTTTGGGGGAAATCTGCTACAGGGAAGAAAAAAGAGCCCACGCGAGCTGTGTTTTGGGAAAGGGACAGATTGGGGAGTAAAGAGAACCTAGTAGAGCTTTCTATGGGATGTAACTCACATGCTCATGAAGAAGGGAATGCTTTCTCTATGCAAGTCAACCTCCATTCCCCAAGAAAAGTGGAATGAGAAAGTGTGGGCGTGGGGTCTGGCTATAGAAGAGGCAAGACAGGCTCCTGTTGCTGAATGGAATCACCGCTTTCAGCATGCCTCCTCCTGGACCCAAGACAGGGGCACATCCCTGAGGATCAGTTTGGTGGGGGCAACATCCTCCGCCTGGCTGGGAGAGTGCTGAGCAGTAGGTGGAGGAGCCTCTTTAGGTGGTTCAGCCTGGGCCAGAAAGACCGAGGTAACTCCAGCCTCAGCCTTCACAGCTCTTCAAACCCAAGGTGCTCCTAAGCATTGTAGCTTCTATTTGAACGGTGACACTGGACCCCTTTCCCAAAGCTCTTAGAAGTTTCAGGTGCTGTCAAGCTGATTTTTTTTGAACTGTTCATCTGAAAACGAGAGGAGGAACCGTTACTAATGTGAGAAACCATCCTGGTTTCCTCAGTGGATACTGGCAACGCCTACCTTACTACTCAGCATTATGCCTGCCTACCCTTCTCTCTACCCCTGAACAAGCTTCAACGAAATAGCAAGCATATTTTCGGATTTATGCTCACGCTCCTGTCATTCTCTCACAATACCTTACATAAATCATCATTGTCTTTGGAGAGGCGCCAAAACAGTTTGAAGGAATGTGTACAGGACCTACCAGAACAGGGCTTCCCCACGTTTCTGACTATAATCCCCTTATTCAGAGTTACACCAGTAGGTTCACACCTCCTGCACAGAAAAACTTTTCCAACTCCATCCACTGCCTTTAAAAACAAACAAGGAAACCCACAAACTCATGCCCAGCTATTACCATGAAAGAGAAAACAAGAGACACAAAGCAAAAGAATTTGCCGCATGCAGATCTATAAATGCTAAGCCCATGACTGAGGAGACATTTGTTTTTGTTCCGCGTAGTCAAACGTGTCCTGATGTCTCAAACACCTTCACTCTAAAATTGCAGCCAATTGCTTAGTCACAGGGGATTTGCTCTTTATGCAAGGGCCTTTGCTGAGGCCCCAAAGTGGTGACACTCCTAGACTACAAATGTAAGCATGGGTCATGTGTGTGAAACACTGCGTGAAGCAAGGGGCTGGCAGGACCTTCCCATGACCACCCTATTGCCACCAGAGATGGTAAAATTCCAAGCTGCAGCTGAGAATAGGCTCTGCAGGGTGAGCGTCAGGTACAGAAAACGCAGTGTGTTTACTAAATACACTGTGACCAGCTTTGTAAGTGAGGAAAAACCCACTGCCCAGAAAAGGCCAGAAGGTGAGACTTTTACTCTACCCACTTTGTCTGCAAAGAGGCGAAGCGGCCTGCCCAGTTCCACAGAAGAGGACTAATGACAGGGGTGATGTCAGATATAACAGTTCCCAAGCTTTCTCAATCAGCACCTACCAGCTCTATTTGCTGGCCCTTGCACTTTCTGGCAGCCTCTCCCGCTCCTTCGCTATCAGACTCTCATCTGAAACAGCCACAAAGACAGCCTGCTTCAGGCTGACACCCCCCGAGCCTGGGAACCGCTGCTCTGAGTCCCACCCCTGTTCTCCCCTAGGAAGAGGGGGGGTCACCTTAGTGTGGTTATTCCAAAGGGAGCCAGCTGTGCTGGGAGATGTGACAAAAGTGGGGACTTGCCTTCACTGTCATCTTTCATCTTCCACGCCCTGCTCCATCCGCAACGACACCATCTTCATCTCTTGGTCAGTTGTTTACCCTGGAAGGAGTAGACACAGTTAAAATGTGAAGGTCAGAGCTAATCCCTCTAGCTTGCTCAGTGATTCCACAGACCTGCTCTTGCACTTTCTCACACCCCAGGTATCTCCTTGATCACCCACCATGCGAGGAAACGCACACCTCACAGCCCCAACGTGTTCCTCTGGGTGCAGCCGTGTACGATGCAGATTGGCACCGTTGATGCCAGCACCGAGTGTGACATGACAGGAGCAGATGTGGGTTGAAGTGGTTCCTACAGGAGGCCCTTGCATGCCCTGTCTATGCAGTTGGGTCCCTGGGCCCCACCACCTCCACATCTCAAGGCTTTCCTAAGAGAAGCTGATTGAAAAAAGAGAACCTTTGCTTTTTCAGTGCCAGGCTCCACCTGGAAGCACACCACCTTCCTTTTCCCTGCCTCATGGATAACACAAGGATATCGGTGCACACATCACCCACAAAAGGCCTCATTTCTGCTTTTCCTCATCTGCTCCTCTGTGACACCACTGTGCCTGCCATCCAACTCCCATCCACACCAATTTGGACAAAATACATAGCCAGGCGCCATGAGGGGGGCTAGCTTAATCCTGCAACACGGCCAACAAAATGGACTTTCCTCTGTGGGACTGAGCTGGGCACTGGCACAGAGCAGGGACTGAGGGGCAGTTTTTGAGGGAGCTGGTTTCTCTGGGAAGATTTACAGAATTACAGAATGATATGGGGTTGGAAGAGACCTCTGGAGATCACC
Organism: Gallinago jamesoni; assembly: GCA_025769975.1. Lineage (NCBI taxonomy): Eukaryota > Metazoa > Chordata > Aves > Charadriiformes > Scolopacidae > Gallinago > Gallinago jamesoni. The sequence continues at coordinate 878,112 of JAOQGH010000032.1, forward strand.
TAGTCCAAACCCCCTGCCAAAGCAGGTCCACCTACAGCAAGTTGCACAGGAATGTGTCCAGGTGGGTTTGGAATGTCTCCAGAGACGGAGACTCCACCACCTCTCTGGGCAGCCTATTCCAGTTCTCTGCTACCTTCAAAGTAAAGAAGTTCCTCCTCATGTTTAGATGGAACTTCTTATGTTCCAGTTTGTGCCTGTTACCTCTTGTCCTGTCCCTGGGCACCACTGAAAAAAGACTGGTCCCATCCTCTTGACACCCATCCTTTAAGTATTTATAGGTGTTGATGAGATCACTCCTCAGCCTTCTCTTCTCCAGACTAAAAACACCCAAGTGCCTCAGCCTCTCCTTTCTCCTGATGATGCTGGATGCTTGGAATTGTTGGTGAGCTCAGGGGTGTACATTGGCTCTCTGCAGCTCTGAGCCCTGATGGCATCCACACTGCAGGGCCTGGCCGCTGAACTGTGTGGAGAAATCCTAAATCATGTAGTAGCTTTTGAAAACTGTACTCAAAAAAGGCGTATGGGAAGTCCCCCAGAGGCTTATGACAGAAGAGCAGAAGACTACTGCCTCTGTTGTAGGCAACAGCGTTCATCCCAAGCACAGAAGCCATACAAATTAACCAGCTTTACAACACCCTGTCAGGTGTTTGACAGGCTAATTAAAAAAACACCTCCCTGTTATCCAAGGGCATGTGGGAATGAAATTTCCATTGCTAATTATTGGTAAGGTCGTTGGTGTCTGGGGCTGTGCGAGGCTTTCATATGGAATGCAAACAGGGCGCTGGGATGGCCAAACAGCTGCTGCATTGAAAGCCTGACCACGGTGTTTCCCAGCTAAGTTAATGAAGCTAAGTTAATGTACACCCCCCCTGTGCAGGCAGAGGGGGGGCTGTCATCCACAATGATAAGGTGCAAGTGTTGGGCATGGCCCATGCTCGTTGGGGCAGCTTCTTTGGTATGCCAACGTCAGGAAACGTCAGCGTTTTGAGAAATTTTGTCTGAGAAAGGGCCCTGTCACCGGTGCAGTGACAGCAAAGCGGAGCAGAGGAATGTTCAGGCAGATGATGTAGCCTGCTGCACGGTGTGGCCCCTTCTCTGAATGCCTGGGACCTGTAGGCTGAACGTCCCCGTAACCAGCTCAGGCAGGTAAACACATTTCATTTGTCGCATCTTACTTGCCAGGAGAGCTGCTGTTACACCCCAAGAGCTCCACGAAGACCGGAGGTGTGCAGGCCAAGGCTGTCCCTCTGGGCTGGAACACGGCAGCAGAGCAGACACGCGTTTGCCATGTACACCTTCTGCATACGCCGGCCCTGGCCTCCTCCGCAGAGCTGGAGCAGGGTTAATTAGAGAGCAGAGATGAGTAGCCAATCTGCAGGAGGAACACGAGAAAAGTATGTCAGTGCCTTAACGCCAGAGCAGGGCAGAGCCCACGAGAGGGGTACTTTCTGCCAACGCCGTCACCTTCCCCTTCAACTTTGGGGGTGGTTTTGTTTTGTGGTTGTTTGGCAACCAGTCATAGGAAGTGGGTTTTTTTTAAGCTTTATTTGTGCCTCTAAGGAAAAAAACATTAACAATTCCTTCCCAAGTTATTTTAAGGCTGCACCCAAGACTGTAAAACTGGCAAAGAAAAGAGTAGGCAGCATCGGGCTCTAACTGGGCACTGAGCAACAGGAGAACTCCTCTTCCCCTTTCAGCCCTCGGTGATTTCTTCTCTCTTCTGCACACAGGACACACACCACTGTAGGGCGTTTGGTTGCTGCTGGGACCTGGGATGGCTGGTGGAGACCACGTGAGACAGTACCTCCTAGAGTGTAGTTTGCCCCCAGCCCAAGGAAACACCTAGGCTCTTCCTTTATCTTTTTAAATTTTTGTGCAAAACATTGCTTTTAGTAAGGTTTGAGCTGAGATTCTATTTTAGGTGCCTGGTTTTGTATCTAGCATTTTAAAAAACATCCTGCATTTATGAGCTGCAGAGCTTTAAGAAGTTTGGAGGTTGCCACCAATAAGCCATTACTCACTAGCACCGCCACAACAAATAGACGATATTCCCCAAAAATTTACAACAGGACACAGCGGAGGTTTTCCCAATCCTTTGAACAGTAACTACACAGGCGTATGAAACCCTCTGAACATGGAAGTTTCTCTGTGGGACCTACAAGTCAAACTCAAGCAAGGGGTAGCTCTCTTCAGACCCAGGACGTGTGCCTCAGAGCACGTCTATCCCAAGACAACACTGAGCATCTGTTATTTTGCTGACACACACGTGTAATGCTGTACACGCTGACTGTGCAGAAGTATATAGATCTGGGAACGCTTCCCACAGCCATACCCAGCATGGAGGGCTGCAGAGACTCAAAATGGAAGCTGAAGGTACATGCCCAGCCCTACAGAAGACTTTCCTTCATTTTTCATATCCTCTCTCATTTTTTAACCTCACAATATTCAAGTACAAGAGTATTTCCAAACTACAAATGCTTGTGAACAAGCAGTACCGTGTAAAACTGTGTATGCTGCACATGGCAGGAAAACAGCACTTGTGGAATGTCCACAGCCTTCTCTGTGTCCACAGCAATTTCTGTTTTGGGGGGTTCAGACTACTGTCCTCAGGTAGTTATCTGCCACTGGGGGTGAACCTACAGCCGTTCCACTGACAACAGACAACCAGTGGAGACCCGGTGTCTCCTCTTCTCATGGACAATGCACCAAGTGCACATCACAAATCTGCAGGACCACCCTAACGTATAGACTGGCAGAGCTACTGGCTGAAAGGGTGGCCTGATCCCTGGCACTGCACCCCAGGAAAGCTCAGGGGCTAAGTGGCAAGACACTGACGAAGGGCAGGGTTCCCTCCAGGCTCGCAGTGCTCCAGCTCTGACCCCTCTAAAGCCGAGCAGAATTTGGCTAACAGAGCACCCTGTCCACATGTTTATAATAACAGTTACATTTCTACCTGGAAAAGGTGGTAATCCCTGTGGGGCCTTCAGGAGGTAGAGAAAGATGGGCTTGGGGTGATGTGCTTAAGGCACACCTTTTTTTCCCCTAACCCAAAGGGAACAGGCAAAAAGAGGTCCATATACTCAGGGAGTCTCCTTTACGCACCACCTATGACAGCAGGCAGCCCTTGTAAAGCCCTGAGTGCCTAATTGGTGCTTCAGAAAATCCCCCAGCTCTCTCTTAGCCCTTAAATCCCTGCAAACACCCCAAAGTAGCACAGAGTCCTCGGGTGCCACAGACCAAGTTGTGTGTAACACAGCTGAATGCACCCCTGCAGCCTGGCTACAGAAAACAGGATTGCTCAGGCTTGCAAAACAGCGTGAGAACCTGCGAATGAAGTCTGCAGACTTCTTCCTTGTTCCCAGTTTACTGGGGAATAATTGTTTGCTTCAGCCAAGCTCTTCCTGATCTATATCCACAGATCAGCATCGGGCTCAGCGCTGCAGCCTGTCACACGCTATCTCCAACATGAAAGCAGGCAACAGAGATACGACGGGGCAATTTTCTCCTCAACCCCGCTCTGCGACAGGATGTCATGGCTTGACAACACGAGGCAGCAAATCGGACGCTGGTACTGGCTTTGAGTGACTCCCTTTCAAGCCTGAGCATCTGGCCAGCTGTTCGGCCCTCAAATTGAGGTGCCATTTTCCCAGCGCACGCGTGGTTGTTTTGTGGTTTCTATTGTTTACGTGCTCGAGAACCCCAGCTTTTATTCTCCGGTTACCTGCCCGCCTCCCACCAGTCTTTCAGGTCTCGTGTTTGGCCAAGAGCGTCCCTGGGAATCTCCAGTGGCATCTCGCTGGTCCCAGCCACGTGTGGGCTCCTGCCCCTTCCCTGGGACGCTTTCAGGCAAACAAAGGAGTGACCCGTCTCTCTCTGGGGCGCGATGATGCCGGGGAGGGCTGCGCTCAGACACCCTGTCCCAGTGATGAGAGGCTCTGATGCTAATCACCCGCCTTTGATCCCTTCCCCTTTCAACTAAAGCTCCCGTCTTCTCCCTCTGTCTCCCCCCAGGCTCTTCTCCAAATGAGGACCTGTGCAGCTGCCAGGGCACATGATAGGAAGTGCCACATCCAAGCAGATCAGAAATCTCCAGCCTCGGCCAGGATCTTCTGCAGGTAATTGAGGGCGTTCGCACAGCGCACAAGCAGAACCGGTACCGGTCCGTGCAGCTAAGGACACGGCTGCACCACTGCCTAGTCTGGACATGCAAATACTCCTCGGGGAGAGCAAGTGCAGCCTCTGGAGAGTCAAGGCAAAGCTGAGACCTCAGTTGCATGTCTGCCAGCTCCAGAAAACTGGGGTTTGCTTTCCTAGCCCAAAACCAAGTAAGAAGTTCAGTCACTAGAAACCAAAGCCCATTTCTTGACATCAGTGAGCTATTAGAGATGGGTGATGCTGCACTCACAGCCCTTGTAGATCTTTTTAAGAGAGAAGGCTTCTTCGAAGTGTAATTTCTGCACACCACTACTAGAAATGTTAATATTTGACAGATATTTTCATCTTACTCAAAATAAGGATTAAACGAGATTTCCATGGCTGGTTATTTTCATGGTCTGGGGGTGAATTTTATGTCACTCTTTAGTTAGTAGGTTTTAAATAGTTGCTTTTAAATGTGTCTCCTAGATCCCATCAGGTTGGATATCAATCCCATCAGCATTTGGGAGATGTTATTCCTAACCAGAACCACATTTGACCCTGGACAGAGACGGTGTTTTTTTGGTGTTAACTTTTGAAACTCATGGCTGAAGACCAGACCCATGTCTGGGTTTGGATCCAGGTATCCCATAAAGCATCAAGGTACCCAGGTCCCCTCTGCTCCATCTAACTCCCTCACCTAGTCCAAAAGAGTGCATTCCCAGGCAGATGGCTTCGAGGAATAGTATCAGGATATTAGCCTCGTAACTCATTAATGCTAATAGCAGTTGCATAATGCACAGCTGAAGTGTGGTTGTACAGTAAGCTAAGAACACAGCCCAACTCTACGAGGTGCCAGTGCTCAAACTGACCCTTGCAATTTGGTGACAGGCGCCCAAAGAGTCTTCAGCTTTGCTTTCCTTTGAGGCCTATTTATCTCGGTTGCTTTGTCAGGTTCCCTGGCACCATAAAATAAAGATCAAAAAGGGAAGCCATCAAGGCTAGAAAAAAGGGCAGAATTCTTCATGATGTTTTTCTGGCCGTTCAAGGCTGCTCCTAACTTTTCACCGGTCTGTGCCAGTTTGGGGGGCTCCTGATGCCGTTGTGGTGCCTGGGAGGGACGTGTGGTTCTCTGCCCTCTGCCTCTGCCCGTATTTCCCCCTACGTGTACCCAGAGAGACCAGGGCTCAGCGATCTTCCCTTCGCTGGCCCGCCAATCTTCCCTGTGATGAAGACATGGGAAGATGAGAGTGATGCTGCAACTTTGAAACAACAGAAAATATTAAATAAACCCTAATTCCCTGCTGGCACATATACGCACTATAAATAAACATTATAACTATGTAAATAGCACACAGCTCCTAGGAGCTGGGTCACCTTCTGAAACACCATGCGGAGGAGTTTGCTGCTCTACTGCAGGGGGACCATGCTTGGCTAAATCACGCGACTCATTTAAACACATGCTGTACAGTAACATAATTTTTGGAAACAATATTGTTTGGCCCTCCTGAGTGATTCCCAGAAGTAATTCCTGCAAGGAGCACACACCCAAGCCCAGTCAGAATTTCTGGAACGACATTCCAGTTGCTCAACACCTGGTTATGCAGATAGAAGAGAAAACAGAGCGACGCCTTAGCCGGTATAATAGATAAGGGTGTGAGAATTCAGCTGGCTGGCTAGCACATGAAAGTGTGGATGACCTCGCCCCGGGATTGCTCAAGCCAGAGGAGATGGCAGTATCAATACACACATCTCCGTTCGCAGTCACAGGACAGCTCTCCTCGATGTCTGCTCCTGCCCTAAGGTCTTCACCCCCAATGGAGGGAAAGCGCGATGCACATTGAACAATGTGCTGGCAAAGCTGTTTGCTCCTGCAAATCGACTGAGGAAAAGGCTTAATGACATTCTCTCTGCTATTGTTCCATCTAGTGGAAGACCTTCCACCTCTTCAGATAAACTCACGTGCAATTAGAGGGAGGCTGAAGTAACGGGTTCTCTGTTTTCTTCAAACTGAGACTAGTGGTTCCATACATTATCTCCTATGTAATGGCTGGGTGACCTTCCCTGTGTTACACAGAAAGAGGCTCCTCTCAGTTATAAAATCATTGAGTGCACTCAACTGCTTTTATTAAAGCAACAAACAGTTTGAAGCAAATGCCAACATCCTCAACATCTATCAGGAATGGGCCAAGAATTCCTATTTTGCATCCATAAGCAGAAGAGCAGTGTATCGATAGCAGTCAATTAATTCACCAACTGGCAGATTTTGGCAGTGGTAGCCCAAACTCCTGGGTCAGGTAGGAGGGGTGAGAGGAGATGCTTGATGTGAATTCCTCATTGTCCCATCTGAGGTACAGGGACCTGGGGAAGCTGGGGTAGGTGCTGCGTGAAGGGGGCACCTACATCCTAATGCCAGTGACAGCCGGGGAAGTTCTGGAAGGACTGAGGAACCACGCAGTCTGGTGCTAATACAGCAGGCCCAGCACACGTCCTACAAAACCCTGGGTTGAAATAAAGACCACAATTAAATGGTGGGGTGGGTGCTCCCATCTCAAGTAAATGTTTTCCCCTGATGGAGGGAGCCCTTCAGTAGCAGTCAGTATGCCTCCTGTTACAATTAGGCCCCTAACCTGGCTATAACATTGATTAAATGATTAATCTAACCTTGTAAAGGCAGCTTTGGTAAACAAAGACCTGTGAGTATAAGCAGGCAGGATGAGATGAGATGAGAGAAAAAGGCAGCGAGCAGCGCCTCTCCCATCGGAAGGGAAGGTGCTTGTGACAGACACTAGTACTTGTCCCAAAAGCACTAAAAGTCCCCCAATTAGCCAGCTGCCTTCCAGCTCCCGGTCTTCATCCTTAGCAATGAATCAAACTCTTCATTCCCAATCCAGGAAATTCCTAAGCCACATGTTTTTCTTGCTGATTTCTCTTTGCTCCAAGGAAGAGACAGTAAAGGTGAGGAATTAGGAAAGCAGTCTTCTACTCTCTCCTTTTTTGTCTGTTTTTTTAACCTTTCTAACAGCTCCACAATAACTGTCACATGAAAAAAACATATGGGAGTCTCCTGTGACTTGAGACATGAGGTTATATTAGAACATGTCTGGCTGTCTCCAAATCGTGGGAGAAGGGCCAGATCCTCAAAGTTAGTAAGAGCCTTAATCCTTGCTGGGAGAAGAGGATCTCTGTGTATCTGGACCTGGGTGTCTAATGTCCTCATCCTAAATTATCGTGGTTTTGGCCTAAATTGACCACTGCAGAGAGAGACAGATGTTCTCCCCCTCAAACCAGGACACTGAGTATATCTCTAACTTGTCACACAGTAGGTAACACACGGCAAGTCTCTTGGATTCACACTAAATTCAGTGGGGTTTGGACTGGCCCAGTACAGAGTAGCAACAGTTCTCCAGAAATGCCTGCCTCCAGTTCCAGTGAGATGCCACACGTGCGGTTCCCTCTCCCCGGCTGCCCTGCACTATTACTAAGGTTGCCAAGCCAAGCACCCAAAATTCATCATGAACCTTTATTCTGCCTGCTCTAGAGGGCTGGAGCACCTCTTCTACGAAGACAGGCTGAGAGAGTTGTGGTTGTTCGGCCCAGAGAGCAGGTGGCTCCAGGGAGACCTTATAATGGCCTTCCAGTACCTGAAGGGGGCTACAGGAGAGATAGGGAGGGACTCTACCAAGGAGTGGAGTGATAGGACAAGGGGTAATGGTTTTAAATTGGAAGAGGGGAGATTTAGATTAGATACTAGAAAGAAATTCTTTGGTGTGAGGGTGGTGAGAGCCTGGCCCAGGTTGCCCAGAGAAGCTGTGGATGCCCCATCCCTGGAGGGGTTGAAGGCCAGGCTGGAGGGGGCTTGGAGCAACCTGGTCTGGTGGGAGGTGTCCCTGCCCAGGGAAGGAGAGTTGGAACTGGATGATCTTTAAGGTCTCTTCCAACTCTAATCATTCTATGATTCTATTCTATGATTCCATATGTGCTTCACGTAAGGCCTTGAAGTAAGGGCTGCACCAGACCATGTCCAGAATTTTCTTTCCTGAATTTGCTTCGACAGAAGCCAATAGCCCAGGCTGTTTCCCTGAAGGATGCCCTCCCTGTTCAGCAGGCAAACATCAGTGAAGCTCACAAAAGTGTTCAGTGAGAGAGCATATGAGTATGCAAAAAGGTCAGCATTGGTGGGTACAACTATTATTAGACAAAAAAGGAAAATATTGGTGGGAACAAACAGGTCTGGTTCCCTTTACAATGTCATCTGTCAACTAGGCAAGCTAGTGAGTGAGTAAAGGAACAGTCTAAGACATTATGAGTGTGACAGCTAAATAATGACAACGTGGAGGAAGGTGTTAACTGTAAGTATGGCTGTAGTACTGCCAGGGAGTCCCAACATACTCAATGAGAGACATCCTTCAGCATAGTGGATTCAGCAAACTGTCACCTGCTCCAGGGACAGCAGCATCATTAATTGCTGTATTCAGCAGTAGTGCAAAGGCGGGATTCAGCCCTCACCTGAAATTACCCATCTTCTCTTTGAAGAAATGAGCCGCGCTTAAACAGATTTGGGCTATGGCCACTGGAAATCCATGCTTTTCTGCTCCACGTTACCCATGGGAATTAAACACCTCAGTTTAGCCATGTTAGAAGTTCTTCACTGGTCTGGGTGCTGACCCCAACCTGCAGGCCACCTTCACGCCTGACCCCACACGATCACCGTGGACTTGCCCAGGGTCTGGGCTGACCCTGGCTGCAGTGTAAGAGGAAGCAGTGAGACACTGATCAGCTATGGAAACTCCTTTGGTCAGCACTGAAGAGCCTACCTGTAGCTTTTTAATGCTTGTAAACCAGCTCTCTACCCAAAAGGCAGAGCGTGGGAACAGTGACCAAGGGTATTCATTTTATCAGACAAACCAATTCCTCTGAGAACAGAAATACTCAAAATTCCTTTGATCTGAAATCTAATAAAAGATATGAAGTCAATAAAAAGGTTTGGGTTTCTCTCAAAACATTGCTCTGCTTATTAGCTGAGTGACTGTGCAAGGGAAGCTTCGCTTTAGTATCGCTTTGGTTATATATGCTTTCTGGGAACGGCAATGGTTTCCAGGCCATTAAATATTTGTCAGCATGACCAATGAGTCCTGCTCACCCGCACTGCTAACGCACTTCCCCGGGGAGATGGAATGTTTGCCATACCAAAATAGCAACTAAATGAATGAAAGTTCAAGCAGAGCTATAAATAGAAAGGGCACCAGGTTTTCACGGTGCGCATATAAGCTGTTTCACACCCACTTCCTTTTGTCTGCCATTAACTCTGAGATCTGAAGTGAAATAACCTTTCTGCACTTTGGAAGAACAAACAGCAAAACAATAAAGAGACCAAACTGTTACGAGGAAGTCACTGAAGTGCTGTGTTGGAAAGATGGACAGACTATTATATATATAAAGTGCTGTGCCCCACAGCCAGAGATGCCAAAGAGTAACACCCGATTTAAATTTTAGCAATGCTTACATGGGAATTTGGGGACAGCTGAGTGAAAATGCCTTGGGTGGAATTTCACTGTGCTGCTTCTTCAACAGTCGTGGAGCAGAGCCAGCCCTCAGTCTGTGGGTAACGCGCAGTGGCACCTCCTGGTGGAAACCAGCTTCCAGGTCTGTGGGCAGCAGAATAGGCAGAAAAACATATGATGAGGAGTAGAATAAGAAAGAAAAGCTAAAATAAAAACGAAAGAACCATTTTTTTTAAAGGACAAAACCCACTTGCTTCTCATACCAAAGTCAGGGCACACTGGTGCTATGCCAGAGCTGCTTTTCCATGTCAATAAATGCCTTTTCAGGTTGCAACAAGGTGTGTTTAGGAACAAATATTGGTGGAAGGGAGGGGGTTACAAAAGCAAATGGGGTAGGAAGGTGCTCTAGGAGCAATCTCCACTGCAAGGCTCAGTCCTCGTTAACAAAGCTCACAAGCCCTCACACCATAAGCGTATTCTCCTGTGTCTCCCCTGGGCTGGCACTGTCTAAAAGTTCTGCCGTGGAATGCTGTTAATATTCAATAATTGGCACTGAGATAAAAACCAACTAAACCTGGAAGAAAGCGGCTGAGTCATGGCAGATTAGGTGGTAATTTACTATTTTTAGATTTAGCTGTTGGAAATGGACACCAAGCAAAATCTCACTAAAAAGAAACTTGTGCCCAAAACGTAGGCTCATAAAAATGTAATGAGTTCACAGGTTGGGTTTATTATTGTTTCAGTGTGTGATAGGAGATCTGCAGATATAAAGGGATGCCCTTTTCTCTGTTTATGGAGGTTCTTTGGAGGTTGGCATGTGTAACACTTGGCCTGTTGGGAGTTTCATGCTGTTTCTAGGTGCAAATGTGATAATGAGTAATAGAGGAAAGTATCACAACATGTCTCAATGTGTCTCGTCTTCTGATGAGAACTCCAGACCGTTTCTGCACCGCTGTCTGAGCAGAGCTCCCACCTGATCCTTATCGTTTCACTCTGAGCGACGGAGGTGGCTGGAAATTTATTTTTTTTACTTTAAAAATGTTGAGAAAACTAGATGGAAATGATGACAAAACAGCTCCCTGCCTTTTCTTCCCAGCAACAGGACACGCTAGATGTTTGCTCTATCATCTCCCTGACCTCAGCGTGCATTGTGCTGGGGGGTGGCTGGAGAGGTGGCTGCAGCTCACAGGGACTGAAGGGGTGGCTCTCGTTAACTCAGCCACCAGATGGTCACTGCCACTCTCTTTTCTCCCTCACCCATCCCAAAACACCCCCAAAATGAAGCAGTCTGGGTGAGAAATGAGCTCTAGTTGTGTTTCTAGAAGTGCTGCAGTGCGAAGCTGCTTACCCCAGGACCTGCATGACGGTACACAACATGAGCAAGGAAATAAGCTGTCTGGGAAGATGCTGCTGTACATGAAAGCATCTGCCTGCAGCTAGATTCCATCAAAGAGCAGATCTGCGGATTGATTTTCCCAAGTATGACATCCTCCATCTGCAGAGCATTCACAGGTTCTTTTATTAGCCCCGCTCCTGTTCGTGATTCAAGCAGCATGATGAAACAGCTCACAAAAAGGCACTCTGCTCCACACACACTGCCCCATAAGCGATGCAGAGCCCCGAGATGGGGTGGGTGGCAGCAGCAGAGCCCTGGTAACAGGGGCCAGGGAAATGCTACGAGCCCAGGCAATGTCAGCGGTGACATCCAGTGCTGGCAACGGCATTTGTCCATCTGTCTTTTAATGGAATCCATCTTTTAATCTGTCTCCCACCCCATCTTTTGGGGACAAAGGCCAGGAATCAGCCTGTGCCAGCATGGCTCACAGGAGCAAACAGCAGCAGGAACTCTGTGACTGCTGTCAGTAAAATCCTGCACATTCCTTTATCGTTTCCGTCTCTCCACTCTTGTTCTCCACGTGCATGGGCATGCTTTCATGCATTTTTATTTTATTTGCAATGATGTCACGGGCAACCTTTTGATGACTTATGACCCACAACAGGCTGGGTACCACTGGCTTGTGAAAGAATGAAGGGAGAAGAAAGCCAGGAAGAAGGCTGGAATAGCATTGATTAAATAAACTCAGCAACCAAAAGCACAGAAGTGGCACAGGGAATTTCCACAGGGACCTGCCACGGATATTTTGGGAGGAGCCAGCAAATAAGGGAGGCTTTCAGAGTACCCAAGAGATTTGGACACAGCAGAATACGTCCCCTAGGGCTGAGCACCCGAAGCCTGCGGAGCCACATCAAATGTTTCTGGGGCACCGCACACAGCCTGTCAATTTGCTGGGGACTGGGCTCTGCCACGGGATATGCTAATACCATATGAGAGGTCTGAAAACATCCTGGGAGCAACCACACACATTTGCATATCCTTCTTCAGAAATGGATTTTATTAGATGGTCTGAACAATCTATTTAGCACAAGCCTGCTTTTATGTCCTCAACCTGTTAGAAAGCTCTATTAGACCACTGCACTGTCAAAATAGTCTTTGCTCGTCAGAGGGAAGCTGTTTCTGAGCCATTCCCTGTGCTTTTAATTGACGGGAGAGGAATATGTTGTTCCCCAAGAGCATTTCCTACTGATTCACTTCTCTTTATCATCTGATTTACAGGCCTGATCTTGACTTTTCACCACACCCAGATCTCCCATTGACTTCAAGGAACAGAGCTCTGTGGGGGCAGTGTGAAAGTCACCCAATAAAGGTTTTCAAGAGTAAGCTGCTGAATTCATCACCACCAGAATTTACATAGATCTAAAAGATGCCGGCAGATTTGCTGTGGCAAGTATGACGAGCTGTGTCAACTGCAGTGCCACGACGTAATGAAGAAGGACCGTGCGGAGCAGTCCCCTATTTGCAGCGACAACCCTTCCCACCCCTGGCGGAGCACGGCATGCCCATCACACACACTGTCTGCATCGGGACAGACCCCCCTCCTTCAGTCCCAGCATGGGAAGGAGCTGTAATTCACATTATTTGCAGCTCCCGAGGGGCTCATGTGTACACATTCCCTGTCATTTCCTACCGCCCACTCCAAAAGGACACCAGAAGCCGCAGTCTCGAACAGAAGCCGGAACACACTGCGATTGTTTTCTCCATGAAGAATTTGCCACTTAGCCAGTCCTCAGCTCAAATTAGAGACTCTGTGTGCTAGATGCTCCGTAATCACATGAAGCACGAGTTACCTCCAGAGCTGGCCAAAGACTAGGAGAGTTACAAAGGGCTGGGAGGCAGCGCAGAGAGCCACAGGCGATGCTGTGAAAGGGAAAGCCTGATCCAGCCCCCTCTCTCCAGGCTGTCTCTGAAGAGGTCTTGGAGAGACACCCGGACACAGCGAGGCTTTGCCAGCTGCACCCTCAGAACATGGCACATCCACAGCGGAGCGACCGCGTGCCTGGATACACCTAATGCTGCAGCGATTAATTATAAACGCTGCGTCTGTAAGATCTGGAGGGGAAGAAATCTTTTCCTTCTGCTGAGGAGAAAGAGAAATGATACCCTTGCACAGCACCATTTGTATAAATGATTGTGCTTTTTTACTCACGGTTCGTCTGCCAAGCTCTCTTGCTTGGGAGGAGCCTGTGTGCGTTTTGAAGTGTAAAGCAGGATAATGGATTATCATTATTAAAGGGCTTACAAATTGGGCAGGCAAGCCCCAGGTGAGAGGTCACTCTGACTGTACAAAGGGAAAGGTTTGCGCTGAGTGAGGAAGCTTGGGTTCCAGCAGGGAAAAAAGTTTTGTTCCCCAAGACTGCAGGTCTGGTCACCTGCCTGCACAGAAAGGAGCTCTCAGGCTCTGCAGGAGGTGTCCCTGCCCAGGGCACGGGGGTAGAACTAGATGATCTCTAAGGTCCCTTCCAACCCAAACCATTCTGTGATTCTATGATTCTGCGTTTGTCCTGGGTTTCTCAGTTCTGCCCGTTTGCAGAGTGTGTGATAACAGCAGAATTCATTCCAGCCCGCGCTTTTAATAAATCCAGCTGCTGCACAGAGGAACTGCAAAGAGGCTCTTCACGTCGGGGAGCTGGGGAAGGGTAAGGAGCAGGAGGAAAGCTTTCTGAATGACTAGGAAAGTTTTAGCTGTACTTCCCAGAGGGTGAAGTCCTGGGATGGAGATGGAGCCACAGTTTCATTTACTCCAGAGAAGGAGCCCTAGACAGGCCAAGGGCTGCCCTGGGTATTTGGCTGGAGGCTCATACCATAAAGACAGAGATGATACTTGCTTAAACTGTGTCAAACTATGTTGGAGGATAAAGGGATGCCGGGTCCTCAGGAGGAAATACGTGGCTGCTGCCAGAGAGGATGGCCAGAGCTAACGAATACAGGCTGAGGCGCTGTGTAATGGGACCTCAGCTCACCAGCCTGCAGCCCACTGCCGCTCCCCCTGGGTGTCTGCAGGTTGTCACCACTTTCAGGGGTGGCAAACACAGGCTTTGGCCACAAAAGAGAAGTTTCATGAAACAAAACTGAAAGAGGAATCAACAGTTTGGGTTTCCCAGAAGGCTGAGGAGAGGCCTCGTCCAGCACTTGGCAGAGGATAATCACCAGCTACGGAGACACTGCTCCTCATCCCAGAGCAGTCCTTCCCTTCTACAGCTGCAGATCCTGCAATTATACCCAACTCCCACCTTTGGTTTTAAAGAAAGACAGGAAAAACTACTTTTCCAGCCCACAGGGTTATGGAAAGGTATTAAGATGCTTGACCCCTGAATTCTGAAAGATGATTAGCAAATAAATGCAGTTCAAAATACGTCTGCTAAAACACCACGTCTCATCAAGTTTACACCAACCTTAAGAGTTTTTGGAGGGCTCTACTTGTGATTTCTGAGTGTTTAGTTACACCGGGCTGTTAACAGCAGGCAAGAGTGCCACGCTTCTTGTCCTAGCAATTCCACATCAAATATACCTCATGTACAAGCAAAGAAATGTAAACGGAACTTGTGATGTGAGACTCCTGATCCTGTCTGTCCCCTCTGTCCCCTCTGTAACGCAGACTTATCAGAAACTGCCCTCACTTATCCCGGTGCAACACCATGGACTTTAATCCCTGACTTTCAGGAGGCATTTGCACGAGGACAATTGAACAGAAACAACTGTGCCTTAACAGGACAGGAGCCGCTCTTCTTGCTCTTAGTTCTCCAGGATTTAGGCCAGAAGCAATTCAGCACATTCAAAGGCGGTCATGACAATTTATTTAAGCTTATCTAATCCTGTAATCCTCTAATAATCAACAGAAATATCAGGCTTTTAGCATTTTAAGTGCTTGGAAAAAATGTTTGCTCTGACGTCCCCACAGGGAGCTGCACCGAGTGGTGTGAGAGGGATCGCTTTCCCCATGTTCCTCCTAAACCTGCTGAAGAGGAGACAGCATGCAGGTGTCAGGTCCCTCCAGGACATGCCCCAGCATGGATCTGACTACCAGAGATCTGCTGGCAGTCCCAGATCTCTTTGCCCAAGCAAAAAGTGCTCTGGCAGCAGGAGTCTAGACGGGATAATTTGGGATAGCAGCTTTACTTAATGCCTCTGGAGGAGCCTGAAGTGCACTCAAGCTTTTGATTCACATTCAAGCTCTTGTGCTCAGCCCTACCTTAGCCCAAACCAAAGAAGTTTTGCTTAGTTTTTTTCCTCCTTCCCTTCGTGAACCTCCTCAGATATCTTCATAGAGCAAAATCCTCCCCACCCCTTGACATTGTGTTCTCCAAGCTGCCGAAAGCTTTGCCTAGGCTTTCTTTACGGTCTCATCAGACTGTGGCAGTAAAACTCAAGGCACTTCCTAAAACTGTCCAGCCTGGATGCAGCACGAGTCTTCCTCCTCTTACACAGTGCCTTGCAGAGGCCAAGAAATTCTGGGCAGAGAATATCAGGTGTTAAGAAAATACAGTTGTGTCACAGTGTACTTTAATAATGCGGTAACATCCTGCATCCACTTGCAGTCTTAGTCATCCCGTTGCTGTGACCTTTTTTCTCCTGAACTAGGAGAGTCTAAGGTGACACTGCTGCTGAGGGACGTAATAGTAAGAATAAACAGATTAGGCCTGTCTCACTTAAAAAGAAGGCAACTGAAGGACAACATGCTGGAGCTCTGCAGTAAAGCAGAGAATGCAATCAGGGAATGATTTTTTACTTCTTCCTGTAACACAAGAAGTAGGGGAAAATGATTGAAATTATTAGAATGCAGTTATGAAATAACAGAAGAGCTTTTCTACACAGTGGTTTGCTCCACGGCTGCTGCCTGAATGGGCTCACTGGGGCCATCATTCTTGTTCACTCTTTTTGTGCATCGTTTACGTGTGGAACTCCTTGCCATAGCCTGAAGTGAAAGTCAAAAGTATAAACTGGTTCAAAAACTATCTAAAAGAATTTGAAAAGGGATCATCAAAGTCTAGTGAACATAATGGTGTGAATATTATGTTATTGTTTCTATTTTTTTTCTTCCACTTTCCTTTCTTCAACATATATCCCGTTTGCTGTGACATGTAAGTTTTCGGAGTTACTTCTGGGCTTGAAGAGAAGTGTTTCTCCAAAAAGTAGATTTCAAGGTACCAGAAAGTTTGACAGAACCACGCATTGTCAGCAAGTAGAGGGAATATACTGTCCCAGAACCGTTTCCTGGGTGTTGCAAGTTTTTGTTCATTGGAGCCTTCTTTATTTTTTGGCTCAGTGCGTCACGGTTAACTTGGATTTGGAGTACTGCTGATCACTAGGAAGGCATGTGACCACGTCACTGTAACATCTTCAGTCCTGGACTCATAAACTAACAAACATTTGACCCTTGCCTGTGCACTGACGTGGTCATGGTCAAAAATGGTCCAGGACAGAACCCCCTAGTGTCCTGCCCACGGGAGAGCTGCTATCTCCTGTGTGGCCACTCAGCTTCCAGTGGGGAAGAGGACTCGAACATCCACCAAACCCAACAGTGCTGCTCTGGGAAGTGACTCAGATTGATTTATCTCTAATTCCAGCACCCCGACGGAGTGGTTTACAGTTTGTGAAGTACTAAACAAACACTCCAATACACTGTGGTTTTACATCAGTGACATTAACTCTTCTCTATCCCTCGCTCCCCATCACCATCCCGTGGGTTTGCCCAGATGGGACTGGCTTTAGTAAGTGACAAGAGGGCGCAGGGAGATCGGTTGCCCTAGGGCAAAACTCTAAATCCTCCAGACAGGAGAAGGAAGTAGCATGCCAAAACCCAAGGTTTTTGTCTGAGGCATTGCTGGGAACTATGGTTGTTCCTTTCCACAGCAGGAAGAGAAAGAGGGAGGGAAGAACTCTCTGCCACAGACCAGGTACGTGTGATTTGTGAAGGACCAGTTGCGATGCATTAATAACGCACTTGCCCGTTCCGCCTGAAGAGCTGGATGTAGCGGAGAAGCCTCATCAGTGCTGTGAACACACTCCAGGCCGTTTCACTCAGGTGCTGAAAGACAAGTCCACACTCAGCGTGTCTCCAAGAGGTTCCTGCTGCAGCCATAAGGGTATTGGCAGGTGACTGTTTCCTACATGGAGCCCCTTTTCTCCGAAGAGAAAAGATTAAGATATGTTTTCTCCCAGGAGGCAGGTCCCTCCCCGCAGCCCAGAGGGGTGAAAAGCAGGGGATGCAGTACCGGGCTGTCTGTGCTGGGGCGCTGCTTCCCAGCAGAAATCCAGCTGGAGCTCGCCAAAGGCAAGGATCCCTCGGCAGGAGCCAAGGGAGAAGGAAAGCCAGCCCAGGGGAGCAGCCTTCCTCTGGAGTCCTCCTGCCTCTGAACCCAGCCTGTTTAGCTAGAATGATGGGGGATGAGAGAGTGCTTTTGCTTTGCATTTGATGAACAATCAAACAAACCCTAAAATTATTCATTTCTCCACAAAATGTGAGCACTCAGGTCTGCAGATAAAAAACTGCTCCGTTTTCACTGGAAGGCCAGTAGAGAATTTTTGACAAAAAAAGCACACATTAAGTAACACCAGAATACAAACTGATCTCCTGTTCTCTTCACCTCTAAGCCATAGCTGAGATCATGGTGGATATCTAGGCAGTTCCATGGGTGACCTGGGTACTGTGTGTCCAACACTGGCAGCCTGATGTCTAACTCATTCTGCATTTCAATGCAAAAGCTACACACTGAGCCCACAGGTGATTTTGGTTTGGGTTGCTATGCGTGTCAATATATTTTGTTTACCCCCTGCCATACTTCCCAAGCAGCTACAGAGCTCTCTAAATGGGGTCTGAAATGACTTGGGGCTTGAGACAATTTCCTGGCATTGAGGTCCAGACCTTATCTTCCTGCTCCTCAGCAGGAACGATTCCTGGGCATCACTCTGTCACAAACAGATGGCTAACAAATAACTGCACAGGGTTATTGGCTGCAACTTGGGAAATCCTGCCTTGGACAATATTTGAATGACAGACGGTTCATGTTCAAATGGTTTCAAACAGTGAAATCCCTTCAACTTGTGGGTGTTAAAGCACTTCCAGAAGCAACAGAGAGAAGCAGGCCCTCCAGGTATGCCTGGAGGGTAATGGCTGCAAGAGCAAATTTCAGCTAGCCTTGTCCCATTTTTCCAATTTATAAGACCAACTCGTACAGAGCTCTGCCTCGGTCAGGAGATGTAGCAGCCAAGAAATCCTTCTTCCTATCCCACCCAGAGGAATACACTCTAGAAGTGGGGTCTTGTGCATCTTGCAGAAGATGGTGAGGCTGATGATGCTCTGCAGGCAGCTGCCCTGCTTTTCCACATTCCCCTTGGCCCAACAGCCTGACCAACGCACTGGGCGCTTCTCCTACCTCCTTCACCCTCGTTAGCTGCGGTGGAGAGAAAGGCAGATGTTGCTAAAGGAGGATGGGAGACTAAAGTTCAAGGTTCTGTCTCCCCTCATGCTTAAGCAGAGATTACAAATCTTTGTTTAATCATTCCCCAGGTGAAAATAAGCTGCAGCAATTACCCCTCTCAGGGCACTGTTCTCTCCCTCCCTGTCAGGACAAAGAGAAATACCTGCTCTTGCTGTCTCACCTCCCTACAGCTGGAGAGTTGCAACATGTCTCAGAAGCCAGCACCGAAGCTCTGGCTCCCTTGATGGTATCGTTGCCCCAGACAGAAGCAGTGGAGGTGATATTGAGGCAGGGGGACCACGACCTGGGAGGTCAGCAGCTCCATCACTCTGAGAGACAGCTCTGGGAGACAGGAATCACCTGAGATCCAAAACCAGCAGAACAGGACTTGAAGCCAGGCTTTATCTCAGGCAGGTGCCTCGACCAACAGGCTGTAAAACGGGCCTTTTTCTCTCTCCCTCAGACTCTTCTGCTGGAGCTGCCCTTCACCATTAGGTGCTTAGTGGTCTGTTTTATCTTTCTGACTCCACAGTCCAACGGAGCTGTCAGGAGCGAGGCTGCCATCACAGACAGCACAGTCCTTGCTCACTTGAAGACAGGAATAACCAGCTCCTTTTACAAATGTGGCACTCTCAGAGGAGGATCTTCTGATCTAACTGTTCCCTTCACTAATCTCAAGAAATAAGCTGAGGGTAGGAATTCAGATGTGTGTGGCCCTGGTTTGAGGGAACATGGCGCAGCTATTACCCTAAGGGAGAGACCCTGAGCATCTCTCAGATCTTAAAAAGAGCTGATGAAACCAAAGTAAAAACACTTCAATGGGAGAATAACAGATGTAGAAGTGGCCTCTGCTGGGTTAACAGCCTGCTGATAAACATGGTGTCAGCATGAATGGTAGGTAGTTCCAGGACCTCTTCCAGGACCAAACAAGCTGAGCTGACAGACCCTTTGCACAGTGTCCAGGACTTTTTCAGTTCTGACCCTCTCCTTCTCTTCTGGGGAAAGTCACAGGACCGCTTTACAGAAAGTGTGACTACTTGAGGAATGGCTCAGCGGTCCGATACAACCACCCTCATCCACGACACTCACTCCCAAGCTGTAGGATTCACCCCAGAGCTGGTTAGGTCACAAATCTGTCCAAATAGGGCCATTATAAAGGAAGTAGGAAGCTCCATTTATTTGGGTACCTTTGGGAATAGCATGTCTGTACAGCCCTCATTTGGCTGCCTTGTGTGCATGCATTATGAAACAGCCTCA
Organism: Gallinago jamesoni; assembly: GCA_025769975.1. Taxonomy (NCBI): domain Eukaryota; kingdom Metazoa; phylum Chordata; class Aves; order Charadriiformes; family Scolopacidae; genus Gallinago; species Gallinago jamesoni. The sequence goes on from JAOQGH010000032.1 coordinate 897,824, forward strand.
TTACATACACAGGTAGTATTTTATTTTTGCCTCCTTTCCTACACAGGACGGGGCCTGCTCTAAGTATGAATCAGAGGAGAAGACTATTGTCTGTAGCATCCCAGCTACAACAGCTGCTGAATTTGGACAATAACATGTAAGCGAAGCAGGGAACTGTAGGAAGAGAAAGGATTAGGGCAGCCAATTGCCGCCTCGAGGACTTGGCAACTCTCCGGCCCCTTCTGAGAGAAGTAATAAACTAGAATTTTGCAGGGTTGCTCACCAAGAATGTGTGCTCGCACCCCTCTGCTGAACGCTCGCCTGCACAGCCTTGCACTACTGCAGAAATGCAGGGAAATTGGTCACCGAAAGGAAAGAACGCTCTTTTTTCAAGCTTTAATTTATCAGTCTTAGTTTAGTCTGTACAACCGGGAACAACATCTCTGGGCTTTTCAACAAGAGACTGTTGCACTATACCGGCACCGTAGGGACGAAGGGCACGGGAGAGCTCCAGATTATAATCGCTTTGGTCTGGAAGGTACCATTTGAATAGTGGATTGCAGCAAGGCCTAGAGATATAATGCAAAATGAGAGACCTTACACCAGCTGCTGCCTCACAGCTGGGTCTGTCGCTACAGAGCGAGACGCTGCTTGCAGGATCTGGCACAGGGGTGTACGAAAACCACCCATGCTTTAATCTAGCGTTTTTCCATCAGGAGATCTCAAAGCACTGTGCAAAAGAGAGGTCTGTTACCCTCGCTTTACTGATCTGGAAATTAGGGCACAGGGAGGCAAAAGTCAATTAGCAAAATGCAAAATCGGCATCCAATATAGCTGGATGGTCCCACTGTACTCCAGCCTCTGGGCACTGATGTCCCCTTCTCTCACGGGTCGCTGCTGGATTTCCAGCTCCCACAGCACCTCTCTCCTTTGTGATTTCACCTCGCAGCCGCTATTCCTGTGCCCTCTTTCAGCTTCTGCTGTTCCTGGTCACTTTTGTCTCTGTCCAGTCTCACCAAGCTTCTCCAGGAGACCCCATTTCTCCGTGGCTGACTGTTCCCAGGTGAACTAATGAGGAAACTGGCTTCCTCCATCCTGTTCTGGACAATCCACTCTTGCATAGAGGCAGTGTTGAGCAGATAGCTGGGAAGACAATCATCTTTTTACAGCAGGTCACTGAAGCATCACTGATGTATAGGACAGCCAGAACCATCCCTAATTGAGGCGGCTACAATAGCTAGGGGAGTGTTTTGTTTAGCTGTAGCTATGGCTACAGGAGCCTATAACTGCACACATTTCCGCTTCGGAGCATTCATGGGGTAATACAAATTTCCTTGATGCCACAGGCCTGTTACAACGCAATACAGTTATTTAGTGCATTGGTGACATAGTGCTCTTTGGCACAGCAGGCTGTATGTGGGCCAGTGTGCAAAGAGAAGTGTCACCAGAGGTTTATGGGAGGAAGGATGCCTTCTGCTCGCCTACTTAGGATGGGAGTTAGGTAAGAGGTGTTTGACTCTTCCGTTGCCCAAGCATGAGAAGACCTACATTCTCATCACACTGTAACAACCAGCCCTGTGTGAAAGCCCTGTAGAGTCAAGGGCGAGCCACCCGGTGCCTCTAGCACCAAAGACCAAGGTTCTGTTTTAAATGGGTTTTTGAATCACTTTTTTTTTATTTTGGGATCTTAAGCTGGAATTACCTGAAGCCTTAAAAAACACCAAAAAATGACCAGCCTGGTTTGTGGCTTTGGCCTTTTCTCCCTGCATGTCCAAGCTTGCTGTGGAGGTAAATTGCAAAAAAGCAGGGGTGAAGGATACAGGCAGTAGAATATAACGACTTTATGACATTAGCGATACATCCAGGCAATGAAACTGATGCAAGTGGTTGGTACTTTTCAGTATCTCGAAAGGACAACTCCTTGAGCAGGTGCAGGAGAGTGGGTGTAGTCGTGGCCCCACTGATGTCAGGGGAACGCCCAGCGCCTTTTGAAGCAGCTCCGATGTGGAAATGCTCCCCTGCTCCCCTCCTGGGAGCGTGTGAATTCTCAAGAATCTGAGCTGCCGTTTAGCTGCAGAGGTGACTGATTTACACAAAACCGGATAGCGAGAACTTCCTGAGATGACCCTGTTTTGTGAGGAGATCCTAATCTCATGACAAGTTTGTCTAGCCAGATAATGACAGTAATTAGCCAGGAGGCAAGAAGGTGGATCTAGGTATTCTGCTTCATGAGTAAGAAGGATGTTTTATGGCAGTGGAATTAGGAGGAGGATGGAAACTGCTAATATCCTTCAAAACGGAGTTGGAACAAACAGCACAGCAGAGAGGAGATTCCCAACCTGCTCTCCTCCCAAGGTGGAGGGGCTCGGAAAGAACCAGGTCCTTTTCCAGAATAAGCCAGTACTGGCATTTAGCAGTAGCAGCATCCCCCTTATCGTTCCTCCTGCTACGCAGCTCAGTTTGTCTCAAACACAGAGTGGGGGACAAAGAGGACCAACGCGATAAATAAATGTCAGCATTTCAGATATCCAGATGAAATTTGCAGGGGAAAAATGAGTAAATAGCAGAGGCAGGCTCTCAGTAAAGACCACGCTCATTCTAGGATACGATAAACTGACAAATATCCTTGCAGTTGCCATGCAGCTTGGTAGGGGCATGCCTGCTGCAGCACTAGCAGATTATCAGCTGTCCTTATCTCTTGTCGTTTCCACTCAAATATTTGCAAAATGCTTACATACTGGGCAGATAACAAGCCACAGGAATGGAGAGAACAGAATACTTAATTCAAAACTGCATGGATTATTTTTTTTTAGCCTGGAAAAAAAAGGTCTTTGTATACCAAAGGTGAGAGGTTCCTTGCAAACAGGTAGCTCTGGTGGTATCAAGTGATGCAGTTTTGTCTTTCTGGGGTGCTGCCAGACACCCTGAAATGATAGTGTGGAGAGGAATGTGAGATTTCCCCCTTTCATCATAATGGTTACTTTGAAGCCTAATTACAGCCGTTTAAACCAGCCTATTAGCCCTGCTCCTGCTGATGGCTGCACCGAAACGCACAGCCTGATGGGGAAGTTCTCTCCCAGAGCCGGGTGGGCGGCTCAGGCAGTGTGTTTGGAAGGAATTTGGAAAGGGCATGGAGCAGGAGTGGGAGTCCCGGGCCCTGCTTCGGGGCTATGCAGAGGACGGGAGGGCCACGGGACAGGCTGCAGCATGATCCACTGTGTGGCAATACTTCACATCCCACAATGGCTAGTGGTAGCAGAGAGCTTGGCCACTTCGCCCCCAACATTCTGCAGTTCAGGGCTGTGTCCAAAGATGACTACAACAGCAAATATCACCAAGGGGCAGCACATCACGGCTCCTCTTGAGAGACAAGCACCAAGAGCTGCTGCTGATGCCCAGCTCCTGCAAAGGACTCTGTAGACCCATCCCCACCACCTCCAGTAGCTGTGATGAACACAGGGCCTGGTCACATTTGGGGCCACTTTTCTGTTGCAAGACTTGTGCCCTCCATCATGTTTCAGATTTCTGTCTGTGTGAACTCTACAAACCAGGCAGCTGGGCTTAAATCTTGAGCAACCAAGCACTTTCCCTCTTCCCGAGAGTACTTTAACTGGTAAGCCATCTTTAAAATAAAGCCCAATGCAATGGTGTCCCTCCAACAGTGGAGAAGGAGCAGAGAGCTGAGAACACTGACCCTTTTACAGTCCCATCTTCTACTATGAGTGACACCAACTGATTCCTAACGCTGCTTCTCAAGGGTGAGCCACCCAGCACACGGCAGATATTCACCTGGTGTAACTGGAATACCTGTGTCTACCCGATGTTGCAGGGGGATATTCCTGAGCTGAAGATCTAACACTAATGATGTGCTGGTCACACTGTAAGGGAGGTGAAACCAGCGCGGCTTTCCTTTAACTTGTTTGGTTATAAACTCTGGCAGTTGGGCTGCTTCATGACCAATGGAGCCACCCCTGCAGCAGAGGCGGTACCCTCCGAGGGCTGGAGCAGGGAGCCCGGGCAGGAATAACAACAGCTGTCCCAATACAAACTGTTCCCACTTGTGAATCAAAGCCCTTACTAAGATCCTGTCATGTCCAGACATGTTTCGTACTTATTCTTGCCGACAAAATATGAAGGCAAGGATCCATCCTTTTGCAAGTGCATTTTTTTTTTTTTTTCGTTTTTCCCCTTCTGCACTGGGAGAGGAACCCAAACTGAAACATGCACTTGCTGAAAGGCTGGAAACAGGGAAGTTCTGTTTAATTTGCACATTCCCCGTTTCTGATGAAAAGTAGGAAATATAAAGCACAGCCTTTTATTTCAAATTTGGCATAAAAATTTGCCTTCCAGGTAACGTCAAATAACAGACTTCACACTACTTGGAATTAGGCTGATGATATTCAGTGAGAAGTTCAAGGCAAAGGCTCAGTTCTGGGAGACTTTAATTTTGTTACATTTCCCCATTCAAATCTCATCTTTGAGAAACCCACAAAAATAGCAGCAGCAAGATAATAAATAATAGCTATTTTACACAATTTTTACCTTAAACATGCATCTTCCCTCTTTCTGTCTCACATCTTCTAAGTGCTGGGGGAAAGCCCTTAATTAAAATATTTTTACCAAAAGAAAATCAACTTTATTTTTCAATTATTGTTTCCCTCTCTTTTGCTTTCCTCCCTTTATGTGATTTGGCCCTGTCTGTAATCTTTCTGGTCTCCTACTACTTCCATCTAGGAACACTTTTGGTTATATTGGAAATTCAGACAAAAGATATTCAGCCATCCAGAAAAAGTGTCAAGTGAGTTTATGTTTTAACTCTGAAAGAACAAGAGCAACTTTGAACTATTCAGTGATTATGAGTCGTCTAACAAACTCCTTTGGCCCTATGTCAGGTGTAAAAGCTTTCCTGAAAAACAGTATATTTTTGTTACTTCCTGAAAACAAGTATATTTTTGTTACAGGTGTTATCTTGTTTACTAAAGCTATTGTGGACAAAACTGTATCTCATTTATCTGACTTACCCACAGACACAGATTGATACAGAAAGGAGCCCACAGAAAATGGGCAGTTTCCACATCTCATGGGAGGAAAAGCGACTACACTCACTCACTGGAGAAATAAAAGGCTACATCCTTGCCAGCAATGCCCACCTCAAACCTTCCTCATCCACGCTGTGATCACAAGTTACACTTGACTTCACTCTGGCCTTGATATAAGGCAGGGGAGTGGTGCCTGTGCACCCAGGTGCCCGGACAGGGTCTGAGTGTAAATGAGCCTGGTTTTCTTACAGGAGGATGTGGTGCCCTTTTGTCACCTGGTGAGCAGTGCTCTCTGCAGAGTGGACTTCTCCTGCCATTTGAAGTTAAACCTCTGCTTTATTCCCTGCAGATATAGACCTGATGTGTGCGCAAGGACAACGAGTAACTGGATTTCATGGCAAAACTGCATGAAATTCCTCCAAACAGGTGATGCTGCCATTCAAAAGCAAGCACTTCCCATGGCTTCTCTTTAGTTTCCACTTCATGACTGTACCTGTGTTGCATATTTATTTGGGAATCTGTAGTGTTGCAGAAAGGGAAAAAGCCTAGAGACCTGATCACCTACACTTATGGTAATGGTCATGAACGACTTCATGGTCTTGAGATGAGAAACTGGTCTGCAATGTCACCTGAACCCCTGTGCAGGAGGTAAAAACTATCAGCAAGACTTATTCAATAAAATCAGTCTCTTATTCTACATGAACTGCCATATTCTGGCTATTCTACTCACATTCAAAGGCCCTCCTTCTCAGTCCTGACAGCCATTTCAGAAAACGGGTTTGCAGCATGGCTTTGTGAATATCTGCATTTCCCAACCTGAAAAAGAGGAATATCTGATTTAATCTTGATGGACAGGGTCTGTACAAGTTCTGCCTAAGTACCAACAGCACTTAGGGTCAGTTGTTTCTAAACACAAAATTGTATTCATGTATGACTGCACCATCCTGCAGAACAGAGCAATAGCTCTTCCTGATTTCCCCCCTCTAACCCCCCTGAGCATAATGCTTGTAAGAAAGGGCCTCCTCTCTCAATCAGCTCAGGAATTTTGATCTGATTTGGCTTTTCAAAACTTAACAAATAAGTGAAAACCTGTTTCAGAAGGTAAATGCAAACATCCCTGTCCAGCCAGCTGAAATAGAGTGATTCCCACGATTTAAGTAAAACATTGTCATAATCACTATATAATTGCAGGAAAGTTTGGGCCCAGTGAAAGAGCATTTCCTGGGGTTAATTCCAAACAAGCTGTTCTTTGGGCAGTGGAATTAGTAAGTCCTAGTTCACCGGGTACCTCTGTCCTTTGTCCTTTAACCTTCCCACCACAAAAACCTCTACCCCTGTGTCAAACGTAGGATGAAATTAGTCAATGCCTTCAAAAGTTATTAAGAGGAGACTGGCAAATGGTGAGACAGATAATATACCCGTGCAGGCTCACCTCCTCTAGAACCCAAGCTGAAAATGACCCACGCAGCTACTGCCCAGCCCAGCAATTATCATCGTTCACAGTAAATAGCAACACAATATAAACAACGTAAATTCATTTGTATGCAAATATTACATTGGTGCTCCATGCACAAGTATAATTCACTCTGTTGGGGCTATAATAATTCCATGACTGATTTTAATAACTATTCCTCTTAGTGATACTGGGTCTATTAATACCTGCATTGTTAAGCCTAATAAAGTAGATTACGGTCAAAGAGGAAACAGTGACACAAGTTTTAGAATTAAACAACAGAATAATTCCTGTATTTGGCCATCTGTTAATAACACAACGAAACTCATCACCAGCAGCAAGCGGGTCTTCCCTTGTCTCACACCTCAGCATTGCATGAACAGCTAAGTGAGAAGGGGTCCCATGGCAAATCACCCAGGAATTGTTTCCTCAGTGAAACTCCAACTAAAAAAACCTCACCCAAAATGAGATTTTTCCTGAAGAATTTGTGCAACTCATGCACAGAAAACACCTAGATCATGAGCACCGCAATGCAAGTATGTTAGTAGGGAGTAATGTTAATGATCTGGCTTGGCAGACTCACGAAAGCCTGAATACATCTGAAAAAATTTGCTCCTGAGCTATGAGTCCACCTCCTGAATGGGAAACCACCCTTCTGCGTTTCTTTTCTCCTGGTGGTTGCTCAGAGCGCTTGTCCCACAGGATTCGTTTTTGAAAAGCCTTGTGTTCATACTCTTCTCTTTTAACATGAATCTGTTAATCCTCACTTCTGCATTGCTATGGAAATGGTTGTCACAACCAGAGAATCGTGACTCCAAGGAGGGAATATGTACCAGCAGACGGCCATCACTCTGTCCTTTCCTGTAATCATTACACAAGCAAATTTCTAACATTTTTGCCATGGTTTCAGAGTTCTGAAACCTACAGCGGAAGTTGCTGAACGGTCCATTTACCACAAGATTCATATAAAAGCACATTCCTAGCTCCAAGCTCCTGAGCTAGGGAAAATGTCCCTTTCTGTACACATTCCATATGAAGACCCTGAGTTTTTGTTCTACTGGACTCCAGCTACAAAGGCTGGTATCACTGATCACCCCCCTGCTGCTCACGTTGGCAGAACCTCCTGCCCAGATACAAGCAGAGGCACATCTTGGGGCTGTGCACCGTGCAGTTGGCCTTGGCCTTTCCTGCCCTCAGCCCCTGCCACACACTGCAATCAGGGACGGGCCAAAGCCCTTTGATGAAAATAGGGTTTCCCCAGGCTTGCCTTTGGGTCACCTGCCAAAGAGAACACAAACCAAAGTCCATTCCCAGTGCCAAAAAACGGATCAGAATTGAAGCAAGGCGGGCCATTTGTCCCCCACTCCAAGCCTCCTTTGTTGGCTGAGGTGTTGTATTTACCTCCTCATGTCACCCATGCCAGTTTTTATTCCGATGGCTTAAGTACAGGCATGCCAGAATAAAGGGACTGTTTACATGAGCCCAGATGGGAAGAGCCCTGAGTGTTTGAGAGGATGAAGGTAAATAAATATTAAGGTTTAACGAAAGAAAGAGCATGATGAGAGGAATGTTGGTGTGGACCACTCTCCTCTGTGCAAGCACTTGCGTGTGTTCACAGAGGGGGAGAAAACACAGAGAGTCTTTCCAGTGCCAGTGAGCAAAAAGAGCAGCTCTAAGGGTAACAAATTCAAACAGAAACCAACACTTGGAAGCACAGGAAATTTGCTCCTATTTCTAAGTACAGCCTCTGTGAGTAACAAGCCTCCTTGGCACACAGGCATCAGGAACACGGGGTGTGTTGCTGTCGTGCCTACGCTTCTCTCCACTCTTGTCCTTTTCCTCTTCCAGGAAAGAGCTCATAGGTCAAAGATTATTAATCTTATTTTACAGATGGGGAAACTGAGGCAGCAGACAAGGAAGCTGAAAGGAAACCTGCGATCCTTCTGCCAGCCACTGGGCCTGGCAGCCTCATTTCCTCTTCCTGCAGAAGGGTTTTGCACATGGAAAATCAGGAACACAAACAAGAAGTACTCCTCGCCAGTCACAGGAGAGAGGATGCTTGGATTTTTCACTCGCAGACCATGGTGCAGCCCACAGAGACCCAGCAGTCTTTGGAAGAAGCCTATCGAAGTTGCCAGACTGCACACTGACCCCAAGCTAAGAGGTCAGTAAAGTTTGGCTTCACTCCCTTTATTACCCTTTCTTCAAAAATTCTTTGTGGTTATACATTTAAAATCCTAAACTTCTTGCAATCGCTATTGCAAATGTAGTTTCCACAGATTCACAAGTTCCCATTTTTCCAAGAAAAATATAAGCTGATTAGTTCAGGAAAACTAAGCAGATTTTTTTTTCCCTTCTGAACTTGTAACCGACAGCGCAAAACATGCCACTGGGTTTTCCTGCTGGACTTTGCTTTCGTTGAACGACAGATCAGGTCCTCATTGGCCTCCTTGAGCTCTGCAACCCTTGAGGGTGATGTCCCCCTGCAAGGTAAAGCAGGGAACACATGGTTTGGTACCTTATGGCTGGTGTGGTCGGGTGTGGTGGGGTTCAGCAAGGATAACAAGGAGACAAGCGATGCTCATAAAGCCGGGTGCTGCTGTGGGACCATCCGGCTTCATATCCATCTGACTTGCACTGAAGTATTTCAGGTCGGTGTAAGAGAGATGGAGAAGGTGCATGGAGAGTTGCATTCCTGCATCCTTCTCATGTTAAATAAATACATAGCAACTCTTGGACTTGATTTGGGACAAGACAAGTGCCATTATGTTTTGAGGGAGAAAGACTTGCTTATCAAAGTGTCCTCCCCAGTCATATCTCCACACAGGCCCAAGCAGGCTAGGACGGTTGCATCAGTTTGCTCCAACTCAGGATGGGGTGTTAAGTCTCTGGAAGCCTGAGCAGGGCTGGACTGATAGAGGCATTGACCAAAATTGCTGCATTTTTTTTTCCCCTTATGGAGCTTGACACCTGTATTTACCCTGATCTCCAACATTAATGCAGGTGGCCTGCAGAGTCCTTTGAGGGTGCAGCTGTGGATCGCATCTTGCTAGCATTGTCTCTCCAATGTCTGAGTCTCCAGCTCACGTTCAGCCCAGGTGCAACATCTGATCCTACAATAAATTCCCTACAGACAAACCCTCTGAGCTTCCACGGTGTCACACACTACGACTGTGGGGCTCTGATGTCCCAGAGACCCCGGAGCAGGACTGTGAATACAGGCTAGAGAGGCCCGTGCAGCTGAGAGAATAATCTGCCTCCAAAAGCTGCATCGGAAGGAAACAAGTGGGTTTGTACAACAGGCGCCCCTGATCCCAAATGGGGCTTTAAGAGATAATCATCATAAAAAGATGAGATAGCACCTAAAAGCTAGAAATGCAAACACACACTCAAGCACTTATGTCAGGATGCAAGAGCTGATGGAAAAAATTAAAATGGAAAAATGCGGTTTCTTCAGGCTGAAGTGAGAGAGAAGCAGCTCCTGTCTTTCCTGTGCCAGCAGTGCTGAGCCGTGCCTCTCAGCGTGTCCCAGCTGAGGATGTGGGGAGCAGCTCAGCCAGCGTGCTCAACCAGATTTTCCACCACACCTTGGGGCTGCAGCACACTGTCATTATATCAAACATGCCTGAAATATCTCAGTAAAGCCAGGATGAAGGAACCAAGGGACCTGTTCCTGATTCTGCTCGCCCGAGCCAGCAACAGCTCTGTGTGGTTTCTGGGGGGCTGCTCCGGAGGGGTGAGCCAGTCCCAAGCATGCAGGAAGACTGGCACCCTTGAGGGGCAGCATCTCCCTGTTGGCTCTCTCTGTGAGCCAGCCTGAGCATCTCTGCAGAAGAACTGAACCATCACAGGGCAAGAAAGTGTCCAGGTCATTATGGTGTACATGGGACCTTTCCTTACCTGGGTTCAGCCTGTGACACAGATGAGCCACGTCTGCATACACGTGTGGGACAATGCATGCATGCATATTTTCTACTGCTTAATTCCCCTGCAGGTGGATTTCAGATTCAGAAGGAGAAAAAAAAAACAACAAACCTAGACAAATGCAAAGTCCTGCCAGTGCAGAATCCACTGGGCTTGGGGAAGTAACCTCGCAACAAAAATGTGTGGTGACTTGTGTACAACTCGAGAGTGAGCCTTCAGAAGTGATAAATAAATTCTGGTGAGGCCAAGCCCACTTCCTGTACACAAGCCTGCATTAAAACAAGAACACATGGCCTGCCCGCTCTGGCATCTTGTTCTGAATGGCCCTCTCATTTCACAATGCTTTTCAATCATTTCTGAAAAATTTTGGGTTCTTCCCATTCATGGAGAAAGGGGCTGGGAATTTCAGAGCTCTTTCTTTGCCAAGACCAATCCACGATTATTAACTTCTCTCATTCTCCTGAGACCCACACAACCACCTTGATGGAAAAGCATGAGTCTTTCTATAGCATGGGCCCTGCCATTTGTATCAGGAGATAACGTCTCGCACTTTCCTCATTCCTTTCTCCTCAGTCATACCTTCTCCTGTAAATAGAAAACGGAGGGAAGGAAAAAAGGAAGACGAGCAATTCCTTCATTGCTTCACAAAATGTTAATATTTCCCAGAATATTTGTCTGGGGATAGTTTGAGCCAAATCAAATGGTTTTGTTTGACCAGGACCAAAGCCTTGTTTCAACCTGCAGCTGAGCTGTCCCGGTGCCTTTAGATCTCCTTTTTGCAGGCCATTCAGACCAGTTGTGGCTGTCTGGCTGCAGAAAGGTAAGAAGCATGGCCTGGCTGCATAGCTCGCTCCTTAGAGCAGAGGAAGGTCAGGCAGCACTGCAGCAACACCGCCACATCCCGGTTAGTCCAGCAGAAACTAAATACTTTGGCATCTCCAAGTAGAACTTTGTAATGCGCAAAGCACTGTTCTCCTCCCGTTTCTCCAAGTTTAAGCCGGCACAAAAGAACAACTTATGGGATCTAAATCCTCTGCCCTCAGCACTAGAGCAGCCTTGCGCTGACATGCAGAGGTATCGTTCCCGACTCTGCCTGTCTCTTCAGTCCCCACCTCTCCACTATCATATTCCTTTTCTGTGGGCTGGCCTTACAGTACTTGTTGCTGCTCCACCTCAGATGTACTTGTCAGGTGGCTTCACCACGACCCTACCAACTCTATTCCAGCTTTCCCTGCTTTTCAGTGCCATCCAGTCCTGGCTCAGAGCCTTGACATATTTCCTCCACACCCAGGCTCACAGCAGTTCCTCGCTGTCTCCTACTGAAACCAAGAGCCCATTTGTATCCTGCTTCTGCCCTCCCAGCAGGGCTTGCTCCTCTCACTCACTTCATTCCTGGAGTACACCTTCAGAAAACCCCAGGGATTTGCACACAGACACAATCACGGGGGAAACAAAGAACAAACAAACACCTGGATTCGTCAGTACACTGCAAACCGCCCAGGTAAACCCAAACTGCTCCGACACGAGCGCAGTTATCTACTCGTACTTTCCTGTCTCCCCAACAGAGAAAAAGAACTGCATAAATCATTGTCAATACTAGTTATTAAGAGCTGTGGCCTTTGCAGCAATTACACTGTATATTTAGATACGAAGCGGTATCTGTTAAGTACTTACGCTGGAGACGAGCAGGGCTGCCAGACCTCGCTGTCTCTTGCAGCGGTGAAACATCACTGAGGTCACGAGAGGCGACGGGGCCAGATCCAGGATGGCAGAGCAGCACCTTCAGAACTCCTCAGTGCGGGCCCAGCTCTGCCCTGTTGAGATCAATGGGAAAACATCACAGTGAGCGACTTCAGGGTGTGCTCTGGGCTTTGGAACATTAACCACAGATTTCAGGAGGACTTCTTCTGTCATCCGTGAAACCCGGACCACACAATGTAGTTCCACTGCACCTGTATTTTGTCTTAAAGGATCCCAAACTATTTATAGTCACTGGCGTTTTACTTTGAGGTGTGTTTGGGTGGATATGCAGCAAGGACAAAGCCATACACCTAGGTCACCTTACTGTAAACAAAGATATCTTCAAATCCTGTGCAGCACAGAGTGAATGAGTGGGTAGGTCCCTGCGCCTACACACTTTGTGTTCTGTCCCCATTGGGCAGCCTGGAGAACTCGCACCTCACACCTCATGCACCTCTGCGTTCTCACCCAAATGAAAACACACCCAAAGACAAAACCCCAGGTCAAACAGAACAACCTCTTCCACTCAGAACAACACATTCTGTTTCTTTGAGTGATTTCTTCATCTTAGAAGAAATTAAAAAAATAAATCTGGAGGGTTAAAAACTGAATGATCATTTATAGACTATTTTTAGATTGAAAAGGGTGAAATCAGACCTTTCTGCAACATTTCTTCCTTCTGGACAGATGTCACAGATCTGATAGACAGCCATTGTGATCAGAAGAAAGAAAAGCAGTATGGTCCCTGCAATACCTCCTACCTCTAATTGTGGTCAGCGTTAGCAGCCAGGCACTTTACCAACAGCCCAGTTTGCTGATCCCAGGGCAGAATTTCCCCGTCAGAATCTCCCCATGTGAGATTATATGTTAATCAAAGGAGAGCACTTGAAGTATTAAATTCTGTTTCTTTCCCTCTAAAGCAAACACACAAGCCTTCAGATCACACCCATTGTTTCTCATACCTGAACCTTCTCTCCTGAACTTCAGTATCTCCTGTAGCTGCACACGTTAAGAGCAGAGAGGTGCTTCCCCAGAGCATGGTGTGCAGGTAACACCAGCAAACACCAGAGCAAAGCACCTCTTTGATGACAGGGACGGTTGCCATTCTGCAAACTTCCCATTTTGCTCTGTGGCCCACTTATTAGAAAAGCAGAGAAATCCCAAATGGTACCTCTAACACTGTACAGCAAAGGAAAAACCAAACAAGAATGCCCCAAGCCATTCCCCCTCCACCACAGGCTTTTCAAAGTGGAAATCTCTGATCTCTTAGACCCGTCTACCTTCAACATCTGAACTGCTGCTCTTAAAGCAAAATCCACTCCGAGAGGTGCCCTGGATCTCAGACGGGAGACTGTCCCATGACAGTGGAGAAAGAGTTTTGGTTTTGCTATTTACACTAAAAGACTATGAAGAACCAAAGGGCAAAGTCACTTCTACGTCTGTTAGCTGAGTCCAAGTGACAACGAGAGCAGCGGGCAGGTCAGATCTGCGTGCAGGACACAGGAGGGCCCACAAATGACCAGGATCTTCCTAGTTTGCTCCTTCTTTTCTGATGGGAAATGGTGTCCAGGTAGAATGTGAGGCCTCTGGACATTTGCCCAGGATTTCTAGATGTCCTACAGATGAATCAGGGCACCAGATCTCCAGAAATCACAGCCATGTCTGCAACACAGGTACATACCACTGGCCAGACTACCCATTCCTGAGTCACCGTGACAGACACCATCTCTTTTCTTCATTTGGCTCTCATCTGGGTGCTACACTCTTTAGAAAAGGCAGAAGGCTGAGGGGCTGGCCTCACACCTAGAGCAGAAAGATAAGAAAGAGAGGTTTTGCTTCTGCTTCTCTTGTGGGGCAGAAGGCACTGTGCGTTTTAGTGCAACGCAGAGCCACTGAGTTGGCAGCAAGCAAGCCCCTGCAAGGGCAGAAGGTGTCTGTGCCGAGGGAGGAGGTGTTATTGCCAGTAACAGCTCTCGTTTTCAACTTGCCCTTTGCACTTAATTTTCTAAGTAGTTTGGGACACAAAAGGAGTTAGGCACTACCTTCCCTTCAGTACCAGAAACTCAGCACATATCAGGCAACTGAACCCTCCGGAGTGCCCAGCGTTGGGTGTGCTGGAAAATTTTATGGCGGTGCTTCCTCTCCACACTTAATTCACTGATGGAAACAAAAGATGGGACTTCCATCTTCCCTCTGGAGGCAAGCTAGATACAGCGCAAGGACGTCAATCCACCTTTAGGGGAGGTCTGCTGCCTGATGTCTTGTGGTGCCTCTGTCTCCCCAGCTGGATGAAGAGGAGCCCCTGGCTGCACAGCACTTTACTGGGGGGCTGCAGAGTTCAGGGAAGAAAAGTCCAGGCTCCTGCCTCTAGCAGTGCCTAAAAGAAAGGGGAGTGGGATGGTGCAAGGAGAGAGCATTGGGCCAAAGAGCCCACACTGTTTGATTTCTGTTGTTGTGTGTCTTGGGGTCATCTGCAGAGGAAGGCTGTACTTTGCAGTCAGTACCTTTCACTGGAGCTCCCCGCTCACTGGCTCTTTGATTTTAAAGCCATTTATATTCAAAGCCAATCCGTACTAAAAATAGGATTCCTTACTAAGAATGGCACTGGCATTACTCACTTTCTGCTAGTTCTCATCTCAGGCTCTGTTGCCACACCTCTGGCTGGAGGAGTGTGCTGCAGTAATCATCCACAACTATGTGCTTCTGTGAGCAGGTTTTGAACCTTTGCCATCCTTTGGAAGCTCCCACTGTTTTTTCTTTCATGTGCTAATACAGTGCAGTGGCTTATCTCCTCTCACATCCCTGGGGCACACCTCTTCTCAGACTGTACACTGACAACCCAACCAAGCGGGAAAAACACAGGAGATACAGCCATCCCCTTCCTCCCCCTTGCAATTCAGGCCAATCTGCAGTTCTCAGCTGAAGGGGATGCTGTTCTTACTTGCATTCAGGAAGAAACAATTTGCTCTCCCTGGAAGCTACTGAATCCTTTGGCTTTGACTGTCAGCTGCTCCACTCAAACTGCTCATCAATGACTACCAAGGAGCTTTTGGGCTTTCCTGGTGGGAGGTACACTTTTTCCGGCTGAGCTTTGCCAGATGCTGAACATTTCTGCAGGGTATTGCTCCCCCCCCAAGGGTGTGGGAGGTGGGACATACCTCTGGCCAGGTCTAGTTAAATGAATCCTATATTGGGTTATGTTTTCTCTTTCAGCATTCTTTTGAGTTTTGCACACCACTTTCAAGCGCAGGAACGTATTTCCTCCTGCCAACCATGTCAGAGGTGCAGCCAGTGCCAGAGCTGACTGTCATTTATTCGCTCTGATAAGGGGTTAAATATGCACAGGTAAACCTGGGCGTATGTTCATAATGCAGGTGGCAGTGATACTTTAAAGGAGGCACCTTTCTTTGTTCCCTTAATGATTCATTCATTGGGAGTGTGGGAATTAACCTATATAAATTTTTGCTACTAAGTAGATACACCTAGATCCTGAAATAGTGGATGGGTGAGAACCAGTTATAGAGACTCTACACAACCTCCTGGTAGCACAGAAAGAAACAAACCCACAACGGTAGGCTGGGAATAAATGACTGCACGGCATTTCTCACGGTAAATTCGCTTCACCTCCTGTGTTCCGGTGATTCACCAAAAATCCTAGAGGGCTGCAGTAGACACCTCTGAGAAAGGCCTGACTTGACCGAGACCTTCCACGGGTCCCGGTCTTCAGGGGGCTCAGCTCTGACAGCTGGAACTGGGGTGGGTGTTACTGGTACGGCTGAGACTCGGCAGCAAGCAGAGGCAGCCAGGCTTTGGTTGCACCAGCCCTGGGAGGCAGGTGAGAGATGGCATCAGGAAGCCAATATGAAAAGGGAGGCTGGTTTGCCAAGCCTGGCTCACTGCCCCCTCTGTAAGCTGCAGCTCACACCTTGTCAGCTGGGAGGTGGAGAAGAAACACATTTGTATTTAGGGCAGCTCACTAACAGAGAATAGTCACCTAGGGGAGGAAAGAAACCTTTCCGTGAGGCTGCGTTGAGTGGGCTGAAATCTCCAGACCACCTCTTGTGCTCCTAGTACTTTCTGATTTTGTTGGAAGAACCTTTAAGGCTCAATGAACAAGAGTTGGTCAGTCTAAGATTCTTTCCAAGGGACATTCCAGTTTATCCAGTGGAAGTTATAAATTACATTAGCACCTGAGGAGCTGAGTGGGCTGACGGAAGCATGAGGCAATGGTCAATGCCCTGGTGCTGGTTTCCTACAGCTCTGAAAGGAGGTCACATAGCGCTATTGTTGCCAGTGTGATGAGGTCTTGGTTGCTTAATCTCTTCAAGGTAGGCTCCTCAGAGTGAGGTAACACCCCAGACACTGCAGAACCCGCCTGCACCTTGCAGGCACCTCCAGCCAACCTTTCCCTCATAGCAATAGCCAAGAGCACAGCACTTCGGACAAAATACAGGTAAGAGCTTAGTGAGCACAAGCCTGAAGGAGACAGCAAAGAGGTCCAGGAGAGGCATTGCCACCACGCTGCAGTTGGACATCAGAGCAGTGTTGATACACTAATGGGGCCCTTACTGGTCACAAGTGAATTGCAAAAGTTAGAAATGTGCACACAGAGATGAGTCTCATGGGGGAGGCAACTGACAGGTTGCCCATGCCGGGATGAATTCCCCCCTTGGCTGTGCGGATTCCCTGAGAAGGCACAGTACATGTCATGGATCTGACAAAGGGTGGTGAGAAAAGGATGCTTAAAGGTGTGAAGCACCACCAATCTCAACTGCCTAAGGGAGGGAAAGCAGAAGGCTGGGGTTCCTGGGGAGACACACTGCAACTCACAGCGCAGGGCAGGTGTGTTGTGGGGAACAGCTATCCACACACACAGCGATACCGCTCTGCCTGCAGGAGAGAGACTGCAGCAAGGAGGAACGAGAGGTACCAGAAGCCCATACTCCAGGTGGGATGAATGCTTCTCAGCAGGGCAGCGCAGAGAAAAGCGAAAAGAAACACCTCCCATGGCTCTCTCCTGCCCAGTGCCCCTGTGCTCGGTGGCCCAAATCACACCGGCCAGGCCTCCAAGCTGCAATTAGCCATGTGAGCCACAGCAGTGTATCTGTGGGCTGCGAGTGAGTGTCCCTTAAGAGGCCAGGCAGACATGCCACACCAGGTCACGGCAGAAGGCGTGTGGGCACAGCAACCCAATGCAAAGCACTCTCTTGTGTGGCATATCCTGTTTCTCCCCAAGACATGTACAAGGTCGCTGGCTTAGCCACGCTGGTGGGTGATACCATCTGTTTAATCAATGTTCTCTGCGCTACAAAGTCATCCCAGATGCTTTGCATTGGAGACAGCTCTTCCAATAGTCATTAGCAAGGTAGGGGGTGAAGAAGCAATTGTCAGGCTGCTTCTCCAATAGTAATTAGGAAGGCAGTGGGGTGAAGAAGCAATTGTCAGGCTTCGTTTTCCATAGGTCACGGCATTAATAGCAAACTGCCTCCCCTCAGCCCCTGCTTCCTCCTTCCCTGGTAACTGTCAGCCTCCCTACACTTCACTTTGGGAGCTACTGCATAGCAATATTTCATAAGCAGGCCCGAGGGTTTGTCTGCTGCCTGTCCTACTTCCTCCAGAGCACCTGAGATCAGCTGGGCTGGAATGTCTGCCCGTATCACGCTCCCGTGCTGCCTGGATGGGAGAGGAAACTTACCTGCTGAGGTTGAAGACGCCTTCTCACGCACGGTCTCAGGCTCCCAGCTTAAGCCACGTTACAGTTGGCAGATGGGCCTCCCAAATCGTGACGTTGACTCTAAAAATCAGGAGAGGAAATAAAGTAAGATTTGCTATTTTCAAAAGTCTTTAAGGTAACGTTTAGGTCATACACTGAACTCCATCCTTTCTGGTCCTAGGGGCCATAAATGTCCTTGCTCAAAACAGGTATGTGAAACTTTAGGTTCTCAGGCCATGCCTCCGTGCCAGGAGCCAGCCCTTTGTGCAATACACCATTAAGCATCTCCAGGGACTGCAACCCTGAAGGGACTGCCTTGTCTAGTCCTCCACAGCACCAGACAACTGCAGATATCTAGATTTGATGTGTACACGTACAAATACATGTACAGAATACTTCTCCAAAGCTTCATATGGAAATGCTTATAATATAAAAATGCTAATATAAAAGACCCCAAACTACAACTCTTTCCTCCTTGAAGCACCATCACTGATGGAAAGGTTCACAGTGAAGTCACGAGCATCGATAACTCCACACAAAGCTGTCGGTCCGAGACATCCTTTCTGAAAGGCTAGAGTGCTTTCCATAAAGTTATCTGTACCATCAGCTGTTAATCAGCACAGACCAATTGATTTAATCTTCCACTAAACAAGGGCCTGGCTCATCCTTGTTTTGGTAGATGTTTGTCTGTGATAGTCGTGTAGCCGTGACGCTGAAAGATAGCACGGCTTGGGAGCACTTTTGTTGCTGTTTCACTTATAATTTCACTCTGTCACTGGGCTTGGAGCCCAGGGAAGGGTTAATCCCTTCCCTTCTTTTGCCAGGTAACAGCTGTTCTACTTGCAGGATCCAGGGATCACCCAGGTTTTGGTGAGGTAAGTGGATGTCCTTGCAGAAGCTCCTGTGGGAGGAGCATTGGGAAAACCAGTCGGGACTGGTCCCACCAGCCCCAGGAGCATTCCTGCTCCCATGCTGATGCAACTGGATCCAATCTCCTGGCAGACCAGGTGGCTGCTTCCCAAAGAGCTCCCTCCAGACAGGCTCACAGCTGAGACCCGACCCAGCAGGACTGTGACGAAATTTGAGCAAGGGGACGAAAGGCCCTTGGCCCTCATTAAAGCTGGGAACACTTGGTGGAGATAATGCTTGTTATTAATTGGTTCCTCCCAAGACAACACGAACTGCCTTGTTTTTCTGCAAGTTTACCCTTCTGTGGAGCATCTCCCCAGCACCAGCAAGACCGTGGATGTGGGATCACAGCATTGAACCCTCGCGCAATCCCTTGGGATGTATGAGTGGGATTCATTTAGAGACCGTTGTGCAACATCGCTGTGAGACAGAAAATCACGGAGCTATTTCAGTGGCAACGCTCATCCTGCTCCCACCCGGGATTCAGTGTGTACCAGCTCTGTGTGACATGCTCTGCAGCAGAGCGTGGACTTAAACGCATCCTGGAGATGGAACCGCTGAACAGCGAGCATGCCTTAAGGATGCTCCAGAACCAGGTGAAACCAGAGAGAAAGATGCAAATTCAGACCACGTGTTTAAACTACAATTCCAGATGCACTGGGAAGGCCTCAGTTACCCATGTACGTCTCCTGAACGAAAGCAGCTATTAGCACAAGCCAAGATAATCTCGACAAAGAGAATTATGGAATGCTTTAATCATTAAATCATTAATCATGTCTTAAAGCAGAATTTTTCAGACCCCAGCAAAAGGATGGGATATTCTGAAAGCTGCTGTTTTCCTTGAGCTCTGGCTACATCAATGACAGAACTTGCACTGATGCTACTGGGACCAAGATTAGAAAGAGCTGATGGCTAAGAAGCTCCTCGCCATCACCATTCACTGCCCCTTCCCAACTTTTCTTGCGATATTTTTGCTAAGACACACGTTGTTGAGTCTTGCACTGCTTGCTCATTAGCATTGCAGTAAGTGATTTCTTATGTAAATTGTGCCAGCCCACAGAAAAACCAGTTCAATTCCAGTCTGCACTGCTGGGATGGACACAGAACAGAGGAGAAGTGCTAATGATTTTTTTTTTTAATTTTTTTTTAAAAATAGAAAACCAAGTAGCAGGCATAAAAGCAGTCACTGCATATCCTCCACTGCAGCAGAACTACCCTCGCATCTGCAGAGACTACTCCAAACACAGAACTCCCCTGGCTATCTATTTGTAAGAGCTATCACCAAACTTGTATGTACAACAGCCGTCTCTGTGCACCTAATTAGAGGTTTGAAACTGATGAGCATTTTTGTCTGAGGACCTCAAGCCTTCTTTCAAATCTTAATTTTATCTTTTAAAGCCATGGCTATGTATCTAATTGCAACACGTTTTTTCTATGTGGCATCTCATAAATTTAAAGACCATAAATGTGACTGAGAAAATTAAGTGTTCAGCCATGGTAAGGGGAACTTTTTCTTCTTATTGCTGCTGCTGATACAAGCTTCTCAAAGGCCTGGAAGCCGTTTCTGGTTTTATCCATGTCACAGCATACATCACTATCCCATGAAGCTTTTCCCCACAGCTGAGCCTAAAAAAGGCATTGAAACACTGGCACTACAGCATGCACTTATGTAGCATGGCATGGTATGCCATGCCTTAATATGCCTTGACATTCCCTACTATGGCTTTCTGTAATATTTGTAGCGGTACGAGAGATATTGGTTGAATTTAGGACTTCAAGAGCTCCTTCATAAGTGGTAATAGGGAATTATGCTTGATAAGTATTTAAAACTGAAAGGGAGGGAAGTTACTACTTTTCCATGGCAGGGGTATTTGTTGGGGAGTCAGAATGTCAAACCTTATACTTATTCTGGCCCGTTTTGCTCAACTTTGCTACTCTGCTCTTCCATCTCACTTCTTCTTCCAGCTGAAATCCCAACTGCTGCTGCCTTTTTCAGGCAATATGCTAGTGGTTGTGTCTAAACAGGATTGACACACATAGCTACTGTTCACGTTCTTGAAAAGCTTTCATCACAAATGAGAGGGACTAAGACCCGACAGGACATTTGTTGCCCGAAGCTCTGGTTTGGTTTGGTTACGTTCTGCTCCACCCAAGAGGTGTCTGCCTTTCATCCCTGACAGTAATAATCTCCAGGCATAAGGCAGGAAAGCACCTTTTAGCTGGAAGGAGCCAGATACGGTTCGAAAGCAGTGCAGACAGATAGCAAGGGGAGCCATGCTAACTCCGTGCCTATGGAACTTACATTTGAAAATTTCATTGGCAACTCCTTCTACCTGCATTTTCTGTGTGCACCTTTAATCATTTCTGAACATAAAGCATACTGTTTAGAAATGTGAGCGCAAAGGATGCCATGGCAGGGGAGGTGGAACCAGATGATCTTTAAGGTCCCTTGCAACCTGAACGATTCTATGATTCTGTGATGCAGGAGGAAGGGAAATCTTGGGGCTAACACTTGGAACAGCTACCAAGTTCAGATCTTGTTTGACCACCACCAATTCACCTTGCCATCCCAGTAGTGAAATAAGAGTGAATGCAGATCTGACAGCATGGCCAGATTGTTTCTGAGGTGCTCAAACCCTACACTCACAGGGGCTGTGGACACTCTCTATTAGAGACATTTTTAAATATATGAATCGATTTAGACACCTAAAAGTCATTTCTGTTTCCACTGTTTTTATCTAGCTACCTGCAGTGCTGAAGAGATTACCTTTCCTAAGCAAAAGCAACATAACTGATGCTAAAATATGTACTTCCTTATCTCCTGGAAAACTAGAAGGTTCCAGGCACCACCCATGAACTAATTCAGTCTGTAAGTTGCTGCTGTCTGATACACAAATTCACTGCCAGCTGTGTAAGGAAGGGGTAGCTATTTTCCAAGGTCTGGACGAAAGCACCAGTAAGCAAGAATGCAGAGGCAGTCAGAAGTAATGATGGTGTTACCTGACCTAGCAGGGATGGCGTTGGAAGGAGGGTATGACATCTAGGTTAAGACATATTGGAAATGCTGGATCAGATTAGACTCTTGGACTACTTAGCTTTGCTTTCTGTCCCAAAATGCAAATAGGCTGCATTATTTCAGTCAAAAAACGCTGAGCTGAAAAGTGGCCTTTTTTTTTTTCTGAATTATATACAAAAAGATATATCTTTCTGACACAAAAAGCATATAAATAAAAATTTGTTTTTTCTCAAGAAAAACTACTACTCTTCTTACTAGGAAAATGTATTCTGAAAGCAATTGTTTCCCTTGGATTTTAGATGTCCCACCTCACAGGTCTCCTTTGGTTGAAAAAGGCACAAATCCTGCTTCTTTGGCTTTGGGCCTAGATCCACAGTGAGCAAACACTAGCTGTTTCCCTCTGCCACTCACAGGCGTAGCTGTCTCACCCCAGCAAACTCCCCAGTCACAGGCAAAGCCAGACCTGCAGTAAATGAGGATTACCTGCTCAGGGAAGGTGTAACCAGCAGAAGAACGATAGGTATGTACATCTTTGTTCACAAAATGAGAGGGAATCAAGGTTTGCTTATTAAAGGCTGCCTGACCCTTCTGTCCACTGATCCATCTCCTCCGACACCTGGCCCTTGCTCCTGGAGCATGCTCACAACCTGCAGTCAGCTGCCACCAAGAACGAGAAGCCATCACTGCCCATCAAAGAGAACGCCCCGAGAGCCCAGCGATGGCAGGACTGTTCACCCAAGCGAGACATACCGTTAGCGCATCCAGAAAACCTCTTCAAAAACAGGTGAGCATTTGGCTTAGTTAACAACCTTGCTCTCAGATATGTTTGCTCAGGTAGTTTAGGGAAGCATTCGCAGAGCTAACGGGCTAGTTCAGTATATTGATATAAAAAATGCCCAAAGTTATTTTAAGAATTAAAAATTTTACACCAGTTACTGGAAATAGCAGAGGAAACAACTCAAGGGTGGATTTAGGCAAACCACTGCACAACATTGACCCAGAAGAAACGCCTTCGTAGATGTCCAAGTATATCTGGACTTAACACGGAAAATAAAACAACTTAAACTTGTGCCTTCTCATTGCCACAGCATAGAACTGGCCTTCCTGTAACATCCAGCAGGCCAAGATTCAAAGTAACATCTGCCATTGCTCTGAGGGAAAAGGGCATACTGGGAGAAGGAGAGTGAAGTCCAGAAGTAGACAGGAAGCTACTCTGGTCACAGACAACTACCAAACACCCAAAAGCTCTGTAAACACACAATAAACACTGTAAGGAGCTATCATCTTTTTTTCTACAAAATGCAATAATCACAGAGAACAAAACATTTGGGAAAGAGGAAGGAATTGTGCAAGCAGACATGACCCTCACGTTACCAAATTCCTGGATGATGATCCGGATATCGCAAATACCTTGCAAAATCAGCTGCGTGTGCAGAAAATTGTGCAAGAACATCAGGCTACTCTACCAGGTCTCAGCTGAGGCAGCCACAAGCAACAAGGACACCGAAGCTCTCCTGTCAAAGAAACATTGCCACTGGAAGGCCAAGTAAAATCCAGAGACATAACGAAGTAGTAAGATGTGGGACCAGAAACCCAGGTATGCTTAGCGGAACATGGCGAGGGGAGCAGGCTAAAAGCCAGGTGATATATATATCCTGAAGAGCAGACCTGGCTGTGCAGGATCAACAATAAAAATTATCTTTGGCCTTGCCCTGCAGCAGATCAGATTTGCTTGTCACACAAGTGTAGCATCTTTGGACAGCAAGAGACTTCCAGACACGTAGTTGTACCTATCTGTTGTGTTGGTTTTTTTCAGCAACCAACCCACTGGACACCGTAGGTCTTGATAGTGCTTGTGCATTAAATTTACTTTAGAAAGCTGGTAACAAGCTCTTACTAGTCAGGGCCATCGCTCATGTAGGAAAAAAATAAAACTACTGCTTGCTAGAAGTTATAATTGATTAAAAACATAATTAGGGGATTTTTTTTTAAATGCAAAGCTGTACATCAGTTCTGAATTTGCAATCTGCCTTCAGTTCCCTGCACTAAATTTCTCAAAGCAGAATCCCCTCAGCAAACACAGAAAACATTTTACAGGGCTCAGCAAGCCATGGCAAGGACCATGGGCAGTTCTAGGCCCAGCACGAGACAGCAGGCACAAAAAAGCTCTGCTCACAAACACTTCAGCAATGCTGGATGTGACTGCTCCAGAGCAGAAGCCTTCTCTACGAGGGAGGTGCTGCCTGCCCTACCTCTCAGAAAACCTGGCTGTAACCCATACCCTTAGAGAGGAACAAGTCTTCTACAAAGCCTGTCCTCCACTTCAGGTAAGGAGACTCAGCAACCATTTCCCTTCCTCACTACTGACACAAGTTCAAGTCCAAGCCAGGACAATGCCTGGCTTTGAACAAGCAGACACTCAGTTTTTCAAGAGTCCAACCTCCCAGCAATAGCTCAGTTGGGCCTTTCCGGTTCCTAACTGCCTGTTTTTGGCAAATCCTTTCCAAGTCCATTCAGCACTCAGAGCATGACAACTGCACAACAGATGGAATTTACAAGTCACACTAGTAGCTTCACTCCTGCTAGGCTTTCAAGCTCGGAAAACAGCTCAGTTTTCTATGGTAGCATTGGCTTAGCCTACCAAGTGGAAATCCTGATATTTAGTCCAGAAAGACAACTGGAGATAGAAGAGTTTCTGCAAGAAGAGTCCCATGGCTTTCAAATGGGAGCTGTAATCCATCCCCAGTCTCACTGGGCTATGGCTTAGTTACCACTGAGATTGAGCTTGTTTACTCCAAAGCAAAAAGCTTGGCAAGACTGACAGAAACAGCTTTTCTTGCCAGAGCTCTAATAGCGAATGTCTGTGGAAAAGCCGCTTGGAGAAGTGCTGTTTACTTTGGTAATGAAGCAAGTTCCCTGGAATGAAGTCCTGCAATCTTCCCAACAGATGTTGCAACACCTTTACCTGTACCTCAGCTCCATACCATGCAGGCTGTTCTCCAAGTTGGTCTGAGAGCTACCTAAGTCAAGAGGCCAAGGGAAGCGCATCTCAGCTGCTCTAGACAGAACTAGGCTCTACTCCTACATTGGGTAGACAACTTGGGTCCTCAATGAAACTGGTTGCTCTTTTTTTTTTCTCCCCTCACCTCTGCTTCAAGCTAAGCCACAGCGAGCAATACCCCTGGAAGGCGCTTTTGAAAAGAAGGGCCTCAAAACAGATCCTCAATCATTATTTTTATAACTGTGTCTAAAGCCAAACTCACCCCCTTAACACCTTTTGCAGGCAACTCTGAATTCAGACCCCAGCTCACTGCTAGAAGCATTTACAAGGAACATCAGCACACAGTTGGACTAATAACTACCTGGGGAAGAAAAGAAACTCAAGGCAGACTGCAGAGGCCAAGGCTGCCTTTCTGTTGAAAGAGTCACTGGCCTGAAGCTATTCTACTTTTCCTCATTTATTTAAGACCAAGTTTCAAGCTGCTGTCCAAATTCCCTCTGACCACACAGAGATGAAAGACCTTTCCCTCTTCATTATTCCCAGCTCTTTAGTCCAGTGCAAAGGGCTACTTGTTTGCTCCGACTTCAGTTGCAGCTTTTGCTTCCAATGAGATGGCTCACTTAACCCCTCCCTAACCCAGTAACTAAGAGATCCCTTTGTAGTTGAATTAAATGGACTTCCTACTGAAACAGGTACTTGCATTTGCACATTTTGTTTACAAACAACTTGCACTCCAGTTAGAGCACGAAGCACATACTTCACATACAGCTGTAGTTCTTCACAGCCAGACTTTGTGCTCTTAAGTGTTGAAATTCCTGCTTTGAGGACAAACCAAGCTCTAATTTCAAGTGTTTACATGTACTCCCGAGAGCAAGAAAAAAATCTTACCATGATTAGGTTATGTAAAAAGTTTAATTATAAAATAAATAAGTTTGTTATGGAAACATTAAATATTAAATACAGTAATAAATATTTACACATTTACAGATATAACTTGACAATTAATGGTGTTTCTCTGCTACCAGAAGAATTCTGCTCTGTTTATACAGAACACATTCACTCTTCCAAGAAGAAACTGAACTCAAATAATACTCTGTGCTCAAGACTGCATGGACAGTTCAAGAAACCAAGGACACTTGGGTCAGAAAAGTTTGAGGTAAGTTGAGTTCTTCATGCCAGAAGGCAGAGCACAAGAGACCACTGCTTGCAGAGTGTCAGTGCATGAATTTAATTCTTCAAAGGAACAGGTTCTTGGTCAAGTTCAACTGACTGGATCTGATGTGAAGCATTTTGTACTTTAAGTGCTGCTTAAAGCAGCATCAAGTATCTGGGTAACAGAAGCAGCTCTGTTTCTAACAGATGGGTCCAGGCTTCTGAGCTGGTTTGAGCATGGATCTTTTCCTTCAGATACAGAGCTTCAGAACTTGCATTTACTGTCTCAGCATCCTGAGGAGACTAATCTGAACTCAGGCTAGCACACATGCAAATGGATAGCTCCACTCACACAACGAGTCCTACTCAATTCAGAGGTATTACTTTCCACACATATAGTAACAGAACCCAGGTGTGGCTGACAAAGATCTGTCACCAACGCCCTGCAAGTCAGAACTAGAGATGAAGTTCTTTGAAGCTGATATCAACAGGGAGCACAGTGACAGCAGAATGAGGTTTTCATCCACTGGGGTCTAGGGAGAGAAGCCATCCAGAGCTTTTCCCTTTTTAACTTTGGGAGAGGGAAGGGATTTTTCTTCCCTCCATCCATTTCTGAAAGCTGCAACAAGCTCTCTCCCTTCAGATGAGAGCTGCCAGAGGAGACTTGTTAACAGAAGAAAGTCCATCCACAGCACAGCAGAGACTGGAGCTCCAGCACCGAGAGGGCCCAGTAGCAGCAGTCTCTAGCAGGCCTTGATAGCAGGTCCTCCACCCCACAGCAGCAGCTCCTTCCACATCATTGTGCCAAGATGTAGCAGTAACTGTCCTCCCCAGCAAGCGATTCAATAGTAAGTGGCATGTTGACATCTCCTTGCAGCAGCCTCTGTCTTGATGAATCAGGGCTTAGTGGTAACAGCTCCAGCCCACAGTGTCCAGGTGGATGTGTCAGGTAGCCAGAGGTACCCTGCAGCTTGGCAGTGGCCACATCAGAATTGTTCTGTAAGGGGCAGACCAGGCACGTTAATCACCACCCAAGACACAAGTACTCAGTGCTAGAACCGCACCAAACCTACATCCGAGGCAGGCAGGTTAAGTACACACACACACCTGAGGACACCTGCTAGATACTCTTCAGCTTCAAGGAAGCTTTGAGCAAAACATTTCAGTTGTCACTGGACAAAGCCTGGACAATGTCTGTAGCTGACGTGGCAAAGCAAAACTCCCAAGTTCCACCAGAACTTCTCAGGACTATCCTTTATAGCTTCCTCCTTCAGCCTGTGGTATAACTCCTGTCCAATAAGGGTCCTTGAGTCTGCTGTTAGGTACACTTTTGCTCAGAAGAGACCAACTTGCTTGCTCATTGAAATACACTATGATCCACATAGGCCAAGGAGCTTCAGCACTCAGTTGCTAGACAGTATGAAACTTGACTGAGAGGCCATGGTGCTCACAGAACTGGCAGCTTTGTCTCTGTCTACAGCTTCTAAGCACCAGAAGCTTCCTGATGCCTTGCAGAGGAGACATGAAAAAGCTCAGTACTTCTCTGTAGGGTAGATGATCCACTTGGCTGCTGCACCATCTTTCATGATTGAAGTCTACCACGGTTTCTTGCACTAAACCTGCCTCTGCATAGATATTAGGGTTTGAGTTTTCCGCCCTGCAGAAGTCCACTTATCGCAGTACAGCTTCCTATCCTCACTTTTCCTTCAAGAGAGCAGCAAGAAAGCCAACAGCACTGCTCAGGAACTTGGCACAACTCAGGTGGCTTTGGGACACCAGAAAACTAAGCCAGTCACTCACATGCAAGCTATTTGTTTAAAGGCACTTCAAGTGTTAGAAGCAAACACTAACTTAGCAAAACACACACGCAATTCTTGTAAGGTAACTCCAGCCTGGAAGGACCGAAAGGTGTTTCAAGTCAGCTTTCATACCTGCTTTCTCCTTGTTTACACACCAACGTGGCCATTTCTGTTTTCTTGTCGAAGTTTTTTCCTTTCTTCTTTCTCATCATACCGAGGACACTTTTTCCTGACCCTGTGGAATTACAGCATGTTAGAGGTCATTTTGAACCCCGACATACATCCTCTTGTTACCAGCCCCCACATCCTCTGTAACATTTAGACTCATGCCCTTTGGATCCTCAAGCAACTCCTCAGCACCACGAAGTTTCAAGCAAGACAGTTTTTAAACATTAAGTATCAAGCAGTATCTGACTACATCAAGAAGCAGCCAAGTTAGGCACTGGCAGTTTTGCCTCACAGCACCAGGGCTTCCTCACTTAAGCCCAAATAGGCAGCAAGATGAAGTGGGTTTATTGTTAGAACTGAGCAAAGCACCAGGAGCCTTTCTGGGGAACGCCTTTCCTGGTAGCTTTAGCAAGCAGCTGCAGAGACCAGATTGTCTTCCTCCTCCCCACAGCACAGCTCCATGGACTTCAAGTATTTGAAGTCCCTGTCCCCTTGATGCATCTCTTGAACGCATAATAAGCAAGCTGCTTTTTCATTTTCTCTCAGTTTCTCAGTCTTTTGTAGTAACTGTTCCAAACAGACCATCTAGCTTCTCTGGATGAAGGTACAGATTAACAAACTTCATGCTTCAAGCCTGTGAAGGTTCAGAGCATGAAACAAATGAATTCCTAGTCCATGGCTTGCTCCAGAAACTAACAACAATCATTTGCTCCTACAGCACTACAAAACTGGTTATCTCTCCTAGCAGAGAGGAATGAGGCAGCGTTCAGAGAACAAGTGTTCATCCCAGCATTCCTCAAGTTCAGATCTAAATATGAAGCAACTTTAAGTGACAAATGCACACCTTGTTTCCTCAATTGCAGGAAAGGGTACAGCACGTACTCAATATAGTTGACATACTTCATTGAGATCTAAAATTAGACTGAACTTTTGAGCTTCACCCACAACATCCCTAGCCCTACTCTGCAGTGGAGTTGCAGTGTCAGAACTGGAGGACTGCTCCAATACCCAGGGAATACTGGAATCAGGCTCCCTGTGCTGAGTATCTCACCTCAGCACAAACTCCTGGCAAGACACAAAGGCACAGACAGGCATATGCTGCTGCATACTGCTTGTTAGCAGGTACAAAGAAGGATTTGTTATATGGCCTGAAACATGTACCCAGAAATTCTCTTTTAATTTATTCACAGGAATAAATTAAACAGGATCCCAGATTCTAATTACCCACCACACAGATCTGTCAGCAGTTAGTTAGGCTGCAATGG
Source organism: Gallinago jamesoni (assembly GCA_025769975.1). Lineage (NCBI taxonomy): Eukaryota > Metazoa > Chordata > Aves > Charadriiformes > Scolopacidae > Gallinago > Gallinago jamesoni. The sequence goes on from JAOQGH010000032.1 coordinate 926,982, forward strand.
TTGTTCCCTCCTGAACAGCAAGCACTACAGTATTTGGGACCAACATAAAATTGTTCCCCTATTTGCTTCCCCCCAGTGTAATTAAAGCCCAACAATCTTCATTAATAAATGGACCATTGGAGCACCATTTCCTCTCCTCCAGCTGTGTACCCAGCTGGTGGATAACAGCCATGCATGAGGCTGTTACATGACTGCTTGCAAGTTCTTCACAAGGATAAGGGAAGGCACTGCTGTGTCAGCATTAACACTCCTCCTGTTTCCTGCTGATGTTCTGCAGCACTGAAACTATCCTGGTTGCAGCAAGAGCAGAAAGGCTCTTGTTTTAAAATATAAGGGTCCGAGGCTGCACACAGCCAAGAGTGAGAGAGGGTAAGTGAACACTTACTCAGGAATTTCTCAGATCTTGCTTCTGCCCTCAAGACATATCCAAGCTGGGATAAGAACTCAGCCCTTTTGCACGACTTCCACACAGGTAATTTAGATGAGCCATGCACATTTCAGGGCTACAGGACACAAGCCCTACGCACACTTAAGTTAGACAGACACCAAAGAGTATAATACTTACTGCACTATCACTATGATAAGTACAGTAATGAAGCTGATGCTTGAGAGCAGGACAGCTACGACAACCAACACAGTCTTCGAGTAGTCTGCCACATCATTCTTCTTTTGAGTCTTCATGAACTGTTCACCACAGCGCTCACCAAAAAAATCCTGATGACACCTGCAAGTAAACATTAACACAAGTTCTTATCAACTCCGGTGCTGTCTGGAGCCAAGGACACCCACACACATTCAAACCCGACTTAGACATCTTCAGAGTTTCCCATGAATCTCAAGATGCTCCCTTTAGAGCATGTTCATGAAATGCAGTCACGGCTCTAGCACAAGGTTTGTCAGCATTTCAACAAGTCGAGATTAGTTTGGGCATGATGTTCCAGGAAGACACGCCTTTTCATTCTTTTGGTTTGAGTTTATGACCAACTGATGAGTTCAGTGGCTTGTTATGCATCTCAGATTCCATCATCACTTAATTTACATGGCAGAAAGATTCTCAGTCAAAATACGGCAGGAGATGGGTCTATGCCAGGTTGACACCAATTTTTCCTCTGAGCCCTCATACAGCACCAGCTCATGCCAATCACACCTCATAAGGTACAAGTGACTTACTTGCAGGTCACCATCTGGAGATGTTCTAGGTATATGCATTCACCATGGATGCAAAAGTTTTTGTATTCCATTTCACAGGGAGTCCCTTTCTTTTTGTTTTTCCCTTTGTTTTTCTTCCTTCTTGATTTGCCTGCATTCTTCTCACCCCCTCTCTTTGTTGGCTTGGGCTTGACCACAGGTTCAACTGAAAAAAGGATAAGACGACTCAGTCAAGCAACACTAAGAAGCTAGATTCTGTGAAGATTGAATTACAGACTTTGGTGAGGGATATGGGGGCAGCCACTGCAGAATTTGTGACCAAGAAGCATAGGATGCGAGCGAGCATGCAGCTGAGTATTTCACACCCAGCAGAAAGGCAGCAAGCTTAGCTCAATAGGTGCAACTCTGCCACCATTAAGTCCTGTGCAATGCAGACCAAAAGCAGTATGAGCAGATGAGCTGAGAGAGCCACCAGAGATGAAGATCAGAGTTGAAGGACTGCAGCATCTCACTGGATAAGCCACTTGAGTGAAACCATACAGGTTCAAGCAAAGACCTGTAAAGAACATGGAGTGCACATTGAGCCGAGCCATCCACCAGTTTATCGACTCAGATAGAAAGCTAACAGCCTCCACTCCTCTAAACCCTCTATTTGCATCGGTGATGAAAGGCATTACAACTCACTAGATAGTCCTAGGCACTTGCAGAGGCAAGACAGCTTGCTATCCCAGTTAGCATACTTGTTTCTCCCAAATAACCTGCAGTGCTGTCTTCAGCAGAAGATAGTTCATTTCCAGTTCTCCTACTTTGAGGGAGATGCCGAGTGCACCGAGGGAGTGAAAGCAGGATAGTCCGCAAGAGTCAGGTTATTTGCGCTGCCGCTTACTGTTGCCCCTCATTATCTCAATTAAGACAAACCTCTAGAAGAGTGTGGTTTAATATGCTGGTGACTTAGTAGCCTTTGGATTTAAGCAAGGGCAATCATCTTCCTTTCGCTGGGGAGAACAAGCTAAAGTCAACCACTGACTAAGGCTAATAAGCTCTGCAGCTGCTCCATGCAGCAGTCAGAGATCAATAGCATTGTTTTAGAGCAAATTGGTAAAACACTGGTTCTCTGAAGAAGCCATCCACTCACTGCTAACCATAAAGGTGGTGTTCAGCACTCTGCTTTTTCAGGAGTAACAGTTAACCAGGTGAGTTTGAACAGGTCTTAAGAAGTATAGAGCTATTTACAGGACTCTTGAATTTCACCATTGTGCTCTGCAGACCTAATGAAAATAACTTTTGGAGTATTAATGTTTTACCCAGAGCACTATGCATATAGGCAATCACCACAATAGGACATAACTTGATCCAACTACTTCCTAACCCTGTATTTCTAGCGACGAGAAGAGAGCCTGCACAAAGAAACAAGGTGTAGTTCACTGTTGTCTAGACAGCTGATCATTTTAACTTCTAGAGCAACAAGCCTGGCTTGAAGTTACTTAAAAGCAAAACTGCCTTCAGCAACCAGAAGTCTGATTCAAATGGTATAAGCTATATTAATATGTAAACGAGGAACACTGTTCCTGCAGCAAGGTTTCCTGTCCCTAGAAGTGTGAGCTTACTACTGCTAGCTGAGGCCCCTGCTCTGTCCAGTTTGACTTGATATTTAGGTTCACACTTTGATAATTGAGGCCGTTTCCATTCCTCCCTCTTCAAGGCTCAGCTTGTCAGTTTGATCTGTGTCCCTGTCTGCAAGCTGCACAGCCAGGAAAGCCATCCGCAGTTGAATCATAACAGCTTGAAGGCTCCGCAGATAAACCTCATGCCGAGTAGAAAAGCTGGTCTACAAACCAACCACCTTTGGTAACAAATCTGGTTTCTGTGCAGTTATACAACACTTAAGTCACCAAGCCAGTAGTTTTACAGGCCAAACTGCTCAATAACTCTGACATTCCTGTTTCCCCTGGAGGTCTTCAACTCATGAAAAACTCCAGCAAAGGTCCACAAGTTCCCCGGACTGAGCATGGTCCCCCTTCGCCTAAAAGATCCTTTTAATTTCATTCAAGTCCCAGAGCCTTCCCACAGGAAAAGCAGTAGCCAGATCCCTCGAGGTTAACAGCACCAGCCTACTAACATCTGCTGAGGTACAAATCACTTGCAGGTACTTGGCTTGTGTTATTGTATTAGGCCAGAATCAACAAAGTCCTTCCAGCCCCATAGTCGGGAGGGGTATTCGCCTCTCCTCACAGCTTACAAGTGGACTAATTACAGTAAATTCACACAATAGTTATTGACAGTGAAGCATTGCCTGAAAGATGCTCAACATCCACCACAGCTACTTCACAGGTTTAAGTGTTTACTTTCCCAGGACATTTTAGTCAACTCCGACCCAAATAAGCCATCATGAGAAAGCATCCAGGAAATCCTTGGAGGAAGACAGACAACTTGATGTTAAAACCCACCTATAGGGCCAAACAGCACCCACAAATCCCACAGAGCCTTCCACGGTAAATAGGTGGTAGCTGCCCCTCACCTCCCTCCTGTCAGGTTTACCAGAGGAAAGCAGCACAGCAGGCAATCTGCTAACCTGCAGCTCCCTCACAGCCCAGTCGCACTCACGCTAAGTTTCCACTAAGTTTTTCAGCTTATTTTTAATGCAACGCTTTCAAGCAAAAGCATGTTTTTACTCCATACAAGCAAAGTGCAGCTGCCTAACAAGAGAGGCAAGGCAGAAAGAGCAGAGAGCTCCCCGGCCCATCACTGCCCAGCTCACCTCACCACACCTGCCTCCCGTCACCTCAGATCAAGCCATCCATGATACACCGGTGGGTGGGCAGTGCCTCCTCACACTAATCTGCCACTTCCACAGCGCCCAGCCGCGCTCATCTTAAGTTTTCACCCCTCACAGCCTATTTTCAACGTGACAATTTCAGCCAGAAGCACATCTTCACTCCGTACTCTACAAGCTAAGCACAGCACCCTGACGAGACGGGTCCGACAGAAGGAAGCGGAGAGCCCTCAGCCCCGCCGCTGCCGAGCCCACCTCGCCACCCCCGGCTCACCTCGGATCAAGTCGTCCACGATGTACTGGTGGACGGGCATCGCCTCCTCGTACTCCTCATCCTCCTCGTAGTCGGGACCCGTCACGGCATCGCCCTCCCGCTGTCCGTGTCCCCCGTGTCGCTGGGGCTGGGTGGCGTTGGGCGAGTCGCCGGCGGCGGGCCGGCTGGCTGTGAGGGGTAGAAATGGCGCCGTGGGCAGGGGGGCAACACCGTCCGCCGCCGCGCGAGACACCCCGGCCCCCCGGCCCCCCCCCCATCCCTCAACGGCCGCCCCGCGCGCGCGCCCCCCCTCAGCCGCCCCGCTCCCCTCCCGCCGCGCCCGGCCCCGCCACGCACCTGCCAGCAGGGCCAGCGCGGCGAGCAACGCCACAGCGCGCATCGGCGATGCCGGGACGGTCGGGCAACGACGGGGAAAGACGGAGGAACGGGCGGCGGCGACGGGTCTCGGCACTCCATGAGGAGCCGCCCGCCGCCGCCGCCCGCTTTATAGGCGGCGGCGGCCCGCGCGCCCGGCCACCGCGTGGCGTCAGCGGGGCGGGGCGGGGCGGGAAGGGGGCGGCGCAGGCGCACCTGCCGCGGCGCAGGGATCCCGGCGGGGGGGTGAGGCGGCTGCGGGTTGCCATGGGGACGGCGGGGACGGCGCACACACAGACGCAGACGGGGGTTTATTGCGCGGGCACACCTGTCTGGGCGCTCCGCTCTGTGCTCCGTCGGAGGGACGGCACAAACGTCCTTCGGCAATAAAGGCGGTGATCGCCCTTCGCCTCGACCCCTCTGCCCCTGCCCGGGCGCCGCATGAGTAACGGCTGAGTAACGGTGGCGAGGCGGAGGCGGAGGGGGGGGGGGGGGGTGGCATGTCTCCGGGATCACTGTGTCCTGGCCGCGGCCGCCTCTCTTCTCTCGGCTGTTGCGTAAGAAATCCTGAGGTACTTTTTGGGGAGAAAAACGCGTGCAGCGGGCTGGGAGGTGCTGAGGTGGGGTGGGATGGCGGAGGAGCCCTGGCAGTCACTGCTGCGGTCCCCACAAAGGCCCTGTGTGCCACGGCAGGCCGAGGGGCAGCCAGGGCCACACAGCTCCAGGCCCAAACCAGTGGCCGTGCTGCTGGGACGCCGCTCACAGCTCTGGGAGCTGACGGGGCCTTGGCTGGCAGTGGCTGGGATCCAAGTCGCTCAGTCATTAAGCCTTCTCCCCTCTGCCACACAGGCCGAAGAGGACACGCGGCGGCGGGTGCCGTCTCTGACGGGTGGTGCCAAACCCGAGGAGCGATGCCCAAGAGCTCCGAAAAACAAGAGCTGCCGAATCGGTCGCTCGGACATTAATCGGTGACAGACAGGCCCGGCAAACCTCCGCCAGCCCCTTCGTTCGTAGTGCAATTAAAACCCATTGTCATTAGCTGATGGCTTTTCTGTTGGATTATTTTTATGGCTGTGTTTCACCTTGTTCCCCGTGCCTTCTCCCATACTGTCTACAGCAGAGAAAAGGCAAATCCTGCTCGGCCACCGCAGCCCTGGACAGCCCTGAACGCAGACAGCGCTGGGTCCATCGAGCAGCTCCTGGGCTGCAGCTCAGTCATCGTCTGGGGACAGCCAGGGCCTCCACAGGGCCCCCCTTTTCCCTCGCCCTCCCCACAAGACCCCCATAAGGACATGGCATTGGGAGAGACTGTGTGTGTGTGAGCAGAGTTTCTCCAAAAGCAGAGATATTGGGGTTTGGAGCCTCTTCTGGTGAAACGTGGGGTCGGTTGTGTGAGATGGAATTTTGTAAACAAACAGGGATTTTTCCTTTCCCCCACAACCAGCCATGCTCAAGGCCTGCTCTCTCAGTGAGGCACCTCAGCTTCCCTCCTGAATTTCCTTTTTTGCAGATGTTAAAATGAAATATTCCTCCCATTTTTTTATCAGCGATCCACTGGAAATATTTTCAATTTTATTTTTTTTTTAAGTTTAGTCGGAGGAATATACTGAGCAGTTAAATTTTCACCCCTGCGCGCTACACTTGGCAAACTTCTAAGGAGCAGCTCAGCGGGGAAAGGCTAAATGACCCGAGAGCAATTGCCCGTGTTACCTGCGCTGTTTAGACACCAAACACGGCATATGCAGCGCCTGACTCACGACGTTCCCTCTCGCCTCCAACCTCCAGCCCGTGGCTCTGCCTCACTGACTGGCAGCAGCCAGGAATTTGGCTCGGCACGCTTCGAATTTTGTCAGGCAATTCGCCGACTTCCTCCTGCCGCTTCTGAAGAAGAAGGAGCATCCTGGCATCAACCAGCACTGCTCCTCGGCCTGCAGAAAATGCATCAGGGTGGTGATGGCCGTGAAGAGGTCCAGGTGGGACATCAGGGGAGCTCTTCCCAAATTGGTGATGTCCTGGCAAAGCCCTGCTTTGCACTTCTCTGAGAGAACACCCTCCAGAGACCATGAGTGTCAGGACATTTGGGGTGGGATCCTGCTGCAAGCCCCAGCTCTGCCATGGGCTGTCGGGGAGGAGGCACTAAGCTTGGCCATGGCCTTCTTCCAGGGCTGGAAGGACACTTGGGCCAAGCTCCTGGAGGATGTCCCCAGGAGCAGTGAAAGGGGGAGAAGCCTCAAGGAGGGGGCTGCAAGGCTCACCCCCTGTGGGCTGTCCCACTGCAGCTGGGCCGGTGGGGCAGGATTGCCAGGCCGGCAAGCGCAGGGCTCACTTTTGGGAAGGTGCTGGTTCCCCATGGATGCAGAGTGCCACCTACTGAGCCACTGCTCCCGGCAGCACTTGGGGTTTTCTGGCAGGACACCCAGCCTGGGGTGGCTGCCCAAAGTGCCCTTGCCTACTCTGGCTGGTCCATCATGCCGGTCCCAGAGGTTATGGAGCTTCCCCAAAGGCTGGAGAGCCCAGTAGGGTGCCCCTTGGAGATCAGAAGGGAGCGTGTGCATGGAGCTGCACGCACAGGCACAGCCAGAGTCTCTCCTTGGCATCTGCCCTGCGCCAGACCTTGATTTCCACAGGCCAGTGGTGCAGTGGGAGGACATGGGTCGGTGGTACACTGCCCCCTTCTTGCTGGGGCAAATGAACGCTTTGGGAGCCAGGCTGGTCCTTCCCGTGCCTCAACTGTCTTTTTGCTGGCCATGAAAACATTCCAGACCTGGTGTAGGTGGTGTTGGGGCCAACTTTTTTCCCTCTTCTGGTCTCCAGCCACGTCTCTGTGGCCACGTTGGAGGGCAAGCCTCTCTCCTCCCAGGCTTTTCTCCAGAAAATGTCCCAGGGATGAAGACCGTGGCTGTGTTTCCTGCCGTGGAGCAGTGCATCCCCTGGCTACCTGCAGCCCCAGGGACAGGGCCACCCTGGCAAGGACCTGATGTTCTGAGCCAGTGGTCCAGCATCTCCCACTCCGTGGTGGAAACCAGCAAATTTGGCTGACTTGACATTAATACGCTCTTCTCCTTTTGCTTGGCAGCTCCTGGGACCTGCTGTCCCCCTCACTGACCGTGGCCTGTCACCTTGAAGTGCCTAAAAGAGAAGGATGTGAAACTGGATGTTGTCAGCTCTGGTTTGTGCTGGGAGCCCCCAGACTGGTAAAGTATTTGAATTATACTTCCTTCCGCCGTGACTCCGGGTACCAGGGTGAAAAGCCACCCTGTTCTCACCCGGCACAGGGTGGGCAGCACAGCCCGTCCTGTCCCCAGCCCTGCCGTGACAATCCGGGGTGGGGGCGAAGGGACGTGGATGCTGGCAGCTGCCTGGCCTTGGTGGAGCACGCTTGGGCATCCTGTCTTCCACGGGAGCCCGCGTGCCAACTGCGATCTCATTATGCACTCTCTTTACTTTTGATAAAACCCCCGAGAAGTGCGTGAAGGGAAACGAAGTATCTGAAATAGCCGCCCATTAATTTTCTTCCCTGACATCAACTGTTTATTTTGCAAGGGCGGGCGCAGGGTGTTTGAACATGAGTTATCCTTTCTCATCCCTGCTGCTGAGAACAGGTGGAAAAGGGCAGTGAGTCAAGGCGGAGCGGTGTCTGTCGGGGCAGCTCACCAGACTTTCACTTGACTTGTGCTCTGCAGACGCCAGTATCTTCTCGCTATCAGCAGCTCCCTCGCAGGCAGGCAGGCAGCTTTGAAGTGAGGCGTGTGCGACTCTGGTTCCTGCTGATGTAAACCGAGATTGCTGTAATAAAGAGGATGTAGATGTGTAGCTGGGGAGGAGGAGAGGGGCAAGGCCCGGATTCTGTCTTTCTGGAAATGGGTACAGATTTTGCCGGAGACACACAGACGTTCGGATGGCCCTGCATCCCTGCCGGGAAAGCACTCAGTGGATAATTTTTTCCTAAGGTGGTGACGTTCTCCCTGTGCTCCACTCCTTTCCCTGAGACTTAGGCTGAAGCAGAGGTTGCGTGAGAGAAACCTGTCCAGAAAGGGAATAACTTAAGCTGTCCACCCTGGGGGAGCCTGCCCGGTGGCACATGTTTTCAGTCACTCCCCACTTGACTGCAAAATCTTTTGGAGCATGTCAAAAGAGAAAACAAAGAAAACAAAAAAGGAGAGAATCTGCTGACCCCTGCGATGACAAGATCTGGATTTTTCTCTCATTTGTATCAACACAAATGAATAACAGCCCCCCCCCGAAAATCTGAGGGGAACCTTCTCAGCCAACGGAAACTCCAGCAACCCCGAGCATTCCTGCTTCATCCGATGGAACACCCAGTGCTGCTAAGGCATTTAACACTACCAAATCACAGCAGGGGGACTTTACACGTGCTTTGCCCAGGCTTTCAGGAATGGCCAGCAATGGGGAACACAGCCCCATAATTTGCAGAGTATCGTGGGCCACGTTGTGGCTCTTGCTGTTTCCTGCTCGCCAGCACTAGAGAGAGCTGAGCAGGACAGGCTGGGCTGAGTTTTGCACGGGTGCTGGGACACATGTTGAATGCCTCTCTGGGGCAGTGGTCCTGCCATGTTCTGGGAGGATTTTTGGGAAGCTGCCGGCTGTTTGCAGGATGCCCTGGGCTCTGAATGCTCTGTTCTCCACACCACATGCACCGAGCAGGTCTCGCTGGACCAAACACGTCCTCCAGGGCTCACCGGCTTGCTTGTGTGCAACGGCTCAATTTGCAAATGCTCAGGGGCACATCCTGACCCTGGCAGTAATTGTAAGGACCTGAGGCCTTGAGCTGGGTGAAGCAACACTGGATTTACACTAGAATGGGCAGCCGTCCCCCAGCCACCAATCTCCTTCTCTAATACCTCATCCTGCCACGCCAGAGAGCACTGAAAAATGCTGCCCTTTCTTCCATTTCCTCCAGCAACTCGCAGAAACTTCCCCCAGGACCCTCCGGTGAGGGCTGGCTTGCAGCCCTGCCCACATCCCCCCCCGAGGGAGGCACCCCAGGGCCAAGCCACCCTCCTGATGATGCTTGCCTGGCCCCGCGGGACAGAAAGGGGTAGGGGCTATAGATAGGAATCCCTAAAAAAATTAAGCTAGAACTCGGCTGTGGTAGTCAGTGCCATTACACTGATTTACCTGGCAATAGTGCTGTGGCCTTTACCATATACAACTGTTTCACCTGAGCTGCACGTTATTTTATACATTCAGCATACCAGTGTTAGATGGGCAAAATCATCGGATCCTCTCTCTTCCCTGGGACGTTTCCAGAATTGCAGCCCAGCACGGTCCCTGCAGAGGAGAACACCCGGCTCATCGCTCTCCAAAGGTGTACGTAGCTACTGGCTCACTCTGTAGCTGCTCCAAAAGTACTCATTCTAAAAAGGAGATGATTAAAAAAAAACCCATTTAAATGTGGAGCTGCATTCAAAGTACAAAAAGCTACATGACTGCTGTTCATTAAGGTTTGGTGGTCTCCCAGCTCAGCCACAAACGCACTCAGCTTTGAGAGCGTGTGTGAGCACGTGTGCAGTGAGGCTGTTGGAAAGGTGATGTCTATACTGGGGAAAATAGAGGCTTTTTTTCCTTTTGTCTCTTAGAGATTGAGCTGAAAACAAGCTGGACCAGAAATCTTTGTATTAAAAAAAAGCCTCCACAAAACAAAATGTTTTTTTAAAAGCTAAAACATGTTTACCCTTAATACCTGGAAAGTTAGCTATGAATTCACTGGTTTCTTCATTTCATGCAACTTCTGGGCAGCCACTTTTTTGCTTTTTTGAGACTTTCTGTAGGCATGGGTATTTTTTAATTATGATATCTGACTGCAGCCTTCTTTTTAAGGAGCATGGGTACTACAATCAAGACAAACACAACAACTAGTTTTAACTGTGGAGGAACAATCTTTGGTAGTCCCACGGCAACATTCCTTGAGATGGTCTCGTACAGGTGGAGCAGCAACAATTTGGGGTTACCCTTAAGGGTCCCCTAAGAGGACCCTGGCCACGGAAGTCCGCTTGACCTAAAGCCTGTTGGCCCCAAGGAAAGTGGCAGTGGGAAGTTTGTGAGGTGGGGTGAATAACACATCCCTTTCCTCACCTCAGTGGCTTGGGTATGAAGTCACCTGGGAGATGTGTATCACGACTCATGTGGAAGCACACAGCCTGAGAGCAAATTACACGGTGCTGCGCATTCGGAGGCATGGCGGCCGCACACGAGGGCTGGGCACATGTGGCAGGATTAGTGTGATGTTTTCCTTCTCTCTCGCGTGTTATTTCCAGTCGTGTCCGCAGTAACACAGAAATAAAGGACACGTGAGAATTGCTCGGGGATTTTCTCCTGGCAGCGCGGCTGAAGTCTTAGCTTTTCACTTTATAATCTTCCTTGCACAGCGATTTTTCCAGCCTGGTTCCCAAGGGGAGGAGCTGGCGAGGCGGGTGAACACGCAGAGATGGACACAACATGGATGTCCTCCTGCCTGAAAGGATTTCATCTCTGCAGGAACATGCTGTGAGCTGCCCAGATCCCTGCCCTGCAGGAGACCAGCAAAACCCCCTCGGCCAAGAGGGGTCCTGTCCCACCCAAACTGGATGCTTTTTCTCTCGGCATCTTCCCAAAGGCACACACAGCCCATGGCGTGAGAGAGGGGCTGCTGTTTTGTTGCTGCAGGGTATATGTCTCTGCCCCTTTCTCCTCTCCGCTGACTTTGTTGGTGCTCAAGTCCTATCATCTGAGGTGAGAATCAAATGCAAATTTTAGAAATAATGACACGCCCCTGCTCCACCGTGGTCATGGGGGGGTCACACAGCCCCTCTGTCTCCAGCCCGACAGCGAGCGGATCCGGACCCCCCGACTCGCTCTGATCTTAGAATAACAGCACGAGGCAGAAGTCAAATTCTGGCCTGGTGGGGACAGACTGAGCAGAAATGGTGCACGAAGAAGTTCTTGACCCTTCCCTGAGCCAACAGGAGTTTTGTCTGGGGCTGATCACCTGCTCCCCCCAAAAAGCCCGGCTGTTGGAGGGACCCTTTACTGTCAGTCCAAGTGGGGCGTGGGTTTGCTGAGCTGCCTGCAGCCGGAGCAGAGCAAAGGGAGAGTCACAGCGTTCCCCTGCTGTGAATGCTTTTCCTCCTGATTCACCCCACCGACAGGAAGAGGAGGGCACCTGGTACCGCCTTCCCACAGCTGGGATTTTGCCTAGTGCCTTCCCATCGGCGCATCAGGAGGTGAATTTTCTTCACCTATTTGAAGTCGTTTCGCATGTGAAGAAACAATGAATCACAAAGAGAAGCCTGCAGCAATTAGAAACTCCTTTCCTCTCACCTTTGCCAAAGCTAAATTTTTTCCCTATAACAAAGCCCAGGTGAGCCTTCCTACGCACAGCGGTGATTACGTAGGTCACTCTGGATTCTGCTTTTTTTCACAGGCCGTGAGCAAGCAAAGAAGCTCGGGAGAACACTCCATTTCACCGGCATGTTTGTTATGCTTCCTTGGAAATCCCATTGTTTGCTGGTAGTGCCTGCTTTTTGGCTACAAGTGCTGAGCCCTCGTGACGTCGGCTGCCTCTAATTGTGCCGGGGTGCTGGCAAATAAGCACAAAGTTTGGCAAAGCGAAAAGCTGCCGCTGGAATAAGTCAGTTCTGGAAGTCTGGGCATTCAGTTGAAGAGGGATCGGTGAGCGAGTGCTTTGCTTCCCATCACACAGGTCCACGTGTCGGGGAAAGGGGTGCAGGCAGCACACCTCCTGTCCCCTCTTGTCCTCCTCGCGTTGCTGCCCGTGTCCCCGTCGGGCTGGAGCGTGGGGCCAGCGCGTTCCCAGGAGCTGGCTGCTGAGACACACCGTATGAGTAAGGTCTCGTTTGCATGAAGATTGCACACTCACGCTGCCAAGGAGGTTTCCTAGGCACAGCCTCACTTCCTTCTCCGGGTGGCTTTTGCCTTCGTGTAGGAAAAACCCTGTTCTTGAAGCCCTGGGGCAGAAACCAGCTGGCATTGACAGGCCACAACACGGCCCTCCTGGCACGTTTGGGTCCGCCCAACTCTGACTGCACAGAGGCACCCTCTGCCCATCAGAAGCAAAACCGAGCCTCCCCTCTGAGCTGGACTCGGGTACCCTGCTCACAGGGGCCCTGCTTTGCTGACCAGAGCTCTCCTGCTGCTCCTGAAAAGCTTTTCATGCCACCAGTGTCTGCAGGGCTCCTCTCCTTGTGGGCTTCATCCAGGAGGCTTCAGCGGGAGCAGAGGTCTGCGTCGAACGGGGAGGGAGGAACCTGGAGGAGGCAAATACAGGGCTGAGTGCGTTGGTCCCCACCAGGCAAGGCTTTCCTCGAAGCCTAGAGCCCAGCTCTGTTCCCTGGCTACAGTGAGAGGTAACTCAGCAGCAGCAGCTGAAGGAAACTGGTTTTGGAGTCGTGCCAGAGAACAGGTACTGGGAGGAGACCCTGGTCATGGCAAATTTGCACCAAAATCACCAAGAGATCCTCGTCCTTCTTCCCTCTCACCTGGTTGATGCTGTGCGGAGCTGCGGAAGGGCAGGAGGGATTTACCTGCCCCAAGGACCCCTTTGATGTACAAGGTTTTGGTCACAGGATTTGTGCCCCTCTGCCCCCTGCCCAGTGTCTGCTGAAATCTCTATTCCAGATTTTCCTGCTTTGCTGATAATGCACATTATCATGCTGATAATGCTCGTTCATTCTTAACTTGGGAAAGTTAGTCCCAAGCTTGCTGGAGTTGCCTGGAACTAATGTGTTTCTATGTTGAAAGAGAGAGAAAATTCAATGGCATTTGACTAGGCTTAAATTATTTTAGGATTTAAAGACATATTGTTTTAACGTGCCCGAAACAGGTCACTAAGCGTTGCAGCCAGAAAGCTGGTTTTTTTCCCCACATCAGCAAATGCACGAGACTTTGTACGAAAACTCAGCAACGTCCACACGGTGTCAATTCAAGAGTCACACCTCAAGTGTCCTGACCCCTGCGAGTGCCAGTCCCTTGGTGCCGCAGGGGTTACGCCCCGCGCTCAGCGGGTAAAGGCAGAGAGTGCTTTGGGAGGAACTGCTGGGGGGAGAGCCCCGCTGACCCACAGCCACCAGCGGCCCCACACTCAACCTCAGAAACCCCTCCTGCCACGAACTGCCATTGCCTCGCCACCCACGGCTGCCTAATTGCCCCCTCGTCAACCAGGGTGTCCCTCGGTGGGCTTAAAATGCGTCAGGGCTGAGGTTGCTGCCAGGTCCCCGGGAGGACACGGTGACTCTTGCATTCTCAGCCCCTGAGCCCGAGCAGCTCGTCTGGAAGCTGATGGATTTGCAGGAAGGGTGGCTGCAGGGTGAATAAAATCCGTTCCTATCACTTTTAACCCCTTCCAGCCGCCGCCGAAGCAATGCCGAGGTTTAGGTACCCGTGGCTGCCAGGGATGAGGGTGACAAAATGCTCTCGGTGGCTGCGTCACTCTTCGGCAGGTGGTGGTGGCCATCGGTTTGGGAAGGAAGTAAGACCTTTGCCGGTAAATGTCAGGAAATCAAACCTTGCGGGAGCGATTAACCGCTCCCAGAACACGCACAAGAACAGTGAGAGCCTTCTAGAGATGCCGGGCATTTCAGATCAGGATTCACCAATCCCACCCAAATGCCCCTTTGGGGAGGTCCGCCTTTCCAGCTTCCACTTCCATGCCAAAACAGGACAGTATGCCAAAAACATCGTAATTATTTTTTCCACGTTGGGGCTGGCGATGCTCCAAGTTTTCCATTAAGAAAACGCCGAGAGCCTCGATCTCCACTTTTTTGGATGCATACAGACGTTCTCTGCCGTTTCGAGGCTGAGCACAAACTGCTGCTTTCCCACAGGCAGTTTCCGAGCTAACTCACTCCTCGCGGCAGGGCTGCTCCCACCCTCCGTCCCTGCTGCACCTGAGCCCCAGACACACCGCAGCGGGGTGACACTCGGGGTGTCACACGCAGAGAAATGGGGATCTGGAAGCGGGGGGTGTAGTCCCCCAGGTGACCACTAGGTGGGAATGAACCCAGTGCTGGAAATGGGATGGGGCACGGAACCCTGCAGGAGCACCCACTGAGGAAGGGAGGTTCCCCCCCTTTGCAGGATTGGAGCTCATTGGAACAAACCAGCTTGGATAAATCGGGAAAAATCAACCAGTTTTATATATCCCCGTTCAGTTAACCCAGCGGAACAGAAAATAAGTTTGTCCTGCTGTGGCTGCCCCATCCCTGGGGGGGTTGAAGGGCAGGTTGGAGGGGGCTTGGAGCAACCTGGGCTGGTGGGAGGTGTCCCTGCCCAGGGCAGGGGGTG
>JAOQGH010000032.1:961463-1014322 GCA_025769975.1 Gallinago jamesoni
GCTTGGAGCAACCTGGTGTGGTGGGAGGTGTCCCTGCCCAGGGCAGGGGGTGGCACTGGGTGGGCTTTGAGGTCCCTCCCAACCCAAACCATCCTATGATGAAGCCCATGTTATGCTTAATCCTCTTTCAATGTCACAGGTATTCATCTCTCTCTCTTTTTCAGACAGAGCAGCAGATTCCCAGCAGTGATAATTTCAAGGGTTCGGATTGAGCTTTGTCTTTTAGCTTATGTGTCACCGATGACACAGGACTTTCTATGAACAACATATCCTTTTCAACTTAGAGAGGCAAAAATACAGGTGAAACATTTTTCTGTGCTTGAAAATACTTTTCTTCAGGGTGATTTGCTGTAGAAGAACACAAGTGCTCATAGCAAGGAACTACCACTTTATATATGTGTTTTTACATAACTAAAACCATTCATGGCATTATATTATTATATTAATACATACATATATTACTTACCTCAGCTGCTTTCTGTAGGACTTGCACTCAGTTTTAAGCAATGCCGTTGTGGGGCTGGATCTGCATTGGTTTTGCCTGCTGAAAATAAGACCGATTTGCAAAATCAACATATTTTGCTAATAAGCATTTTTGAAACTGGAAGAAAAATGCTCCCAGCCTTGCACTGAAGCACTTGGCACCGTTACAAACACAAAGGAACATAAAAGCAGCATTTTCATAAATTCTTGGGAAAACAGGACAGCATTGCTGAAAACAGCATGAGTGCATACATGAGTATGTAAGACAAATTTATATATACAGAGACCCTTCTTAGCACAGCATGAGACATCCTCAAGAAATTATCTCTAAAGGTCAGATGGCTAATTGGAACGCAGCTCACTTAACAACATCTGCATTTTGACTATAGAAAATTAATATTGAATATGAAAATCAGAAGTGGTAAAAAGAACAGGGCTCACATATGAGCACAAATGCCCTAAGAAGGGAATACATTTAAGCGGGATACATAGGTGAGATAGTCTGGAGGAAATGGAGTAAGGAAAAACCTTGAGCCAAACTTACTCCATCTAAAGGTCAGTTTTATATTTGCCGTGTATGTGAGGGATGAATTAGGTCAAATATTCTTAAACAACCAGGCTTTCCTATAAACTATGAGAGTTCAAAATGCTGCCCCCAAGTCTGAAAGTGGCTGTTGCCTCTTCCTGTAAATGCAGGGTGAGGTCAAAGGTACTGGACAACACAGATGTTTTGCTGTTTTAAAAAAAAAAAAACAACAAACCCCCAAATTCGCTGATTTCTTAGCCAACTTCTGAGGTCAGCATTAACTAGCAATTTATAAAAAGAAAGTAAAAAACCTTCCAAACAGCTTATTCCCATCCATCTCAATGTGCTTCAGAAGATGGAAACGGAAAGGCAGAGAGATGTGCCAGTCCATGCCCGATTGCTCCCTACAGGGCAGTTTTTAAAGCTTCATTCTTCTGGCTTGTATGACATTTCCACTACTCTCCCCTGGGCAACTCCTGAATGGCTCAACACATCTCACTGGCAGGAAGAGCTTCATAACACTCAGCTGGTGTTTTCCCTTTCCTAATTACAGCTCAGTGCTCCATGCTCAGTGATTTCTTAGCCTCCAAGGAGTTTGTAGCTTTTCTCATTTGTGGAGTCTTTTCATGGCTTCTGCCTTTACTTGCTGCTAAAACCGGGGGAAGCATTTTATTTGTACCCTTGTAAAGGGTGTTATCAAACCAAGGCCCTTCCACATCCCTGCCCATCTAGTAATCATTTCTCCTTGCTTCCGCTGATTTGTTAAGCATATGAGAAGGACCAAGGTGGGAGAAAAATGGTTTTGCCCACAGCATGTAGCAGGTTGCAAGTGAGCTGGCAGAAAACACCAGCCCCTTACCCACCAGTCCTGTGTGCTCTTCTGTCCATCGGCACCTCTTTCCCGTCATCTCTTCAACAGTATTTTTCATTCTCCAGGAAGATGAGAGTCAACAACTGTGAGAGAGAACAGATGTAAATATGAAGACTGCCCTCTCTGATGGTTCAGCACGTGTACACGCGGGCGCAGCACTTAGACCCTTGACTAGTGGCAGGTATAACTGAAATCATTAGGTGAAAGTGTGTTCCTGGCTGACCGTGTGGCACGGCCACTCGACAGCTCTGTCGTGAGAGCGACATCCCTGTGAGATGACAGCAAGAACCACCAGCGTGGGGATTGGTGTGACTCACCGGGCACTCACCGGCTCCTGTCGGGCTGTCACCTCAGCAGTCAGTCCCCGCTACGGGCTCTCCACCGCTGCCTTCCATCCTTCTCCTCTGCCTTCCCTCCGGGCAGCCGGCACTGGCAGGGGGAAGACAAGAGGAAGACTCTGTATAGGAGTGCCACTGTCTGGGGAAGGGAAGACCTGCCTTGGGCAGGAGCTAAAGCCTAAACCATACATGATGCAGGCACATGGTGCACATCTGCCTCTCTTCTGCTCCTTTGGGGAACCTTGGCCATTACGCAAGCCTCAGCTACGGTGGCTCAAATCCCTCTGGCAAGTGTATTTTGCCCCTGTCATTGATGCAGAGGGTGAGGAGATAAAAACAAGGCAAGGGCAGAGAAAGGGCTGACTTGGGGGCTGTTTCCCAGCCTCGGAGTTCCTGCGCTTGATCTGCTGAATGGGAAGGAGCAGCACCAAGCTGTGACTCACCTCGTGCTCCAGGCCCTGCACTGCCACCGGGACTTCACCCATTTTGGCTGCACCTCAGCAGTGACTGTCACCTGCGCACAGAGCGCTGGGGCACCCTCTGCACGAGGAATGGAGGAATGTGTCATTAGGGATGATGGAGTAAACAGCCATTCACCTGAAACCAGCTTAGCCAGCACATGTTCCAGAAACCAAATCTAGGAAAGAAGCACGGGTCTCCCGTGTATTTGTTTGGCTTGGTAACCAGTGCTAGGCATGGGAGCAGAAGCACTTAGTGGAATTCCCCTGTCCACTAGCATTATGGGACACTCCCATTACTGTCCTGATAATTACTGTTAATCATTACTATTACTGAAGTGACCAGAAAAAAAAAAAAAAAAAAGGCTGTCAGGATCAGGCCTTTATTGTGCTGGCTGTTGTCATGCAGAGGCAATGAGACAGCCTGCCCCAGGGAGCCTATAAACATGGGAGCCCAACTCATCACTGCAGTCACATTTCAAACTAGGACGCTGTGGTCCACAATGAAGCTTTCCTACAACTGCAGCCAAAAAAAATAATAGGCAGGCACTCCCTTCTGTTCACATCAGCTTGGAGCCAGGCTGCTCATATCCTGCTCTCTGCCTGCTGAGATGCAGCTAGAAGGGAGAGAAGCTGATGGGGAATACTTTGGGGTTGCAACATTCATCTAGATGCTCCCATTCAGTGTTTTCCCTGTCCTGGGCCCTGCCTGCTATAAAACTCCATATTCTTTGGTCTCCAGTGAATTGAGTACCACCAGCTCCCGAGAGCCACCCATGAGTCACACGGTATGCAGAAACCTCTGGGGTTTGGTTTGGGGATGACCCAGACTATGTGAAATCATCTTCTAGTCACCTTCTCCTCCCCATCCATGGTCTGAGCGTCACCTCAGGTATCCAAGCCTCCCTGGACACTGTTGCTAGGTCACAGACTGAAGACACAGATTAGCCAGCTTACCACAGACTGGGTACCAATGAGGAGCCCCAGGGAAAGACTGTAGGCCTCTGTGGGGCTGAGAAGGGCAGAGAGAGGTCCACCACAGGTGGAAACATTGATTTTTCCTCCCACATAGGCAGGTGCTGTCAGCCCTCAGGAGTGGAGAAAGAGCCCGGTTTTGTGGTCAGAGCTGGTTGTTCCCCAGCCCATCTCAGGAATGCGTTTGGACCCTGCATGTTTCTCTGCTCTCTCAGCAAGGAATTGTGAGCCTGCTCGAGGGCCAAGGGGAGGCAAAGGCTCCAGGAACTCATCCCTAACTCTCCACCCATGGGCAGGGAGGGTGCTGGTCACCTGCTGCATGCATGGGAGATGGGACAAGAAGAGGAACCTGCACCTGGATGTCCCTGGGGAGAGATGGCAGCAGCCAGTCAGCTGACCGTGACACTTCCATGGATAACACCTCTGCGTGGTAGCTACACATCCACCCCCTCATCCTCGTTCCTGCAGCTTGATGTTATTTAAGAGATGCAGGAGATTTCCTCTATGACACTGGGAGCGCATGCGTGTAAATCAAGTGGGACAGGACAAATGCTAGGGCTGGGCTTAACTGGATTGGTGTTGGTCGTTAAATTAAGAGCAGCACGAAGCTAGGGCCGGCAGTCCTTGGATCAGTGCTCCTGCAGCTGGGGTCTTTGTCCTTCATACATGAAATAAAGGACTATGGATAAGAGTCAATCAGCCAAAGCTGCCGAAGACAAGTTAGGTCTTTGAATCTAGCCAAACCCCTCAATAACAACTGTCTCTCTACAGGGCTTTCAAAGAAAATAGGCATCCCTGAAAACCACATTTTTGTAAGAGTCCGAACAGAGGCTGCCCATGAGATGCTGAGGATGAGACACCTCTGGCCGCTGACTTGCAGCATGCCTACAGCAGAGGTCACTCCTTCATACATAACAGGCTGGCGTTCCAGCTCCACGCCCGGATTAACCTACCCTGCCCAGACCAGGGACACACAGACTGGTATCTCCCAAAGCAGAGGCCACTGGCCCAACACAGCAGACGGCCCGGTTTAGGGGAAACGTGCTCGGTGTGCGAGCCCATGCAGAACATGGCCCCCTCTGCTGTCTCCGTCCCTGCTTCTCAACCTTTCCCCCCATTCCATTCTTGTAACCTTCCCCTTTGTGAAGCAGGAGGGAGATTTCCAGGAAGGATCTGCTGTATGCAAAGCTCATTACCCATCTTTCCAAACCAACCACTTTAAAGGGTGCATAGGTTAACTAAACGGAAAGAAAAAAAAAAGTCTCTGTGCAAGTCTCTTCTCCCGCTCTCCTGGAGCTTTCTCATGCAACGCGCTGCTGCGTGCATTTGATTGCAGCGGGACAGCTTTGATTACCATGTCACATAGCATCAGAGCTGCCGACTGCATTGCAAAGGCTGGAATTGTCTTTTACGTAGATCTAAATAACATTGGAGCCTTTGGGCAATGGCCTTCGATTGTTTACAATGGTTTCCATAAACAGGATATTAACAATTTGTAAATATCCTGCTGCAAACCCCTCAGCTGTACTTGCAGGCTCACAATGGACCAGTGTCTCCATGAAATTTCACTGGTAACGTTGCACAACCAATACTGACCACAACAATTGCCTCCAATCCTCCGTACCAATGCTTCCCCTTCACCGCTTCTACAGACTGTTTGTGGAGCGGATACATCTTTGGAGCATTTCCTGAGGAAATATAAATCAAAGAAATAATACATTATTGTCGTCATCATCTTCCATAGGCTTCTTCTGTGTACTTCTCTTTCAGGTAGAGAAAGCAAAGGAATTACATTGCTCTCAATCCTTGTTGCTATATCTTACCTCGACGTAGGGCTTTTTTCACCCCTTCATATAAACTTCCACTCCAGCTGAATGAAGATGGTGACATAAATGCACACACAGACACATGCACACAGAAAAGGCTAAAATATTCTTGTGAATTCCTTTGGTGTTGCAAAATAGGGTGTTTTGATGGTCAATAATTAGATACCTATCTATAATCCTGCAAATTTTCTGCAGTAAATCTAAAAATACCTTTCAAAAAGAAGTTGTAAGACTCGCCTCTCGTGTTTAAGCAGCCCACCTCAGGACTCTCAGCAGAGCTAGAGAGGCTGAAAGTTCCTTCTACACTAAGTACTCTATTAAAAGCAATGTATGACTACTCATAAGTAGCGGGCACATACTTAACTGGCCAGGTAGCTAGCTCTGGGGGATGGAGGAGTTGTCTTCACACAGAGGAAAGCTCCAGAAAAACAACAGTAAGAACCCTTGGTGTAGGAGTAGAAGCACCAAGCTGTATTGCTCCTAATCCACACCTGAATAAGCCACTACCGGGAGCGCTGATGCAAAGTAGTGTGACAATACATCCTTAGCTCCGAAACAAGTGCCTTGAACTATACTATAGAACAGGAACTCTAACTCCAGGCTACAACTGTGCTAGCATAAGGTCAGATGCCAGTAAAGCATTCAAGAAATTATAGTTGACCCAGCCTTAAAGGTGAGGAAGTCCTCATAAGGATGGATGTTGTTGCTGCCTCCAAACACATTGCATCTAAAAGAAATCTTGCTGCAGCTACCTGGTGCCCTTTGAAGTTAACAGCTATTTCTTACCAAAGCCCTGGGGTCGGGATGTTACACAGATCCTAATGCTGTCCCCATGGACTTTAATGTTTCAAGTGAGTCAAGCTGGATTCCCCCAGCTCCCACACCCCTGTGTCTGATGTACCCGTGACTGGAAAACACATAGCATCTTAGACGGGAGATGTATCTGCCACACAGCGATACTCAGCCAAGCTGTCCACTGCAGTAAAAGCTGACTGTCCCAGCCCACCCAGCTCACTGTCCCTGCTGAAGGTAGCTCTGAAAGTAAAGAGGGCACAGCTTACCATCCTGGCCTCTTCAGAGGGGCCATGACATACCCTCAGCTACATCTGTCCCTGAACTGCAGCTTGTTGCCCTTGCCTTGCAGGCTCTTCTTGTGCAAAGCATTCGAAATCCTCTAGTGGCGTGTTGCAATCTTTGCTGGCTACCAGTTGGGCCTGCTCTAAAACCCAGCCTTTCTCTTCTCCTTGCTCCCAGCCGGGTGCTACACAGCCCGTCTCCCAGTCTCACCAGAACATCTCCATCCTCTCCCATCTCCCAGTTCCAATTCCCTGCAGCCATCACCCTCGTTTGCTGCTTTGATCACAATCCTGATCAACAACTGGGCAGAACGGTAGCACACAATGCCAAGATTGCCCGGCACAAAATACACACTGGCACCTGGAGGTCTGGCAATGATTTTTCCTCCCAACAGCCCTTGGTACATATCAGAAAAAGGCACTGGACTCGTATGTCTTGTTCATCCTGCACAGGACTCCAGGGAGACTGAGATAAGCCTTCCTACGTTTCATGCCCTTCCCATCCTGCACCTCCTCCCCCCTGCACACACACTTCCCCCAGACTTTGGTAAAAAGGACATGAGTCATGTGCTGTGTCACAAGGAAAAAAAGAATTAGCGTGTGTCTCATTTCACTCCGACTCCCAGAATAACCACAGCGGGGTTGGCATCACCAAAACCTTCTTAGACAGGACTCCCATTTTCTTCTCCTCTCCTCCTGTACCAGTCCCCGGGGTGAAAGGAATGGGAAGGCAGGAAAGATGGCTCCTGACATCCTCGGAGCCACCAAGAACCACCGCTTTGCTCTGGCTACAGCCCTGGCTGTACCTATGTGGGGGCCCAGACTGCTCTGGTGTCATTCCTGCTGCCACCACAAGTGGGAAATGTTGGGCCCGTTTTTCACACCTCCAACCCATCATCATCGTCACCACTCAAACACAGGCACCCGCACCTGAAAGAGGGATTTGCTGTAAATGAAGCGATCATAAGCTTTTTCTTTAATTATAACAATGCGGGAAAGGCCGCGGTGTGAAGTCCTGACGCTACTTGTTCTAAGGGAAATCACTGCGCATTGCACTATGAACTCAGCTGGGCTTCAGATTGCTTTGCCGATAAAGCTGGAGGAAACTGACTTAACACCCACTAAAGTGTACCTACTGCTAAGGAATGAGATAACTAAATGCCCTCGGGGAGATATGAGAGGCATTTAAAGCATAAAAATTGCTTACCTTTCCCTTACCAGGTAAGCAGATAAACACAAATGTCTCTGTTCAGTAGTGCCTGAAAGTCTGATGCAAGCCCTCAAAAGCAAAGGAAATAAAGGTTTAGAGACAACCGTGGCGCAAAGATGTCCAACCCCAGCAACAGAATGTTCCCCCTCAAAAATGAGCAGCTCCCGAGAAGTGCAGGAGTTGGCAGAGACCATGGGCAGAGGGAGTGTGGGAGGGCAGGGGCTGGCACTTCCCGGCTGGACGCAGAGCCGGGGTGTTTCCCAAGGGCATTCCCAGCTCACCAGGGGCTGAGCCGCATCCAGGCTCCCAGTCACGTGCCTGCTGGGACCGACACTGCTCACCGCATGCTAAGAGAGGGTGGGAGCAATTTGCTTTACTGTTCCTGCCAAAAGCCTCCATTAGTATATGTTATGAAAGCTCCAGAGAGCCAAAACATTCCTAAAACCACTTTATTAAAATTAGCAACACCCGAAACTCCCCTCCGCTGTTTACGGACGGCAGGGCTGAAGGAGCCAAGCAGCCAAAGAAGAGGCAGAGCAGCCTCCGCTTGCTCTGCGGTGTGACGGGCCAGGGCAGTCCCTGGGTAATTTCAGCTGGCTGCTGACACGCTGCCTGCTTCCCCCGCAGCGCACGCCGAGGGCGAGACCCATTTTCAGTCTACAAAGTGTTACTTAAGGACTAACTATTGGTTTACCAACCCCCAGCATCTACGAACTACCTCCCCAGTCTGTAATACTTTCATCCCTGTTGCTATTTTGACGCTTCTCTGATGGCAGCAGGGAGGCAGGCATGGCGTCTGCAGCTTACCCAATGCACACGGGGAGGCAGAGACCTGTACCTCCTGCCCTCCTCGCAGATGCCTTCCTCCAGGGATAGTGAGCCGGAGTAGCGCTGGCTGCCTCCCAGACTCCTTTTCCTGATGCTACAGCCCCCATCTGTGCTGCGGGAGAGCGAACATTTAATGCTGACTGAAGGAAATATAAAAAGAGATATTTAAGAGTGGCAAAACCGTCAGGTCATTACATTCAAAGGTGACAACCGCTTTGTCCCTTGGGGCTGTTTACTGGGCAAGCTGCGACACGTCAGGCGCTGTGCGTGATGGTCTCAGGGCATCAACCCATGCTTTCCTCCCTTTGCTGCTTCCTCACCCTTCACACAGGCCAATCAACTTCCAGCTCGTGTCTCATCTCTGGGAGCCTGTTGCTTTACAAAAGAGAGAAGAGATTTAGGTCTACAGTTTGAGATGGGCCCGTGTTTGAGCTCAGGCTTCTGAAACAACGGGCCTCCTGAAGCAAATGCAAGCTTCCTTTGTGCCACCTAATTCCTCGTGGGATGCAGAAACCCTTGCTTGGGTTTCTTTGGCAGTGACTTGCACTAAATCGTATGGAATTGTGATTTTGTATTGTTTCTATCCATCATCATTTTTTGCATTCTGCATAGGACCATGAATCTTGGAGGAATTGAATGTGTGGAAAGGACTGGACAAGAGCTTTTGTGCAGAACATGAAGATTGAGCAGGCCCTGATCTACATCTCTTTGCATCCCCCCACCCCAAACACCCCCATGGGCTCAGGAGGGGCAAGGCAGTGGGTGTGTGGGGTCTGACTCTCCCCCACACCGCTGGGTCTCAGGTGCTGGTGTTTCTTCCTAGCTGAGTTCTTTCAAGAATAATGGGATGTTTTCTGCAGGGCTCTCTGCACATGTACTGATCTGCGTGAGCCTGAGTTCTAAGTTAACAAAGATTATTTTTATGAGAAATAAAAGACAAACTTGCTGTTCAACCGGAAATCCAAGGCAGAGCCTCAGCTCCACATCAGCACAGGGCACGTATGCACGTGAAAGTCAGAGATTTTCTATCACACATACAGGGCACCTTTGTCAATATTTGACTTTATATTTCCATGTCAGCCAGACACTGAGCACAGAAAATACAACTTGGCACAACAAATTCTGTGTGTGGAGCACACAGCTAAAGGGCTGAAGGAAGAAGGAGCAAATAACAAAGCAATGCACATTCCTAAACAAGTGTAGTCAAATGTTTTGAAGACAAAGGGAATTGGGCTCGTATCTGTGTCAAGTTTTCTTTCAATACAAACAGATAGGAGTATCTGTATTGAAGGAAAGAAGCACTCTCACTTTAGTTCACTTAAATTATGGATAATGCAGTGTCCAGAAGCCCTGTGCCAGGCATGAAGAACGGATGGCTGATATAAAAATCCTAGAAAAATGCACAAAGCCTAACCTCTACTCGGTCAGGTGTTACTTCACAAATCACTGCTCAAAATCACTGCTACAATTTCATTTGCATACACAGGAGAGGCAGGGGCCCAAATGGGACTGACACTCCAAATACTCCTGTGTCACAGGAACTGCTTGCGGTCTGCTCCAAAGCTTAAGGAAGCTGATGGAAAAATGCCCAGGATTTCAACAGGCTCTATCCAAACTGTGCCCATAGGTAGTCAAAATTTTGTCCTCCACCCAGGGAGGACACCTCTACCTTCTAGTAATACTCAAAGCACATTTACGAGTTGCTGTTACTGAATAGCACGTCAGCTTCTATCTCTTCCCTTGCTCTTCTTGTATACCCTGGTACATCTTATTAAAAGAAACAGCACAAAAGGGAACTTTTAAGAATCCCATAGCACTCAAAAGACAAACGCCTAAACACTCAGGGACTCAGATGGTGGGAGTAGCCCGAGCCTGCATCCACTGCAGCCAAGAGAGGTTTTACTGTAGCCTGCAGCAGGGCCAGAGCTAATTGGGAAAATCACAGTTCCCTACTTTATGATTAATTTCTCTTGAAAAGCTTTCAGTGGAGGCATTCCATTGCTACGTTTCACAAATACTGAATGGTTTTAAAAACAAACTAACCCTACCTGGAATCATCTTAAATACCCCTTTAAAGACCTTCCAGGCTGCAGTTTGAATACAGCACCTGAATTACATACAGTGGACAAGTGTATAGTGGTACCCCACACAGGGGGATCTTCCCTCTGCCTACAAGAACCAAGGAGGTCAAACCAGTGCAAATGTGCCTGGAGTAATAGGAGAGGGAAGAAGGACCTGCTCCACCTTTCCTCCCGACTCCAGATCTCTTGCAGTTTCTTCTCAGCGGGGCACAGCTCAGCTGTGGGCAGAGCTCAGGACTGGGGTTAAAATTGGGGTCTCCTCTGTGCCCTGTTCAAGGGACTGGTGTCCACATGGAGCAAACACAGGTGTTTCCCTTCTGCATCGAGCCACTTGCTCTTGGTGAGAAGAGGGGACACATGCTTTGGGCAGGCCAGGAAAGATGAACCTGAAAGGAACAACGCTAGACCAGAAGGAGGTGGTCAGGGAGGAATGTGAGGGGCCTCACAACTCGGTCTGACTACCCCCCAACTCCCTATGGTTTCACTGAGGTCATGGGCATCTCTCTGCAGGTATCAGAGCACGTGTGTGTGTTGGTATAAGGTCACGTCCTTTGCCTGCGTCACTCCTCATTCTTCTTGGGAACAATCGGGAAGAAACTCCTGGTGATTGTTGGCTCCTGCACACATTTTTCATGCACAGAGGAGCACCGAGCCCATACAGAACATTTTTTTGCTGTTGTAATCTTGATGGAAAACGTAGTTAGTGATGGAGGAAGGAATTCAGAAGATGCCTGAGGGAGGAGAACTTTCAAATATACGTTCATGAGAAGTCGTGAACGTGCCACCAAAAAGTCAAGAGAAGTATTAACAAGGCAAGGGGAAAGGGCAAGAGAATTTCCTGTCTTTCAGCAACTCAGGAATCCTGCCTGCATCTTGGTGTGCCGGATCACCCTGGGAAACCCAGACAGCTGGAAAGGGCACTGCTCCCAGAGCGGCAGCAGACACCACAGAACTCATCCACAGGCACTCGGGGCTGTAAAATCACCTATAGCTGGGAAAGGAGCATGCACTGTGCTTTAACCTCCAGTTGTTGGACACACACAGGAGCTCAGAGATACCCAGTTATGAGAGCTCACAGCGAGCCACAGGCGCTGCTGTAAGAGGGCTAACTTTGGCCCTGCTTGGTGACCAGAGCAAAATCAGATGTGCCTTTGCTCAATCAGATCCTTTACACCACCAGCCCACGAAGTACTGAAGAGGGGTTTGCAACACAACTACCAAAGCCAGCTCTTCTGCTGGGACCCGTGTTCACTTCACATATCCAGGAGGGAAGGCTGGTTTAGGCCGTGCAAGCTCACACTCCTGTAGGGGCTACACATTTTTAAGCTGTAAAAGCATAAGCATGAAACCAGAACCCAGCTGAACCAGAGGCTGCTGCAGTGACTTTCCTCTGACTTTCCACAGACCTGCCGTTACTGGAACCAGTCAGCTGTCCCCAAATGTAGTTCTGAGTCTTGAACTTTGTTTTGCTTTGAAATACTCTGTCCTGTTTCTTTTGACCTGTTTTATGGGATCAGGTTGGAAGTGACTGATTTTACAGGTTGATTAAGCACATGCCTTCCTCCAGGCTCACCTTGCCTTCCTCTTCTTGTTCATGCTTATCTTGAGAATCACAGTTCTGCTCCCCACCGCCCCCCTGAGAATCAGGCAGCAAGAGAAATTAGCAGAAACTCCTCCTTGAAGGTTTTCACAGCCACCACTCTGTTAGAGCCACCAGGCATCAAAGGGTTTGCTCCTGCGTGTGGACTCAGGTCTGATCTTGAGTCAAACAGAAAGATAAGGCCCCACAGCCCAACTGAATGGGAACTGGGCATTCAGTTCAGATAAAATAACACTATAAAGACAGGCTGGCCAGGCCTGCATTATCCACTGCACGGGAAATCCTCAGAGCTCCCAGACCAACACCAACACTGCTAACATCAGTAAGGCTGCATTCACTGAAAGCAGCCAAGGTTGGTACCAACACATATCTGACTCCTGTTCATCTGGACAGACCAGACCCAATGTCCCCAGTTCAGAAGCCCAGCTGCAGGATCTTCCACCTTCACCAGCACCTCTCTCTCCCTCCTTTTGCCAGGCTTCGGTGCTTGCACTTCTAGAATGTAGATTAAGCTGCCGAAGTCCACTATCATGCCAGAGCTAAAAAGACTTGTACAACACTAAAGATGCTAAGTTTCCCAAAATCACAAACACAAGTAAGAGACAGAAGGCAGATTAAGCTGCCAAAGTCCACCAAGTGTCATGCCAGAACTTCAAAGACTCGTACCCAACAAACCAACGCTTAAGACGCTGAGTTTCCAAAAATCACAAGCACAGATAAGGCCACTTGGGGGCATTCTTGTGTTTATCTTCCTGAACAGCATCCCTCCAACAAGCACACATGAACGTGTGATGCTGTAGCCTTGAGGAGCAAAGACACAAAACTATTAGCCAAATACTGTATGTTATTGCCTAATGGCATGGCCTGTAACTCGAGGTCCTCTCTCGCTGTCCCTGCCTGTCCCTGACTCATCTCAGCCTGCTTCACCCACCCCTGCCTCCCAAAGCAGGGACGTATCCAAGTGCCCGGGTCCTCCCCGTGATGCAAAGCTGTCACAGCACCCTGCAAGGCCCATCTCTTGCCCTGCAACCTTTAAATTCTGAATTAGTATCTATTAAGACAGCTTCCTGGAACAGTACTCATATTCAAATCTACTGCTGGGCTCTGTCAAACGGCCAGCAGGAGTCAATAAAATGCAGTTCATCATGGGATTTGCCATTAACAATGGGACACAAACAGACTTAGTCTTACGTATAGAAATGATGTCAAACAAATTAGCTTTGCCCGAGTTAGTCAGATGCTCTTGCAAAGCACGGCCCTATCCTCTCATGGCTCAGCCCTGCTTGTGCTACTTGTCAGATCGAGCTATGGAGTGTTCCCTTTGCACACTTGGAAGTCAGAGGAAGGGTTCTTCCCCCCTCAGTAAAAAAACCCAAGCAACAATCCAAAAAAAAGCAAAGAGCATACATAACATACTTCATGGAATGACAGTGCCAAAGCTTTAACACTCCCATCCTGGATGACAACATGGCTCCTTGCCCTGGGAAGCTGAAAGTGATGAGGTGATGGCAGATAAATCTGCAAAAAGCAACAGCTACTCCAAGACTGGGCTTCCAGGAGCAACACGGGTCTGAGGAGCAGGTATGGGCACTCGGCTCAGGGCTCACAGACAGACCCTACTGAGGAAGCCCTCCCACGCTGGCCACCCCAGGCTGGGTCCCCGTTAGCCCGTCTCTGATCAGTCATGACCAGGAAATGCAGCTGGACATTTGAATATTCAAACTACAGCAAACAGTATTTTTGCTTATTAAAGGACAAAATACTGTTAAAAAGAAACGTCACCAGGTAATCTTTACATGGAAACTTGCATTTACCAGATAAATTCAACATGAAGTTGTCATTAAAAGTTAGTGTTTAAGTGACTCAATGTTAGACATGGAATCAAAACCTCTTATTTGAATACCTCTGACTTTTTTATAAGTTGGAAAACTGAGCCCAGAGGTACAGTTCAGTTTCACAGGTGGCCTTATTTCCACAATGGGGCAAAAAACCCCCAAACCATCAGATGGAAAACTCCCTCAAGACAGCTATGCAAGACAGGCCTCAACTCCCAAGTTCAGCAGACCTGCTGCACTGGAGCAGTTCTGCTCCACAGAACAAGCACTTAAAAGTTTTTACCCTATTTGTCTGTGAAATTTTGTCTCACAGACTATTTTCATATTTTAAAAAAATTTAGAATTTTAATTTGATTTGAACAACCCAACAATTGGTTTAGACCAGCTATACAAGCAGCTCTATGTTGTGATGTGAACTGTTGCTTCTACGTGGACTTAATAGCAGGACATGGACCATAACTAATCTTTATAAATCAGCTACACAAAAACCTCCACGACAGAAGTCATCTGAGTGCTACGCTTACTTCTGTGTGTCACTCACTGCTTGCATTTTGACTTCTTTTTCTATATGAACATTTACCAATTTGAAGCCCCAGCAAGACAGGCAAAAAAGATTTAGACTTCAACACTACTGCATTCTATCCTTCCACTAACGAGATGTGCACCAAATCCAGCAAACGGCACCGTAGCCCTTTCCAGGCCTTAGGGTCAGGCTTTATTTCCCTTAAATATAAAGGCAAAACGCTGGTCTGCAAACAGGAGAAAAGCAGGCACCTGGATGGGCCAGGGTCCGTGCCAACTTAGATAAAGCAACTTGCCCTTTTCTGTGCCTCTGTTTCCTTCTGTATCATTTCACCTGGCCTCCCAGAAAAGAGGTGTTCACCTCTTCTCCTTACAGTTCTCTCACCTCTAAATGAAGGTGCCTGCTTGCCCACACTGGCACTGGGCTTACACACTGAGTCAAACTCTGCTCTGCACCAAAACCAGTCTGCGCCTCAGCTTCTGGCCCCAACTGCTACATAAGAGCCTGCTCTTCCCATCTGTGCAGCAACCAGTAAAAAGGGACCAGCATTAACAGTGCTCCCAGTAACAGCACAATAAATGTCCTCCTCTTCTGCACAAACCAGTGCTGTCACACCTCCTTCAGCTTCCCAAGAGCTGCTTCCTACAGAGCCCGCTCTTGCTCCCATTCGATTCAGCGAGAGTAGGAGCAGCCCAGAGTCTACTCAGAGAACAAGATTTTATTGCTGTCATGGTAATTAATGACTACTTACACTGAGGTTCTAATGAGCACCTGCACTTTTTTTTGTTTGTTTGTGAACTGGGTCATAAAGGAGGAGTCCCAAATGATTTCCTGGATTCATAGTGCAACAGGGACCTCTACAGGCATCTCCCTCTTTGGAGCATGTCCTGTACGAGCAGCCACGCGTGGCTGCAGATGCCACCAGAGCTCTGCAAGCAGAGACACCATGGAACGCTGAGCTGTGCAGCTCAATTCAGTCTCTCAAGTTGCTCACTGGTACCTTCAGGCCACCAAAATGACACTGTGAAATATAAGCAATAACCACTGCATTTTCCCTGACTCCTCATTTTTAATTTTTTTTTTTTTTTTTTTCCTAGAGGCTGGATCCAGCTACTCCAGTGCCAGGAAGCTGTGTGGTTCCACACAAGGAGATACTGAAATGAGCCTGGAGTTGGAGTTGATCGAATACAGTCTCAGATTATTCATCTGCAAATTGTCTTATTTCAAGCACTTACATTTTGTCATGATACTTCTCTGAATACCTCCAAAAGCTAAATCACAAACCAAAAAAAACTGTATTTTGTATGACATGAATGCAGAGCTGAAATGAATATTCAAAAAGAAACTCTTGCTCTTTGCCATCAAGCTTTCATTTTACCAAGACTGATCACTCTTTCCAAACTACTAGTGTTACTGATCTACTAGAAAACCGTTTCTTAAAAGAACTCAAAGGAGCAGAAGAATGATCTATTGGCCACAGGACTATGAGCAGGTTGAACAGTTTGATGCCTCTCCTTCCTGTGACTTGAATCCCTCCCTGGCTCAGTTTCGCCCAGCAGTCCCTCCCCAGGCACTGCCCGGCTTCACAGGGATGCGCTAAAGGCAAATCCATTAGGGAATGCAAGCTGCAGGGGTCAGGGGAGATATTCTCAATTTGGTTATTAAATCAATTATTTTGCCAAGTTACCTTTCTCTTTGTGGGATGCTTTTCCCCTTGCAGTGTATTTGCAGACGAGAAGTTAAATAAAATATATAAGGGATGTAAAGAATGACTAAGCTTTAAAATTTTGTTGAGAGCCACGTGATTTTGGGGGGTTTGAATTTTCTTTTGGCTTGAGGTTTTTTTGCATGAAGTCCAGAGTCACCAGCAAGTAACCAGTTTCACAGCTAGTTCTTATGCCACAACCCAGTACTCAGACCACATGCTAGTTAGTTTTGTGTTAGCCACATGAGGGCAAATCAGTTTTTCACTTTTAATGTGCACTAGAAGAAGCTGGGCTGCCAGGGTAAGTGGGAAGGACAGATGCCCTGCCGTGTTACTATGCAAAACATACTCTTGGTTACAGAGAATAAAAGAAAACCTTCTCTGGGAGCCAACTGTCCCCTACCTGCCTGCCTGCCACCAGATCTCGAAGCCCTTCTTCAGGAGCCTCTGGCACTCCCTGCAGGCGCTGGCTGGCTATCGGACTAGTTGGGCCAGTGGCCTGGCTGCTCAGATCGCTGAATCCACCACTGCTGGTGCCATCATGGGCACCGCTGATCATCATTGGTGTACCCCATCGGGCAGGGAGGACAGGGATGCTGCGCGTTCCCAACATCAGCCACCAATGCACTTCCTTACACCTCCTGCCAAGATGAAAAGCAGCTTTTTGAAAGGACAGTCACTTTTCCACAGAGCTGCATCTCGCCATTGTAATAGACCTTGCTGGGATCGGGTGCACGGCTGGCCACCCACAGCGTTGAAACAGAAAATAGGTGTTGGAATGCAGGGGAGGTATTGGAGTCCCAGCCAAGCGTCGGCACCAAAGGACACCTGCAGATGCCAGCAAAGCAGGGAGAGGGCTGGGTGGCTTGAGGGCAACTAGGCTAGAGAGATGCGCTGCAGGAAAAGCCGGTGTGGTTCCACCAGCCGGGATCACACACGGGGCAAGCGCTCAGTCCATTAGAAAGGCAGGTCCCAGTCTTTACCATTTCTCTCTCGGCCCTGCTGAGCCAGAGCCCCAGCAAAGCTGACACAGGACTGCCAAAAAGCCACACAAACTCAGGGGCTCCTCTGGAAATGACAGTTTTGGGCACGTCCAGCTAATAGGAAGCAGAAGGTTACGACTCTTAATTATGCCATTACAGAAGGAGTCTGAGCCTGATAAATGAGCCAGGAAAGATGATCCCCATCCTCTGACAGGCCAGTTCTGCAGGAAATTCAGCACTGTAAGCAGCACCACACCGCACTAGCCCAGTCGCATCTGTCACTTATCAAGGCAGGGCTCGGCAAGGCTGACTCCACGAAGCAATCTGAGGCAACACAGCTTCCTCAGCTGGGCCACTGCATCCAGCAGCAGAGTGATTCATTCACGCAGCGGTGCCTCAAACACAGCTTGGGCCTGATGAAATCCCTTAAAACTGCAATGACAACACTCTTCTTCCACATGGGCTACAGCCTGTAAACGCTGACTGACGGAGAAAGCTGTCATCTGCGTTGATGCCACCTGCCCTGGATGTCTAAGAAGCTGGTAGCCTGCTCTGAGGCTGTGCTTCAGCACTCCAGAGGCAAGGAACCCGTTTCTGGAAGCCTCAATACCACTTGGAAAAAGAAAACTAAAATGAAGCAAAGACCTCCTTTCCCTTTCTTCTTCCCATCTTGCTATTTCCATTTTATTCTCACTCTGCCCTTACAAAGTCTCATTTTGCACAGCACAGACTCATGTGCTGTTTCACTCTCAAGCTTTTCCTTCACTAGCAGAAACATCTCAGCAAACTTTCACTGGCAGCCCTTCCAAAGCTGCCTTGGACCAGAAAGCAAACTAGATAAAAATATTTTCACTGTTTAGTCTCCAGTTAAACTGAACTTTAAAAGGTTTTACAGGTTTTAAATAAACCTTTCTTTTGAGTTATGGTTAATCAAACATTAAAAAAAAAAGAAAAAAAAAAGGAGGTGACTGTGTGTTTCTATAGGCACAGGTGTCTCACTGCAATGAGTAAATACTTCTGAAGCACCACTTGCATATCCTGCAAGGCACCCGGCAGGTAAAAGGTATCCAAAAAGGCAGTAAGAGGACATGCAAATGCTTAAAGCCAAACAAAATCCATCGCTCTCCGACAGCTTCCTTTGGACAACTGAAAGTCCAGTTGTTGAAGCTCCTGCCCTTCGAACTCCTTTAACAACAGCACGTACACCTTGAGTGAGTTGTGTTACTGCGTGCGCCTGCTCCAAGACACAGCCTCCGGGATACAGACGGGTCGGTCCCCTCCGAGTGAATGGGGCGCTCGCAATGTGCGGGCAGGAACAGTCAGCTCACTGTGGAGAAGGAAATTCACTCACAGGACAAAAGCTTTGAGGCTTTTTATCCTCTGGCCTATTAAAATTTGCTCCGTGATCAAGGAGAAAGGTCTCTCCCCTGTGTTTTCAGAATGACACGCCTGTGTCTAATAGGTTCTTCCATTCGGACCGTCCAGCGTGTGCGCTGGGTGAAGGGTGGGTTTTGTGTGTCTGTGTGCAGATGCGCAGACCGTAACTCCCATCCAACAGCACTCTCACTGCACGCATGGGACACGGAAAACGTCAGGGCAATTACCGAAAGCTGACCCGAAAATTGTGAAAAGCAGAAGCTGCCTCTTAGTGGATACTAAGAAAAGGTCAGAAGAATGGAAAGGAGCAAATACAGAGATCTGAAGACTTGAGATGAAGGAAACAAAAAGGCTGGGAGTCGGAAAATCAGCTCGGTGGCTCTTACAAAACACTCATGTCAATGCAAAGAGGAAAGGACTGGTATCTGTCTCCATCCAGCTCCCCACCAACACGTGTCGCTTGCTCCAGTCTGCTGCACAGGGACTCTGACCAAACAGCGCGTGACATGTTGTTTCATTTATTGGTATCAAATGGAGAGCCAAGATGGCTCAGCTACTGACCAGGACGCCCCGGTGTGAGAAGCCCACTGAACTTCAGGCCACTCGAGTGCCAAATGTACATTTACCCTTTCATACACATTTCAGCATTATCATTGTAGTCTCACAAATACACAGGTTTCTTTTCAACAAAAGACATGCATTCTGTTGTGAAAATTGACTCGCATGACAAAGAAATGGAGCTTTCCAGCAGGGCGCCTAAGTTTAGGAACCTGTATCATCCCATAAAATTGCAAAGTACCTAACTGCCTTTTCCTCACAGATGATTAAGCACAGGAGATGCGTCTACGACATGCAACGGCTGAAATGAAAATCTCTTAGAGCCATCTCCAGTCTCATCAGCACCGGCACATACTCCAACTGGCAGTGAGAAGTCACAGTGCCACCGTCTTCAGAACCATTGTTCTTCCCTTTCCCTTGAACAAAATCTTTTTACTTCTGTGATTCTTCATAGACAAGAAAAACAAGCATCTCATACGTAAGGTGTTTGTCCAGGGTGGAACAAAATCCCTGTGGTCATTTCTTTCTTATTTGAGTGGTGACATTATTCTGTTCTCACATTATGTGCACAGAGTCCATTTCCTAGTCAAAGCTATACTGAAGTTTCATAACAAAATTCCAGCTCCACCAGCAACTGGAGTCTTGTGCTGAAATCACATTGCAGCAAAGTAATATTTTGCATGAAGTTCTGTGAATCTGATGATGTCAGGGAACAGTAGAGTTCTTTGACAGGAGCACACTCAATAATCCATCTTGAGAAAGATGTCCCATTCTTTGCTTAGAGACACAGGAAGAACTCACCATGCCCAGAGGTGCCATGGTCAAATTTCCCAGGAACTGCTTGCTCTCTATTCCTAAGTTCAAGTAAGCTTTTGAGAACCATCCATTTTCCTCAGTCCAAAAGCATTTTACGATTTTGTCCTTTATGGCAACAGAAGCCTATGCTTTGCTGAGCACACTGAAGAGAATTGCTGTGCTGGAAGAGGGCTGATTATCCACACACACAGGCAGCAGACGCTGAAATTAGAACCCAAACGGTTTCTTGTCAGCATGTGATGTTCAGAATACAACTCCATTGTGAGACAGGTTGTGTTTTTCCTCCAGAGGAGAAAAAAGAAGAAGAAAAAAAAAAAAGACAGAAAAGACCAGAGCAGAACACTGTATTATGGCTTGAAATGAATGAAAACAGCTAAAACCAACCAGTCCTCCCCTCCACAAATACCAACCACGGGAGAGCACCAAGAAGGCTGCAAGTATCCTTAGCTGTTTGGACCTGCTCATCTGGCAGCCTTTACTAAAAAGAGGAAGTCTTTCTTCAAAAGCGGATGGAGCCCGTTGGTTCTGGAGGAGTTCCTTTTATGTACTCGCTCTGTCATTCCCTTTGTTTCACCTCATCAGCGAGG
This sequence comes from Gallinago jamesoni, assembly GCA_025769975.1. Lineage (NCBI taxonomy): Eukaryota > Metazoa > Chordata > Aves > Charadriiformes > Scolopacidae > Gallinago > Gallinago jamesoni. The sequence goes on from JAOQGH010000032.1 coordinate 982,120, forward strand.
CTGGGGTACCTGCCAGATGGAGCAGGGTGGCCTTCCCAGCAGAACTTCCTCTCCTTTACAGGTAAGCTGGTAAGTGTCCCAATGTCAGACCTTCACAACGCCGTTTCACCCATGCAGACTTTGTAGGGTGATTTCAATTTCCGGCATCTAAAAAATGGACAACAGCATGTTATTTTAATCAGACAAATCTAAAACCACAGCAGTCTGAACACAACCCAAATCTACCTGCATAACTAATTTAGACAGCCCCAATGAAACCCATGTTTCAGATAATCACACTGTTTCACTCAACTGGCACATCAGATCGCAGAGGTATAGTGTCAGTTCCTTCAAAATCACACCACAGATCAGTAACAGGCAAAAACACGCTCCCAGTGCCCTCAAAACGCTGCGATTTCTTCCTGCCTACTGTAATTCAGACGTACGGAATCAGAAGGTTACTTATCTCCCATACCTCTTTCTCACGTAGCAGTAGATGATAGCAAGTATCCCACTTGTCAGTATTCCCACACCAATTCCCACAGCAATGTAGCGTTCGTAAGAATTATGTGCATATGAATTTAGTGTTAAGTGTTCACACCTCTCTCCATTGTAACCTGCAAGGCACCTACAAAATAAATATACACCGTGCAAAAATTATTCACCACTTCTTATCCTCTGTATTTCTGAAACACATCTTGGTTTTCATCAGTTTTAAACAATTTAGAATACGTCTAAACTAGGATGGACTGAATCTAGTGCTCGGTCAGTACTTCTTCACTCCACCAAGGCTACCAGTTGCCCCAGTTTTTCTAGTTTAAAGCTAGCTCAAGTACCGCAGCAGCAAACGCAGCCCAAACATACTCTCATTGCGGAGGGTGTGGATGAAGAGCACCGTGCTGTGCTGATCCTTAGCTGCTATAATGTCTCCAAAGGCCAGAGCTGCCCAGCATGGACCCTCAAAAATGTTAAGGGCACCACAGTCCCGACCGGTGTGTAAGTAGTTGTGGAATAAGGGAGTTGCCACTGACACCTTGGGAGATCCTTCCCCCTTCATTGTGTCCACAGTGAAAATGCATTTATTCCTCTGCTACTGACTCCAGCACCCGTTGTGACTTGAGATGCCATCAAGGCAGTGACCTACAAAGCTGTGAATTTCCCTCTCCCTTTGTTAGTATTACACCAGTGCAGCACCAGCACCACTGCCTCGTTAACAGTCCTGAGCCACCGCAGCACTCAAGCCTCTGCCAAACTTCAAGCCTGCAAATACCCGACCGGCACGGGAAAGCTGCACTCTGCTGAAAATTACCCACATTACATTAATAATATGTAGCAGACCAAGAAACAATGCTACTGTTATTTTCTATAAAGGATACTTATAAGCAGAATTCTTTACTTGCATATGGGTTTCCTCAGTTCACTGTGGAAAGCGCAGAGCCCATTGATACAATAGCTGTGGTGTTCCTCAAGACAGGTCTGCATAAGCTTCAGGAGCTTTGGCTGCTCTGTGTAGTCTACTGTGAAAAGGGAAAAAGTCATGTTATGTTTAGGAAAAAACGTCATTTGAATGTACTTTCAGAATTCAAGTTGAACAGATATTGCCTGCAGAAGACACTTAATGCATAGATTTACTGTGATACCTCATGAGCAGTTTCCAACACTGCTAAGCAAAGCAAGCTTCAAAGACATCCCAGCATAGCTTTATAGAAAGTACGAGCTTTAAATACATCACTTGCTCTTGAGAAGCGTGTATAAAAGCCATTATGGGAGATTCATCCAGGGTAACAGCAGTACTATCCAACCTGCAATCAATCAGATGAACCGTCCCAGGAATATCAGGGGTTTAGGACACAATGAGAGCACTGAATTATTCTCAGGACGCTTTGCATTTTGAATTCAAATTATTAACTAATTCCTTTTGAATTTTTCCTATCATAAGACAAACCGCTGCATTTCTAACACTCTTGCCTGCCAGCTCTGCAGCCACGAGTGAGCTCCCTCCGTCCATTCTCCATAGTCTAATGCTAGCAGGCACCCAAGACAGCCCAGATGTTCTTCCCACGCAAAAGCATGGCCCGCAACTACTAAGTTTCTAATTTCGCACAAAATTCTATGCATCTAGGCCAGCAAGCATGCTTCTGCTTTGAAAGCACAGAAAATGACTACCTGATTCCCAACCATGGTGTGTCAAATGGGAATAATGGAGAAATCAAAACTGTCCTTGTGGATCTCGTGTCAATGCTACATACCGACAGGAGAGCAGCCGAGCGCAGGAACAAGGCACCCCGCTGTGTAGAAGGAGCGAAGAAGACGGCATCAATCTGTAACATGGGAGCAGGCATGCGGCAAGCCAAGAGAAAGCCCAAAAGCTTCACCATCAAAGCAAGTATCTGTTTGAACTGGTCTCTCTACGCAGTTACAGGAATCACTGGTGGGGTGGGGTGTCCAAGCAATGTCTTACTATTTCAGGGGACTGTTGTAGTGATGGCTGAAGGTGATTTCCTCATCGAGCATATGTCAACACCAGCTTTCAGTTATGACCACAAGAAAAACAACATCACGCAGGAAGGTGACAAGGTCTGCTCAGAGTGACTAAACAATGGTACAGCAAGCAGAAACCTTCCTTTCTGACTAAGTGTTGAATCAAGGTCTGGAGATACTACAATGATGGAACCGTTGTCGTAGATGTAAGCCTCCAGCCCTCCTGCGGGCAGCTCAAGATTCCATGACACATTTTTCGGGAGCAGCACCACCAACCCCTTAAACTCCCAATCAAATTCCAATTTGAGTCATTTAATGGCAGGAAGCCCCCCTGTGTGCTCAACTAAGCAATTTTTTTCCTTTGTCCTTCATGCAGCTTCAAGGCAGAGATGACAAGCAATGGTACACAGCTGCTCTGCTCTATGCCTGCATGATAGAGCAATTCACAACTTCAGTTTTGAATCCTGTGGTTTGGACACCTAAGAGGCATGTTGCTATCACTGTTACTCAGATCAAACACCACCACTTTGAAAATAGTGCCCTCTAATACCTGACAGAGTAATCAGACTTCCAGCTTATCAGGAGACTAAGACAGAACAAGTAACAATTCAAGTCTGCTTGAAAAAGAACATGTTAGTTTACTACATTTTCTCAGGAAAAACTACAGAAGTGGGAAAAACAAGCTCTGGCTCTTTTCTGGCTGGCTCCAAGAACGCTGCTGACAAGCTCCAGGGACAGGCTTGATGGATGAGAGCACAGTCTGCACAGGACCAGGCCTTGCAAGGACAGATCTAAGGAAGAGAAGAAGAACTTAAGAAAGGCCAGATTTCAGGAAGAAAAGACAGATTTTATGATAAGGGGTGGATGATACTATTTTCCACACAGGAGGGCTGTACGACGCTCACTACTGGGGAAAGCAGAATGGAAAACAGAGCACCTGGTAAACAGGGCGGTAGGGCCCAGCGTGCCAAGGAGACCCAGGGTGCAGGAGCTCATTTTCACTTCGGCCCCAGCTCTGCAGGAAGACTTTCAGAAAATAAGCAACAGCACAGTCATGCTTCCCCTGTGCCTCTCCTCAAACACTTTGGCACCAACTGTTCTCATCAGCAGTTCAGCCCAAAGAGTGTTGAACACTGTGAAACCACTAAACACAACCACTCAACAAGGCCCTTAAACGTGTGTTTTCTGCAGCCAAAAATACTACTCTTCTACTGGGCCCTGAGAAGATGTTTGCTGAACAGGTTTAATTCAGTGAAGTTCAGTGAAATACTTCACTTGTATCGCTGCCATACACGGTAATAAATAAATAAACAAACTGACAGACAGACAAGGAAGGTACAAATCTACACGCCAGAGGCATGGAATCCCCAGCCAACTCTTCTCAAACTTACACCAGATGGATTCAGGCAGACAGAGCATCCTTCCTCATTTCCCCCACCGCTGCCGAGAGGTGGCAGCCTCTCACCTACCACCATCTGGAAGAAACCTTCCTCTGTGCAGGTCGGAAACCTCTTCCCCCGAGAGCCTGCAAGTTAGCACTCATTAGAAGAAAGGTGAGCCCGGAGCAGAAGCCTGCCTAGAAAGTGTTTCAGACAAATATCTTGGCAACAAACGAACGCCACATTCCTTCCTCGTCAGGAGCAAGAGCTTTGTCCATTGTGGGTTGCAAGATCAGATCTTAAACATACACACAAAAATTCTCAGTGCTAATTATTTTGACACTGCAAAAGTACAAACTACCTCTGAAAGACTGATGAGTCTAAAAACCAAAAAGAATGATTTTCTAACCCATTCCAGAGCATTATGCTAATTCTTATCATATTATCCACCTAGATACTAAATAAACTGTTGAATAAACACATCCATGTGCCCTTTCATGTCACGTGAGGGAAGAAAAGTACGCTGTGTAAGCACTTGACAGCTGCCTACAACTGAGTCATTCAAGCAGATACACTTGGCAAGATCTGACATGAAATCAAAACTACAGGTACTTGGAAGCCTGGGCATGCCAAAACCGACAGACTGGCAACAAAGAGAGTCAGTCACTGAGACCGGGACAGCTCAGCCCTCGAGTATGGTGCGTTGGGGAGGAACGGGAAAGTCAGAGAGCGGAGGGAGGGAAGGGGTCAGCCCCAGGTCCAGGACCTCCCTTACCGGCTGCATGGAAGCAGCAGCTCTTGGCAATGAAGGGACCTCATTTTTTCCCCAGAGAAACAACGCCCTTCCTGGCTGCACATTTTGCTACGAAGGCTCCCCTTCAGCCCAAACAGTGTCAGGGGTTCTTTATCCCTGCCATGTCAGCTCCCAGCCAGGCAGCCTCTTCAGCACCCTGCCCTCCCAGCTGACCACCGAGCCCGACATTCCCTAGCCCCAGCGCCGGTGACAAGTAAAGCCCATGGAATGCAAAATAAGGAAACAGGACGTCATCCTATAAATAGGAGGCAAATGGACTGACCAGAAATCAATGGTTTTCCACAAACTGCACCTCAGTCCCCAGAGGACTTGCAATCCCACAAGAAACTGACAGTTCCTCCAGTGACATTTAACCAGGAATTCACTTTCTTAGGATCCAGTATTACTGAACCATTGTTACAAACCTTACTATAAACTTCACTTGCATGGGACTAGGAGCTACAAGAAAACTTCAGAAAGACACAACCAAGTTTTCTGGCGACTTTTAAGCATTTCTTTTCAATCTTCTTTCTGGAAATGCTGTTTTCTAACTTTTCAGTGGCTTCATAAAAGCCATGCAAACATGCATTTGTATGTTCATGAATTTGCTTCTTCCTTTGAAGGAAACACCTTCCCAACTAAAAGCACCGGTATCTAGTTGACTTTCAGAGCCACAGCTCTAAAAGTACACGGGACAATTACAGACATGGCTGTGGCCCTGTAAATAAGCCTCTTATTTGTTCTCTTATTTGTTAAAACACGACCTGTAACTCCTGCTTTCTAGAAATAACACAAACGGGATACTTAACAGGTCACAAGGTATTTCTTCCTCACTACACTCCTGTTTGCTGTATGCAGCTCTGGAAGAACAGTGTCACAGGCAAATCCACTGTACCAGAGCACAGCGCTGCCCTGAGAAACCAAACTCGTACAGTCAAAAATCAACATCTTCTTGACTCCACATACATATGTGTGCATACATATATTTTACATACATGTATATGAAACACACATGCATAATATATGTATGGACGAATGCATACTCTTACATACCTATAACACTACCACTCTGAGAAATTAGACCAAAAAAAACCAACAAGAAAAGTTTTGACTTGTTATGAGAAAAATAAAAAGCTTATGGACCTACTAAAAGAAGCTTGTAAGACATCCCGTGATGGCTTAAAATTAAGAGAAGATGATTTGTATGCATGTTTATGTTCTTTTTAAAGTACAAAGACATTAATAAGTATCGCAGTTAAAATCTTTTCCTCCTTTACTGACCTGCCAAAACCTCAGTTCCAGATTGCACAGTTCTCCAAAAGTAATGACATCATTAGCACCTGAAGTAACATCAAGAACGCAGCTTGCAGGATAAACACAGCGCTCTGGTCTCGGGTGTTGGCAGGGAAATACCTTGAGTTCACATTTCAGTCAGAAAAGAAAAAGAAAGGAAAGAGAGCGCCAGTGCTCTGAAGAGGGCTGTGGAAGCTGTGATAGCCGAAAGCAAAACTGCAACAGAGAGAAACTACTGAGTAACAGCAATGAGAGGCATCACTTGGAGTTATGCTTCTGGTGTGCACAAAGATTCCCACTGAAGACAGCCAGAAACCATGCACTAGTTAAAAGTAACAGAAATGGCCATCAGAAAGGCAGATCATCTATCCCAATTAGCCTTAAAATACCTTCTCCAAATTAAAACTGACTTTGAATAAATGATCCTGTAGCTAAGCCTACGCCAGGTGCGTGGCAGCTGCTATTGCAGAAAGGTTTTCAGCTCTCCATGAACAAAGCAACTCATCTCACAAATAAATCACACAAAATTCAGCACTGTCCAAGTGACCAGGAGCATTTTAGCAGCTATTATCATAATAGATTTTGTTGGAGTCTTTTGTTGGTTTTTTTTTGTTTGTTTGTTTGTTTTTTGTTAAGCTCTCACTTAAAAACAGAGACAAAGAGACAAACAGAACAAAAAAAGAAATACCTTCAGCGTTGTTTTTGGTCCAATTATTCCATAAGTCTGTGCTGAGGGATGAAACAGTAACAGCTGACTCTTCACTCAGTGCCCCCATTGCTGTGTAATGCAAATAGATGCTTACTGTAACAGAAAAACTCAGTATATCTATTCAAGGTTCATTTCATCCAGAAAACATGTACCCACTTCATACAATTCTGATATGATGCAGCAATATAATAACAACTCTTTTTTCAATATTCTTGCCTCAAACTTTCTTTTCCCACAGCATAATTATGATTGTAAGGAAATAAACTATTGCTTGCAAATTTCTAAAATACATATCCATGCTGTTCTCCAGTCTATTATCTTATGTAATTTATGACACAGATACCTGTAACACACTACAGTGTTACACCTATTTCTAAGCAGCTTCTTTTCAAAGAGTCTAAATTATACTCTATCAGCCAAAACTTCACCCAGGTTTAAAATTGCTGAAGTAATCCTGCTTTGCAATGCCTTTGCACGCTTCCCACCCCTGCCGCTTGTTTCAGAAAGAGTGAACTATTGTTCAACAAAGCCCTGTACCTTGAAAAGCCTCCTCCAAACCTACCTTTCAGCAAAATATAGATGAGCATTCCAAATGCCATGGCAAGCAGCTGCTTTAACACTTCCTCTGTTCTTCTTTCCAGATGGCTCACCCGCTCTGCTTATCTGTGCTCCTGTGTTTTCTCTTGCACTTATATGCAACGAAGCGTCATCTGCTGTTCTCACCAATCAAAAAAAGGTGCATCTGGCAACAACCTCAACCCCTGGGGCAACCACACATTTATTTAGGAAACTGCTATTATCTAGCAATGGGATCAGGTTTTCTTTTGAAACCCTGGTTTCCTATTACCTGTGGGCATAATTGTGCATGCAAAGATACAGTTTTGAAGAGAGACCTGGAACCTGGCAGAGCAGATCAATGAAATACAGCAAAACAGAAGTGAGCAAAATGAAAAGTGATGTTATTGTGAAAAGCATGATCTTTCTTTCCCTTAGCAACGTCGGTCTTGTGTTAATTCCAAAGAGCCAGCATGAGGATGCTGCTCTGGCATTCAGGGACCAGGGACCAGCCCCTGCTTTGCTCGTGTCCCTTCCTTGGTCATCCCTGTACCTCAGCTCCCTGCCATCCAGAAGAGGAACTGAGAGAACTGCTGGTGCCAAGATTAGGAAGTGATCAGAGACAAAGATAATGGACGATTTTCTCCATCAGTGACTGCCAGCAAGAGCCCTTTGATGACAGGCTCCAGCGAGCCTGAGGGGCATGCTAATCACTTTTCATCCAGCCTTCCCGTGCACATCTCTCTGCAGCAAGGGAGGCACCGGCCCTGCACTGGCCAGAGCTATACACAGTTCTGTGGGGCAGAAATTGAGGGCTGGCAAAACACAAGGACCAAGAAAACACAGACTGAAAGAGCAGGTAAGCTGTGGCCTCCTCAATTACTTGATCCCTTCATTAGGCCCACCACTACACTGCCATAAAAGCCCATCGCTACCTTCTCAAGGAACTGGGTGTGCATGACAACAATCCCACTTTTGACACAGTGTTTGTAGGTCTCCAAGACATACCTGTCACCCACATTTTTTAAACCACCCTCCACAGCCCCAAACGATGTCCAAATTCCTTGGTCACTGGCAGCTTGGAACAAGCAGGACTGGTCTCCCTGAAGGGTACTTACGCAGCCAGACATACAAGAGATCATCAGAAAGGCCCAGGTCAATAACCTACGCACACACATCGACATCCTGACTCTCACTAAAGGAGAGCTATGGATTTCACCCCAGCAGTATCTTGGCTTTCTCAACCGTGAGCTCCAAGCAACAAAAGCATTTCACAATTTTTATAATTTAAAACCAAAAATCTTCTGATAAATGCTCTAATAACTCCGGTCAGCTGAAGTTCTCCCTCTACGCTGCGCTCTCCTCAGTGACCTGTAGGATTAAATCTAACCACTTCAGATGTTACAGGAAAAACACAAGCTCGTTATGCACATTTTAATTATGGACTGCATTCCAGGAGGCTTTTCCCTTCCTTTGCTATCCAGAATTGCTGCATGCCTGCACACTGACCCAGTGCAGCTTGCGCACTCCCTGGATCTGAAGGAGTATTTGTGCCTACCTGGATAACCTCTGCCATGAGTCCCCAGCAGGACTAAGTCTCATCAGCCTCGCTTTCAACACACGTCTACACAATGGCAGCTTAATCCGGCTTGAATCCGAGAGGTAGCTTCGTCATTAGGCAACGCAGCTGGGTGCGGTAGGCCTGGGAGAAGGCTTTGGTGGATGAGACCATGCATGCTTGGACCAGATCTGGCCGGGTCTGGCACATGACCCTGCTTTTTGGGTTGGTAACAGGCCCTTCCCTCTGGATGCTCCTTCTGGATGTTGTCCCAGCGGAAAAGGTTCTCACCAATGTGTCTGGCAGCTCTGGAAATAGCATGTCGTTGAGTGAAACCTCCGTCTCACTGGCTTTTGTGTAATGCTAACCCATTCATCACTTCTTCACTTCCCAGGTGAAGAGAGAAAAAGCTTAAAGTGCACAATAAAGTGCTTGAAGGACGTGAAAGAAGCAGGCTCGCTCAAGTGATGTAAGCAAAAAGCCATAAATTGATGTTTGCTTGCTTTGATTTAACTTAAATCATAGCTACATTTTTTTGTCAGTATAACAATCTGGAACAAGAATATAAACAGACGAAACAAAGCAATGGCCGAATATGCAAGAGGCCTCCATTCCCTCCACTCTTCACACACAGATAAAAAAAACCACAACAACACACAACCACCCCCCAAACTGTATTAAAATTTTTCACCATGACTAACGTAACAGTAAACAAATTTTATTCCATCTTAGTCAATGATGGGTTGATCAGCCTAAGCATTATGTCCACAGGCACCTTCATCCTCCTAACATTTGTACTACTGCTGAAATTTAAACAGATAAGCAAGTGTCTGCATTATTGGCATTATATATTTAGTCATGATTCTGACAACCTCTTCTGCAAACACTGCATTAAACACAACTCTCAGAAAAGAACAATCAGCAGAGCACTGGCGCTCCATCTTGTTTCTTCTATTACAGTAAGCATTTTTTTTGGTTTAATGGCAATAATATTTAGCCACAGTTTGTTTGTTTTTTTTTGCTTCCCCTTTCAAGCAGCAAATGCCTAAGGCTCTTGATGAAAATAAAAGTTATCCCAACTGAGACAAAAACATGAAGATAAAAGTCCAAACTGGCTCCTACTGGCTTCAGTGGGAATCAGGCTAGGCTCTTCATGCCAATATTGCAGACACTCAGTTCAACTGCTCCGCTCCAACTTCTACATTGCATGAGAGTATTTTATATACATCTTTGTAACTAAACGTTTTGGGAAATGTACTGATCTTATTATCCCACACAGTCCTCTCCAAGCAGCAAAACATTGTAGCCAAAGATTCACAGGGCTGAGTCCTACATCACGGACTGAATAAACCCAACCCTTCATGCACTTTCAGAAAATACAGAGAATAATTAAATGGCTTAAAATTCCAACACACCTAGTAGTTTTACCTAAATTCTACCTAACTGAAGTCCAATCCAGCCCCGTCATCTACTCAGGTTTTTTTGTGGGATGAGGGCATTATGCACCAAAACATTTTATCAAAGAAATCCACATGTGGAAATAAAAGAATTCTGGCCTTGATTCTAGCTACTTTTTCATGCATACACCTCTGGCATATGTTTAAGGTCAGCATTTCACCAGTGTTCAAGTTTACATGGTATTTTAAAACACGTACTGAACATCTGCCTTCATGTCGGCGTTACTGCCTGGCAGCTGAAACAAACGTTTCAGTCCTTCACTCCTTTCAGACTGAACATTTTTGCTGCTATCTAAGAGTTTTAACAAAATAAATTCAAGTTTCCAACTACACCCAGAGTGCTTCACAAAGTCAGAACCCAAACCATATTTTGAAAAGATACCTAGCATGTTGAAACTTAGTTTTTATACTGTTTGAAAGATGTGCTTAAAAGATCTTGGTAACTGCACCCCATCCCCAGATACACAGGTATTGTTGTTATTCATGCTTCATTTTCACACACATAATTCACCACCACCAACACATCTGCATTAGGCTGCATCCTCCAAATCATTTTTGCTCACAGTAAGTCAGTAGGAGGTAACACAAAGTATTTTAACATTTTGTAAACCATCAGGTTGACATGAAAAAATAAATACAATGTAGGAATAAATATCTTTGTAGTAAAAAATAAATGTTTTGTGTACCAATAAATAGAACAACTTGGATTCTTCTTCCAAGGTAGCCCGCTTGCTCTAGTAAATGAGCTTTTTAGCAACTATGAGCGTGTTCTTCAGAAGCATTGCAACAGTCATAGGTCCTACCCCTCCTGGCACTGGAGTGATGAAGCCAGCCTTCTTCTTCACTTCTAAGAGAAAAGAGAAAAAGGTATTGACTAAGAATGTTTCCAAAAACGTTTATTTTTCCCTTCAATTGCTCACATATGCCTAACTGGCTACGAGCATAAAGGGCTGCGACTGGGCAAGCACTGGAGAATATGGAAAAGTTAAGGCAGAAGTCGTATTAGAGCCACAGCAGGGACAGGACACAGTCAGGACTGGGGCCGCAAGGTCGTTTTCTTCATCTGAATATTATTACCCAGGGGCTAGTTCTGGGGCTGGGTTTCACAACCTGTTTGAGCTGCTCTACCTGCAGCAGGCTGCCCTGTCCTCATGGGAGCAAGAGGCATTCAGGGGCCCTGTGGTTACACACACACTGCACCTCCAGTGCTACAGAAGTGGGGATCTCATTCTGTAGGTAAAGGGATATCCTCCTTTCCTCCCCCCAAACTGTGCATGCTCCTGAGGAGCAGGATGCAGAGCAGGAGCCTGCTTGAACCATTCAAATCAACACCAGCAGAAGCTGTCACCCATTCAGCCTCTTTTCCCCTGCTCTTGCTTGTGGCTTCCAACAAAGATATTCTACAATCAGAAAGGGGAACTTAAGAAAACGGCAGAGAGAGGAGGTACAGTTTCCTGGCAGATTCATTTTTCTACTTTACAATACAGACAAAGAACAAAAATGAGAGTTATCTTCAAGGTAAAATAGATTCTTGTGGCAAAATTCCCATTGGAACTTCAGCCATCAACACCCAGCTCCTCCAGAGAAGGCTTTTTTTTTTTCCTTCTTTTTTTCTCAAACCAGTGTCACTAGGGTGCCTATACTGAACTATGATTCGGAGGCATAGATCTTCCCAAAGTCTCAAAGAGAAAGTAAACTCTTACAGCTGAATTTGCTCCAACCACAAACCACATCAGACTATCCAAGGTCAGTATGCACCTTGAATGCTTGTCTTAAGAGGTAAATATGTACAGATATTTTTTAAGCATTTAACACCTGTCAAGTTAACCTCTTTGTAGCAGTAATTAATATAACGTAGCAATAAATCCTGACTTGATATTCTTATCTCCTGTTGCAAAATGCAAACAACTGGAATTGCAGGTTACTTGCAAAGGAATTACAAGCAACCGGCTGGGAACTCGTTGCATGACCAACTGTAATGAGCAGTTATTTGCTAATAATGGTTAGTCCAAACGGCACATTACTAACCTGATTACTACAGAGGTTTTTACTCAGGTGCCACCATGAGAGGTTTTTTGTTTGTTTGTTTGGGGTTTTTTTGCTTGCTTAGAAATAATTTCTTGGAAACTCACTCCCCACTTTTAAAAGCATAGTTTTTAAAAAGACAGAGACACATACACAGGAGAAATCTGAGCAAGCCTAACTCTGACACAAGCACATGCATTTCCACTGAAGTCACTCCAGAATAGAATCTATACCTGGCTACAAGAGCTCAATGGATGGAAAACTAGCCACCTTGATTTTGGAACAAAACAAATAAATACACTTAAAACAGAGGCAAGTTATCTTGAACGTATGTGGTGCTGTACTGTTGAGAATAACAAGGTCTCACAAAAAGAAATATTAAAAGCAAAATTGAAAAGCTGGATATTGGGTTTTTTTTGACAGAATATTTGTTGGATTTTAAGGGGGGGTAAATGAAATAAAAAACCCCACTGCCTGAACTCCCCAAGCCACGGGCCTAACAAAAGCAGCCACAAAAGTTAACAGCAAATACCTGAACTGAAGAACAGAAGACTAAGCCTCATTGAGGACAGATGGCAATTACAACTGTGAGGGCTTTAGCTCAGTTGACTGGTACCACCAGATACTGTTAAAATATTGGGAAGAGTAGACAAATTGCAATACATTTTTTCTTTTACATCTAAATTGTAACAAATTAATTAAGATCTCATATAGCAGTTGTTCTTCATATTCTCAAACACAAATAATTTGTCTTTTTAATAGTTATACCATTTTGAACTACCTACCATTTAAGATTGGTGTTTATGGCTAATACAGTTACTACAAATTTCCCAGATTAGTGTCATAATTATTGAAATGTACCCACATCTGAAGTAAACACAGTAATTAACATAGAAAATATCTTAGGCGTTTTAAATTGAAGTAAGTTTGTTTCCAAGGCAATGTTACATACCTCTTTTTGTGGTATTATTCAAACTACTCCTATCTTACTTACAAAGAGGTAGAACCCACAACCGGACCAGGCCTTACCTAGGGAAAGCCTTCTCATTAATATCATGTACAGCATTCATCGCCTCTAGTGTCAGGAACCCTACTCAGCAGCAAACACACAGCACACTGTTTTCACAAGTTGTTGGGGAATTTCTCTGCCCATACTCTATCATTATGGAAATCCCTGGGGGTCAGTGTGGCAGAAGACATATTTCCTATCAGTTAGCATAAAACCACCCAGAGAGCTTATTCACAAAAGCTCATCCAGACTTTTAAATGCACAGCAGGTGCCTATGTTGGGGAAACTACCATCTGATAAGTTCCCACTGTTAGGAATAAATACAGATATGGTGAATACAATTTTACAAGATGAATACCAGCGACCAAAGGGGGAAAAGTAACCTGGCCCTCAAAAACGTAAATAGATTTTCCTTTCCTTGTGAAGTTCAGTAAGGCAAAGCCCAATGCTAAGATGGCACTTCAATGTGACCCATCTCACGTCAGCAGGTAAGGTGCTGCACTGTTGGTTCCTCTTCTCTCAGGAGAAGAAGTTGCCTGCTCTTCTCTCAGGCATCTCTCTGCCGATCTGGTACATGTTGGTATACAAATTAGGTGCCTATGGGGGAGGAGCTGCTCTTTTGCAGTTTCTGTAGAACCTTAAAATCTTCCTTTGATTCTTCAGAAGAAATGAAATGTAGATTGTTTCCTTGAAAAACAGGACCCACTGCTTTGGAAACAGCCCTTCATTCCTGGGTTCCTTTAAAGCTAAGGACATCAGACACCTAATAGGGTTAATCACACAAACCGCGGGCAAGTCTCAACCTGAAGGCAGTTCTGGGTCTTGTGCATCTGCATTAAGTGATGCAGAGTAATTCCTGCCTAAGCGCTGTTTCCCCACAGCTTCATTAGTCGCTGTAAAGCTACTTGGGATCACTGCATCCCTGCAGCACCACATACGTGTGAATCACGTGCTCGGCAATCACAGTAGACATCCCACATTTTGCTCTACAAATTCTAGGATTCTTCTCACTGCACACTGTGGGATTCCGACCAGCAAGCATCTGTCTCATTTTGCACTGTTCCTTCTTTTTGATATTATCCCTGTTTCTCTTACTGCAGCTATTTTAACAGCAATAGAAAACCAAGGAATTATGGCTTAGTACTTCATCTTTCTTCCTCCAGTACCCCTAAAAGCCAAACAACAGAGCCATCTGGGGCAGAAAAATCCAGCATGTAATTAGGCACAACAGCTTCTTTGCAGTCAGCTCATTAGCGCACACAGGTGGATGGGCTATTGCTGTAGCCTTGGGATAACGAACAGTGGCAGCTGAAATTCAAGATATCAAAGACGACTTACTTAGACCCCTGCAGAGGAGTACCTAGACCTGGCCATCCAGCAGCTTAATGCCACCAGTAAGGAATCAGTTTATCTGGCCTCCTGGTGGTCACAGATTTTTGCAGAGCACCAATATGGTGACCAGTTTATACAGACTGGACTTTTATTAATTGCAAATGAATGCCAGGTCTTCAAAATCAACTGAGAAATTAACTAATTGAAGCTATCGTAAAAGCAGCAGGAACATCCACATTCTAGTTTCACAACCACTGCTTTGTAAAGCTGCACAGAGAGGTAATTTGGATAGGATTCAGCAATCCAAAGAGGACCCTACAGCCTAGAAGGTAACACAATGAATGCAAAGTGTCACCAAACCACCATCAGAAGCAACTACTGTCACAAAGCCTGGATTTCCTACAAACAGTAGTTAAGATACACCGTTGCCATTAAGAAACTGGATTCTAAGATTATCGTGATCAATCTCTTAAACTACATGAACAAATTTCAAGAAACTTGTCAGCTTGCCTGATCACTCTGTAGTCACTAGTCCTGCAGCTGATGAGGACAGGATACGCTTCTCTGGTTTTCATTCAACTGATTCTTTCTTTTTGGTACACTTGGTCTATGCAGAAGCAATACATCAACCTGGTCCATTCTCCACCTTAACAGTATTCAACATACAGTTTCCCTGGTTTCCCTGCATGCACTATGTACAGTATCCTTCACCCAAAGGAAATTCATACTATAGCCCCATCATCCTACACTGCACCCATCACTTGCCGAGGGAGCCTTTTCTGCTATTCAGTACTGGGAACCCCTCCCTGCTCCTGGTGGCACCCATTTTCCAGAATCTCTCTTACATCGCTGAGACTGTGCAAGACAGCCGAGTGGGGAGAACAATTCTCATTGATATGCCCTCCACCAATACAACTGTGTTACCTACGAAAGTTTTACATCAAGGATTTCTTTTCTATATAAGCATCCAATAAAGACTCTAAAACCAACATTACCATCTGCTTATCAAAGATGTGGGAAGAATCATTCAAGTTCTCCACACTTTGGTTTCATGGGCATTTCCAGTTCCAGTTTCAAAGGTTAGCTACTACACTAGCGTGTTACTACCCTGCTCTACCAGTCACTCCTGGAAATGGTGCTCCACCCAAAAAAGCTATTCCAGTTAAATGCTCTGTGTAAGTTGTTGCTTTACTTCATGTTCCTGGTCCTTGTAGACCTCCTCCCCCTTTAGCATTATTGCTGTGGCAACAAAAGCCCCATAAAATGGGGCCAAGTACACCCACACACGCATTACCCTGTTCATAGAAACATGTCTCCCTTTCTGTGACTGAAACTTGCTGCCTGAAAGCAACTGAAGTGGCACTGGCAATAACCTAAGGATACCACCACTTCTGCTCCTCCCTGTCACTTCACCCTCCCTCTTGTGGTTCCCAGAAGCTACAAAAGGGCCCCTCCCTGGACCATACATTTTGACAAATTCTTAACATAAATGGGGTTATATAAATGGAGGTATGCACAGACGGTTTAAGATGTCCTAGCAAGATCAGGCTAGGTACCTCAGTGCTTCACAGCTGACATTCTCCACTATGCTTTCCTCTCTTACTCTTTTTGATGCTCAGTAAACTATTCTGGACAAAAAATAATAACAATAAATTCCTTTTTTGATGCGGACATAGTTCGTAGTGTCAAAATAAAGAGGATGTATAGGGATGGAGGAAATCACAAATACTGGTGAAAGACATTCCATAATACAGCCTGGGATTTTTGCCCAAAAGAAACAGTTAAGCCTGACAAGCCCAGAGGAACCCCAATGCCACTGCCACCAAGCCAGCCATTATAGCAGCCATAAAAGTGATATGCAAAGGTCTGACACTGTTAAATTTCTGTAAGTAAACGAAGCATTCTTGTTGTTCCTCCTCCTTTACTGAGTTTAAAAGACAGCCAAAGCACGTTCCCTGGCTGGAGAGTGTGTACGCATGCCTGTGCCGGTGCTCAGCCCCCAGCCCGCTGCGGGAAGCGCTGTCAAGGGCAAGGTGTCTGGCTGCGGGGGGCTGCACACAACTCTGCTGCCTGCAGCAGAAATGGACAGCACTCAAACTAATGCAGATTTTTAGCATGGATTTCAAAACTTCAAAACTCATTTTTTGAGCAGCTATCAAATTCTCTTGGCCTGTGGTAGGAATTCTTTCCTCCAGGCATTTCTAACACTGAATTCAACAATGAACAACTAAAAAAAGTTTTGAAATGGCATTCTTTTGTTGTTCAAGAGATAAAAATAAACTTCGGTGTCTAGCCTAGCCCCTAGAGATTAGAGTATGGCATCCAAGTATTGCTAGGATATGACAACTGAATCAAAACAGTTTCCACCCATCTAATAAACTTAATTTCCACTACAGGAGATTTTCAGTCAGATGACCTGGTGAAGTAAGCCATTCCAATCTATTCCTTATATATGAAATTTAACCTCTGACTGCCCAGCTAAACCTCTGCTCTCCCCACAAAAAAAATTTTCTACTTAAAGAAGTGGATGATGAAACAATAGATATTGGTGGGCTACATGATGTTCAAGAGGTGCTGCATATCATGCCAGCCATTTATGTACCTAGCCTTAACCTGCAAAAATCATTTTAACTTAAGCTTAAATATAAATTCAGTCAAGTGATCAAAGGGAGGAAAAGAATAACATTATTTGCTACCTGAATACAGTAGCCCGTTCCATTTCCTAACTGCCAAATCAAATACTGTACAAGGGTGATTTACTTTTTAGTATTTAGAACTGTATACACTGGAATGGGTTTTTTTGTTGTTAGAGATTTAGTGAAACTTTCACCGATACCAATGAACCAACAACAATTTCCCTTTGGCAATGTACAGTGAAATGCTACTTGCAACTGTAGTGGCATAATCCAAGTTGAAGTTCCTCCCTCTTTTTTGGATCTTCCCTCCCCCGAGGTAAAATCCTGAGAACAACCCACAGCAGACATGACGAGACATATACAGCGCATTGCTGAAACTCTGAATCACGGCCTTGCCATTGGATCTACACCTATATTACATTCAGAAGGTATCGTGTTTAAAGAAAAACAAAGGGGATACAATTTCATGTCTCTCAAAGTTATAGCTTTTTTCCTCCCATAGCTGCTAAAGCAGACAAAAAAATCCTGAAAACTCTCTCAACTTCAGTTCTGAAAACAGAAAATAGAAGCTTTTACTCGTGACAGTATAAGAAGAATAACAAAATAAACAACAAAAAAATCAGTTGTATTCAAAGTATTTTTCTTCTGGAGATCTATTGTACACGTACAGTTATACATCGTAAATGCCTGCCGAGACAATCGCTTGGCTACACTCGTGCGGGTAATTTCATTGACTTTAACAGACAGGTATCATGTACGATAAGTAAAAGAAGCAGGAACTAAGGGAGTGATGTAATTACAAATACATACAGCTGGCTAGAAACATTCTGAATATAATTAAGCTTTGAGACATTATGC
Organism: Gallinago jamesoni; assembly: GCA_025769975.1. NCBI lineage: Eukaryota > Metazoa > Chordata > Aves > Charadriiformes > Scolopacidae > Gallinago > Gallinago jamesoni. The sequence continues at coordinate 1,000,184 of JAOQGH010000032.1, forward strand.
CAGCCAAGATGTTAATAACTGTGGAAAAAAAACTGTGGGTGATTTTCATACTTATCAAAATAAGGAACTGTGGAGAACCATTAATAATGTGGGGAAATGCTGTCTAAGCTTCCCACACTCGACTCTGCCAATAAGCTTTAATTTTCAACTGCAACAATCCTGCTATTCCAGTCTGGAGCTCCTCCAGAACAGAGATATTTAATCAAGTTACATTGTGAACTTGCTCTGCAACACATTAAACATAAAAAGATCAATATGTAACACAAATTTTTATCTGTTAGGCTTGCCTGGACCAAGATTTTCAACAGCTTAAGACGAATCCAGGTTAAACTTTAGCATAAAGGATACTTCTAAAGCAGAATGAAGATTTTCACATACGAGAGTAGAGTGAGAGCACAAGAGGAAGCTTGAGAAGGTGTGGTATAATAATTTTTGGTAGGAACAGTGGGAGACCCCACACTTGCGAAAGAGCAGAAACTGTTTTCATTGCTTACTCTTGAAACACTGCACAGGCTCACAAAGGATTAAAGAAACCTGGGGACAAGAGTCTTCCGCAACCTCATCACTGTAACAGCTCATCTGCATCTCTTAAAGGTTGCTAGGATGTGTAATCAAAAGTAACACTTCCTCTCTTAAATAACATATCATTTCCTAAGGGCAGATATACGAACATAAAGTTTGTTTTCTCATTTAAGTAAATTAGAAAAAAATCCTGCAAGTGTTATCTCATTTGAGACACTGGCTATTCCCAAGTATTTATCATGAATGAATCCCACAAAGTTAATATATTTATCCAACAGGTTCATATAAAGAATGATTCACTGACCTTCAAAGTCCACATCCCCAACTAATTTGGTCTTTCCTGTAAGAGGATCATGGATATGGTTGATGCCTACATCAATCACAGCTGCACCTTCTTTTACCATATCAGTTGTAATCAACTTTGGGATACCTGGAATCATCAAGGTATATTTGATTAATACGGCGCGGTAGTCTCAGGTCATCAGTTTCAAATTATATTACACACACATGTACGCGTGCACAAAACCGAAGGTAATTCTTTCACTTGAATTTGTCTTGATACATCACACTCGGAAAACAATTACTCCTCAGTTTCACAGTGTCTGTAATTATAAAAAGAAAAGGTGATGTTTGTTCATTTTGACTAGATATTCTTAGCTAAACTGGCGTCCACATAACCAGCAACCTCAGTGGAGGAGGCTGATCACAAACCTTGCTGATTTGTGGCAGTAAGTCCTTTTCATAGCATTTCCAAAGGAAGGCTGGATGATAAAGATGCTCTGTGAGCCCCAAGAAACCGTTCATATTGTCATGGGTCTGCTGATCCAGAAGCGTTGTCAACTGCCAAAGCAAGCTGTGTATGTTACCTCCACAGCATTTTCTTTAATCTTTATCTTTGTAATACCTGTATTGGATATCTGTTACTCTTGACTTCTCTGATTTCTCATACACTGTACTTGTTAGCTGCATGACATTTCAAACAGTCACTTAAATAATCAACATGAACTACATAAAATACCACTGCTACAAAAAAAAAAACACAAACCAAAATATATATGCTAGCATAGTGCGCAAATCTGATTTATCCTGCTTTCTTATTTTAGATTCCTGTCATTCGTAAGCAATAGATAGACAACAAGAAAAAATAAAATGGACCACTCGGATTTAGCCATAATAAACAGCATCAGCTCAATCTGTGGAATAGAAGCAACTGCCTTTCAAGTAAAACTTTCTCCACCTGATCTTCTCATGAGCGAGCAAGAAAAACATACTAGCTAGAAATCCAGCTGGGTAATTGTAGCCAGGTAAGAGGCTCCACTGGTACTTTATGAAAATGAAGGCATGTGCAGAGGGAGCACCACAATGGCCAGGTGTTTGCTTACAATGTCAGTGGTGTGACGGTAGGGATCACTTATTATCTACTCGTGGCATAAGGCTCAGACGACACAAAGCTGGAAGGAACTTTAAAGAGATGAGCTTAGATTTCAAGTGCCACAAGAAGGATCAAAAATCATTTGACATTGAACAGAGGAAGAAAAAACACCACATTTACATACAATTAATTACCCCTCATAAAGGCAAGGCAGCAAACAACTAGTAAGGCAGTGAGTTTTTACAAAAAGAGTTTGAGATTAGATCCGCTGAACACAAACTGACACAATCGTGCTACTGCAAGACACACACAGCGTCCTGACCTTTCACAGGGGAGCTTCAACAAAACACCATGTCCTGCTATTTATAGCAAATTGGGAGACCCCCCCCGCTTGACCAAGGAGGGCCTGGCCTCAGTGTCCCCAGGTTTGAGTTTTTTGCTATTAAGAAACCACAGCTAACACAGTGATGTGACAAGCCATCTCAGCTCCACCATAAGCACCATATTGCTTCAGCACATTTAAATGTAAAGCATCTTGATATTCATCATGAAGATGTTCAACAGTCAGTACTGAGAAAACCTAAAAGGTCACTTCAGGTTCCAGACTAAGAGCTGAGTCAATGGCTCTGTGTTTCCAGTCAGCAGAGCTGAGCTATCTATATACATAGCAAGAGACACCAAAACAGCTATCTAGGTATTGAAGCAACTGAAGTACAAAAATGACAACTGAATTACACACAAAATCTTACCTGGGTCCTACCGAAGGGGAGTGGTGCAAAATACCATTTTCTAAGGCAGTAGTCCTAGACAGTTACTCTCTTTGTCACTCTCTTTGTAAAGATCACTGCTGCATGGGATTTCAAACTGCAGGTAGCACCGCACATTTACTTTGAGGAGCTCAAACTCACCCAGCTTCCCCAGCATGCTGAAGCTAGAGGTAAGACTTCTATGGGATGCCAACAGAATCACAGAATTCAGCTCCTCTCAGTGCACAGAAAAGACCTCCCTTTCAAGAACAGCAACTCAGTTGGATCTCACTTCGCAGAGAACAGTTTTAATTACAGGCAAGGCCATCTTAGAACAAACATACTAGCGCTGCTTCACAAACAGCAGCATCGTATGTGACCAGATATCTGAAAGTTTACACCTGGAGAGTCACAACAAATGAAGCATCTCCTGGAATGTTAAGGCAAAGCAGTATCTGAGACCAAAGTCACTGTGTGCTATCGGAGAGCCAAGAATATCAAGTCCTTACACATTGTCTGCATTAGCGTATCATACTTAATTGCAACAGCAGCAATCTCTTCTCTGTATTCACTTTAAATGACTTCCTAAATTTCTTTCCTACCGTGCAACCTGCAACTTTGAGTGACAGGAAATTTCAACTTTAGAATTACAGTTCACCTTGCTTCTTGAGTAATTCCCCCAGTTCTACATTCAGTGAGCAACGTTTATCCTAGTAACAGAGTACCTCCAAGGGGGGAGCCTAAGCTCCCCTCTCCCCACCAAAGCAGCTTTTTCTCAGGTGGAGAGACGAAAGAAAGTGGGAAAGAAAGCAAATCTCTACGGTTTGAGACTGTAGTTTTATTGGATGCAAGCCCTGGTATACAAGGGCTTTGGCTTCATTTAAAGTGCTGGATCACAGCCAGTTAATCATTTAGATACAGGCAATACAAGAACCTTCTTTGCTCTCCATTTCTCACTCCCCCATAGGACACAAGCTTGAAACTCTGCTTCTGATGTTGAGCAAGCCAAGACCTCAAATTCTTTCCTATGCCATTTGATAACATCTGGCTGCATCTACTTCATCTCACCCTTATGCAATCAGCTGCAAGCTGGCTAGTAATTGGATAATGCCTCAGCCTTATGGGGGTAAATGATCTGTGTGCGATAGGAATGGAAGCATATTAACGGAAGCTGCACAGTTACACCCTTTGTAAAATGGTTTGATAATAGGCCAAATACTTAATAGCAACAAATAAACTAACCCCCAAACCAAATGAGCAGATCTATTTACTTAAGCCTACTTTACATACCGAGTAGGAAGAGATAAGCATTCGAGCAGCTATTCCTAAAATGCACTGACTGAAGAATGTGGGAAAATCTTTCATCAGTAATTTTTGTAGAAAACGATGAATCACATTTTAAACAACAGAGAAACAAAGCCCTACCTAATCCCAGCTTAGGCACAAGGACTGTAAAACAGCCAACTCCTGAGAAAGCTAACCAGCCACTATCTGAATAAAAGGGTCTGACAAATCAGCAGTTCCTATACAAGAGGACCACAGATCATGGCCCGAGGGGCAGCACAAGTAGTCCCAGAAGAATTTCACCTGGCATTTGGCACCCCTGTTCCTTCTCCTCTTTACCTCCCTCCAAAGCTAGCAAGCAGATGAGTCTTTTCTCTCCAGGCAGACTGGAAAGCCAAGACAGCAGAAGCCTCCTTCACCACCCTGGGAGTACTGTGTGGCCATACATGCACCACACCTAAAGCTGCACTTATTCTTCTACTACAGGTCTGGGCTAATGGCAAAAAGAACAGACTCAGTGGGATGCCTGTATAGGCAGGGATAGCAGGCAAAGTCAGGAAAGGCTAGGGTGGGATGCAAAGGAGAAAATACTATGCTTTGGCTAGAAATGCAAAAGCTGCACGGTATGGAAAGAGTTTAGGAAGCTCCACCTGGAAGCAGAGACACAGATTTTAGGGAGGGGTAGGCTGGACAAGAGCAGCATTGTTGGAACTTATGACGCAAGGAGTTGGGAGGGAATGTGAGGGAAGGAATAAGCTGCATGGATAGTTACAATCAAAGTAAGAAGGAAAACTAGGGTCCCAAGGCTGGGAATGAATGAGAGAACACATACAAAGACGGGTATTCTCAAACTCAAGAGTAAAACCAGAAGCACCTGATTTGAAGCAATATGAAAGCCATGAATGCAAGTGAACAGGAAACTCTTCAGAGACAGGGTACCACATCAGAATGAACTGACTCACTGCAACAAGCCACCAAACCAGGAGCCAGAACACAGATGCTCTTCTAAAAGTAGTACATGGTAAGAGGAGAATGAGAATAGGGATCTTGCTCCTACCTGAAGACACACACACAAAAAGCTGTTTTCCATTTGCACAACTTATGACAGCAGCTGTTTATACCTGGCAGGGTAGAAGTTAGCTTTTTTGCAACACTCACTGAACAGGTCGCACATTTCTGGGGACTGCGTGATCCCGAAGGTACAATGTGCACAGTTCTCAAGTAACAAGGGGATCCTTGGAGGGATTCCACCTTTCTGAAGTGTAATCTTCCCCAGAGCATCCACTGGGGCAGGGCTGCACACTGTTTGCACAATCTAGCCCTAGGTTTTTTCATCATTCCAAGTATATGTCATGTTGTGTAATGAGTGTTGTATCACGTTTCTGTTACAAATGACAAAGGGAAAATAATGTGAAGAGCAAACGCAGCTGAATTGCTACTGAACCGTTTAACTACAAGCATAAGTGATGACAAACTGTGTTCAGTGTAAAAATCGGAAGTGATGATTAAATTGGAAGCAGTGAATTTGGATGAAAAGTTACTAGTTTATTTCCAGTTAGCACACATATTATTACTTTTCATTCACAGCGCGTGAATTCTGGTCAGGCCCGCAGTTGAGTAACCACATGTGGGACAACTGAGCTGTTTCTTGTTGCTGACCTGGCATGAGAAAGAGATAGTGAAGTTAAGCCCTGAAGCAAAGGACATCTCACTTCAACAGGAAGTGAAGAGCTTTACACAGGTAAAGCTGTCTTCGTCTAGAAAATAAGTTAGCAAGACTTTGCTCTTGAGGATGAGGAAGAGGGCAGAAGGGAGCAGAAAAGAGACATAATTTTCTTGTTGTCCTTCAAAACAATGTGAGAGAAGGAGGATATTCTGAGCTGTGAGGGGACACAGAATTTTACCAAGTTTTTTAGTAAGTTGGAGTGTTTGGTTTTGGTTTTTTAAATTAATTTATATTTCTATTTATAATACCCGTAAACAAAAACCAGGAAATCACTCAGAAGCAGTTCTGCTTTGATTCTTTGTTCTAGGCTAGTCAAACTGCAAGTATTTAACTCTACATTGCTTTAAGAATACAGACACTAATCTTTCAAGACCCTTCCTCTAGGCAATTACTCTCTTCCTCTTTACTTGGTAATTTTAAAAGAAAAAAATAAAATAAAAATCCAGCCATTAATAACATATGTTATCAACACTACCAGATAATTTGGCAAGGTTGCCCTTAATTCTAACAGCAAGGGAATGATACCATTGTTTTATGAATGCAGCCTCCAGCTGATTTACAGAAACCTTTCTGTCAAAATTTAATGACTCATGATTTTTGCACTGCAGAGAATGTTTTAATTTACATAATTATACCTGTATAAACTATGCACTGACTGGTTCCCAATCTTGAGTTCACGCTAAAGTCTCCCTAAGGGAAAGGTGTCACATGTGACGAGAAACAGTTTATGAGTCTGCAAACGTGAAGGGCAAGAACAAAGAGCCAAACCACTTGCCCTTCTTACAACAAGAAATCCTACTGACTGCAACACTCTCAACAAGCACCGATTATTGGGTGAAACGTGAAAGAGCTAGTGGTGCCACCAACACAGACAACAAAGTTTACTTTTTAAGTTATAAACATCATGATTGGAGTATTAACAACAACCAGGATTACCTGCAGCTACTATTACAATGTCAGCGAGTTGTGTATGGATCTTGAGCTGCTCTTTCGGTGTGTATCTGTGAGTAATGGTCACTGTAGCATCACCTGAAATGAGATTATCAATTAATTGTCACATATAAAGTGCTTGCATAGTATTTACCTTGAGGTGCAGAGGACTGACTTTGATACAATAACAGCAGTCCAGATCACAAGCAGATTTGTCTCGCGGTGCATTATTTATTTCAGCATAGACAGAACGCTCACAACACTCGCTGTTCACACAAACGAAAGAAAGTTTACTCTCAAAAATTCTCACAGGATGAATTCATTTATACACCGTGGAGTAACTTATTCCTGAATCAGCTTCATTACGTTTAGTGGAATTACAGAGAGCAAATCCAGCATGGAATCCGGTGGCTACCTTATTAAGTGTGTCACATTTGTACAGTGTGCCACAGGACTCAGTTGTTTGTCACAAACTAAAGTGTTGAGTACAAGATCACCAGGTTCAGATCTCTGTGCTCAAACCCGTTTATCATTCATCTGTCCTGAACCCCAGATGCCTCCCTTGACATCCTATTGGATAGACAGGAAGGAAGACGACAGTCTTCCCTGTACCTGTGACCTAACTCCATAACAACATTTCCTTTGAATCAAAATTTTGTCTTTGGCCCACATTTTTGACAGATTTTGAGTGCTTGAGGAATAATTGGTGATTCGAGTTCAGCGAAGGGGCACTTTTCTTACCGATATTCCCCCTCTCAAGAATTAACACAGCTGATAACCTGGCCAAGAACTGGAGATGACAACTGCGGCTCTTCTCTTTATAGGGCCTGATATCATAGGAATAAGACTTGTACCTATGACAACGAGGCTGCCAAGGGTCTTTGCTTAGAAACCCTGCTGATCAATAACAGCATGCAAGGGTCAGAGAGCAAAATCCCTCTCTTGACTGGAACGGTACCAGATTTCATCAAGGAGAGGCATTCTTGAACACAATCAACAGCAGCACCAATATTTGCAAAATTCCAACTGGATGGATCTGAGAAGGTTTGTCACCACTTAAGGGATCAATACATCTAATGCACATATTTTTCCACACACTCAAAGCATTCCAAGTTATCATTTTATGTAGCTGAAGCGCAACAACAGGAATGGAAAAGACTGGACAAAAAGGTGCTCAAATTTTTGCAGGTGTCCTACCATCTCTTGCATCTTCCAGTAAAAGAAAAACAACTGAACCCTTACATCACACCAGAGTAGGAAGTGTTTGAAATTCTCACAAACAGAAGCACACATCCTTATGGGCAAACTCAAAAGCTATGGGGCCTGCTCCTGCATGTATCCACATTGCGTGGCAAGAAGCTACAAACAAACCTTTCTAGTAAGACATGAAAACCCTTGTGCTGTTTGATGGAGATGCTGAGAAGCAGCCACTACACACAAAGTGAATTGTCACGGGGACAGGGACTGAAGTCTTATACTGCAAGCGCAGTGATCCCTCAAGGACTGCCCAAGAAAACAGCGAAGACAACAGCTATCAAAGGAGACTCCTCCCAACACCCCCTGTCAACTATTTGTACTGCACAAATGTTCAGGTGTTACATCCCTTCATCTCCACCTTCCACTCATCAGAGACTCCTAAGCCACATTATGAACCATTAAACTAAAGTTTTTGCCATCTCGTGTGTTAACACCACATCTGCTTCCTCTGGAATGTGTCTGACTGATCTAATCTGTGCCTCCAATCTCATTAACTCTCTTCCTAAGGATCTCATCTTCAACATGTCTGTGCTCTGACTTCTGTGCTCTTTTCCCCTCACCTTTGATCCCTCTTCTCCTTCAGTCTCTACAGCTCATATCTCTCCTCAAAGAGAAGACGATCAAGACAGTTTCAGATAATGAGAACAGAAAAGTATAGATGTGCATAAGCAATTCCATGAAAGAAGGGGAATTGCCAGCAGTAACAAGTCTCCCACCAACTTTCTACAACTTCCCATGAATTTAAGTGCAAAACTTGTCTCGCCCAAAATCACAATCATTACTTCCAAAAATATATACATAATGAGATTCTTTTGACCTCTTATCCTGTGCCCAACAGACAGGCTGAGAAAAACAATGGATAAAATTCCAAGTTACAAATATTCACACCTTCTGAGAAATACAATCTGTGCCACTTTCTTATCAAGATTTTAGTGTAAAATGTGTCTGTAGTCAGCTCCTGAAACCAAGTAACTGTTCTCTCTACCAAAAAGAAAAAAGGGGAAAAAAACCCAACCCCAAATCCCCTACCTTCAGAATAGCAGTCCAGAAGCTTACAGACACCAATGAAAGGGTAGCTTTTCCATTTGCTTGTGATCACGCCAGAACAGAAAATAAACAACTATTATTACACTGTTATTTCTGCTGAAAGAAGACGAATACACCTAGCAATTAAAGTTCTGTATGATACCACTACGAGAATTCACTAGCTTATAAAGTAGAGATAGTCTCTTGACCTGCCTACACAAAACACATTTGCTTTGTAAAGGTTCAGTTTTCCAATCTGATCAGATATTGCCACCTGCAGGACATGACAGTTTCTACACACAAAACATCACAAATGAAGACAGATCCCAGCTTTTTAGTTTTCTTCATAACCTGTAAAAAAACTCAAAACTAAAACCTTGAATAAAAAGAAATAATATCACACCTCTCTCCTTGCATCACTTCTCAATAAAAGTTATTTAATCAAATCAGCCCAATTGCTGATAAAACCCTACCCTGACTGATAACCTGAGAAAGTTTTTTTTCCCACCACTTAACTGTAGGTCTTGTCTGGTCCCCATGCACCTTGAAGAAAAAAAAAACAACAAAAAACTTCCACTTAATTTCCACTGATAGGTTTAAATAATTCAAAATATGCTCTGCCTGCCTTTATTTGGTAAGAAATAAAGTTAGCAACTCTGATATGTATTTTTCAACTCCAAAATCCACGTCATCTAGAAACTTAGCAGACTTGCTAAAGCTACCTCATCTTGTACCCTGACAGACATCTCTGATCACAACGAACAAATTTTGCCCTGCTATTAGCCAATACAAAAACAGGTGGAAGGGATTAGTCCATCTAAGCTATAATTTTTATTATATTCACATTTCCAATCTTTTTTTGAGCTCCACCTCCTTGATATCATTGTACTTTAGCTTTATGCATTCTCTTTCGCTGCCTACCTCAGCTTTATCTCAACTGCCTTCAGCTCCTTCTCTGTCATAATATATCCAGAAATTTTGATGACCACTGGGATAAAGATAGAAGCTAAACTGCCTTCCCCCCAAATGCCATCCAGGCTAGCCATTGCTCAGAGCAGAATCAGAAAAGAAAGCTAACTGCAGAAGACCAACCAGAAGGTCAAAGACAGCCCAATCTGTGAGTCAGGAATGAAAACTATACTAGATTATCCAACTACAAAAGTATTTATCACCATGTACACGACTAATACACACTTAATGCTAATTTATTGTGAAAGAAGTACAAATGCTCCTTTGTTTTCTCATTGACAGGTGCTTTATACTGTATAATGCCACTTGTCAAATTGGAAAAAAAAGAATAACTACCTTAAAAATAAACCCATTTCTTCAATGAGTTAATTCAGTGTCACTGTTGGCAAGGGAATATTTGAACATTTTTCTGACCCCACATAGAATACTTGACATACATAGCATCAATCACACCAACAGTAAATAGGGCTGCTGGTGAAGCAATATGTATTATGTCAGGAAACAGAACACTGTTAGGCAGGCAGATGACCATGAAGAACAACAAAGTTCTTTCATAGGCCAAAAAAACTCATGGCCAACCCCAAAAATGACACGCGCACACACACACACACACAGCCAAGTCATACTACCAGACAGTCAAATAAGAGCTAGAAGCCCAAGAATCAAGTGAACAAAAAGCTGAGCCATGGATCCAACTAACTCAAAAGCTGAAAGCTATAAAACCAGTGTTTAGTTACACCTAAAAAACTTCCATTCAACTACTCCAGGTTTCGTAACAAGTTGCTGAAAGAATCACAGGTCACTAAGTCTCCCCATTTCCAACTGAGAAGCATGCAAGTAGTTTGCAACAGAACTCTGTGTTGTTTAAAGTCTACTTCAAAACCTGAACTGCATTGCCAGTAATATAACCCAATATTTGCAGCAAATGGCAGAAATGTTATTAATTTTCATGGGAATGGGGATAAGACCAGAACTATGCACTGATGGTAATTACAATTCAAACACTGAGCAAAGTTTCAATTAGCAACTTTCCCACAGAGACTGAATGAATGGAAAAACCAACTCTATGATTAGTAAGCAGCTTTTACTGTTTTATTATATTAATAACAGATTTCACTCCACTCCTATTAAATATGCCTGGGATTAAACATTCATGTTTACCTCATTTGTGCACACCACCTTAGCAGTTTCTAACATCAAAATGAAGTTGCAGAAGGACAGTATTCTATTTAAATCATATTTGTTTCTCTTTCTACAGCACAATTATAGGAGCACATGCATGCTTCCGTAATTAGAATTACTTAAAAATATTTCCATTACAACCCCCAATTTCCAGGGGCATATCAACTGCACTGCAGTAAAATTCCCCAGGCCAATGTGTACTATCATAGAACTCACACGGAAAAGTTGCTGGTCATTTAGACATCTTCATAATAACCACCTAACTAACATAGCACAACACAGGAAACATGTCACATTTTTTTAATGTATGTATATATATGCATCCACACACATATGTGTGTATGTGTATGAAAAACTTTAATATTAAGTAAGCATGAGCATCAGGCATAAAGCTATATTACTTATTACTTTGTATAAACACCACATGAACCTCTGTAGTTCTTTAAGGCCCCACCATCAGGTAATACCCTCAACGTCCAGCGCTAACCATGTTTAAATAGTAGCTGTCTCAAATGGAAGACAAAATAATGCCATAACACCAGAAAAAGTTGACTCCAGAAACTGCTCTAGAGTGCAGGAAATATATTAGCAAATTTATTTCCCTTCTCCAGTCGCAAATACTGTAAAAGAGACAAAAGCTTTCTCTTTTTATCTGAATCCTCTGGTCAACTTTATTTTGATGATTTCACAAATGGATACTTTAGAATAACATTCATGGACTTACCCCCAGGCCTTTCATGTTCCCCATCAGTATGTAAAAGCATTGAAATAGGCATTCCAACATTCTTCGATCTTCCAGCTACAACAACATTTTTTCCAAATGTTTGTATTCCTTATAGAAAAAAAAAATTTTTTTTCAAACAATTGTATTTTACTATTTTGATGTACCTAAACCCTTCCTCTTAATCCCCAAGATATAATTATTTGCTGTTGTGGACCAATGACATCAACATGACTTGAAAAATGCACAAGGCTGAACTTGAGGAATGAATCCACAAAACAACTTTCAGCTTTCACTTTAGAGAAACAAAACTGGCAACTCAGTCAGGTCATCTGAATCACCCATTGGAGAGACTTAATTTCTCTTCTCTGACCACTAAGGGAAATGGAAGCCCTTATATCTATCAATAAGAACATGTATATTACACTTGTCATAAAGTGACAACTATTGAATACATATGCTTTCTTTTCCTCTTCTAGTGCTGAATTAGATGTTCCCGTTTTCATTCTTGTCCCTTGCCCTTCCGTCACAGGAGCTTATGCATTCAAATCTTGTATTTGATAAATAATCAGGAGTTCAGCAACATTACAGAAAATTCCTCACAACATTACCAAATGCAGAAAGTAAGCTACCAAAGTGTTTCACCAAGTATGCTATGTGGATTACTGTCTACACTTAATTAATAGTTCTGCTACTGGCAAAAGATCTCATCTATTTGGCACCTCCTCATTATTTAGATTAATCCTCTAAACGTTTGTTCTTCAATCAGCCCAATCCATTTAGATAACCTACGCCTTTAAACTCACACCTGACTTAATCCTCCATTCATCTTCCAAGATAAAAAGAGTTTCAATACAGTTCAGCTTCTTACCTGTCCGTTTTATGATTTCCCACACGGCAGCAGCAGTGGCAGGTATGACAGAAGGCTGATCGAGACACAGACGTCCAATATTCAGGATATGAAACCCATCCACATCCTTTTCAGGTGCGATAGCGTTACAAACTGTTCGTTCATCTATGTGATCTAGGAAACACATTGCTTTCAAATTACAGCTCGATCTTTTGTCAGGTGTCATCAATTCTATCTGAATCATTAACACAGAAAAACACACGAGTTTGGTCTAGCTGGGGTAATTATTATTATGCATTATGAATAAACTACACTCTCTCCCTAATGGCAGCAGTCACAGCTTCACCTTTTGAAGTCATCTTCTGAAAACTAAATGATTCAGTTTGTGACACTGCTAATACAACAGACTAAAATCAAAATACAAGAGGCTGATACTCAGCTGAGAATGATGACTTGGTAACTATAAGAATAAACATTTAAGCAAGACATTTCAAAGTCTATTCTGTATTCTGGAAGCGTTAACTATTAAGTGGCTCAAAAAAAAAAAGGAAAAAAAGTTACTGTGCATGTTACCTGTCTGTAAGATCATGAAGGACACACAACCTAAGTTTTAAACAAATGTATGGAAACCCTCAGCTGAAATAACTTTGCAGGTCTAGCTTTCATTTTCCTTTTTACAACAATACAATTGTTTTTAGTAATTTGCTAATCAACAGGACTAAAACACATCCCACTTCATTGGAAAACTGTGAGAATGCACAAAATTGTTCTATATTGATTGTTCCCCAAGTTAACATAAAAACAAGATGATGGTTGCCTTCAATCTGGACTAGGCTAGTTTGACTTCTAAGAGACTCTTCCATCAATGTACTTAACATCTTCATGTTAATATCCATGTGGAGATTTAAAGGCGGGGAGAACAGACCCTCAGTCGCTCGGCGAGGTGACAGCAGCCTCTCTGGAATGCAGCGTGTGACAGGGGAGTGCGGGCACACAAGAACAAAAACAGACAAGATGGTCTCCACTCGGTCTGGAGCCACAGTCAAGAAGAACAGAGCCTGCCGAGCTAACCTGCCACAGAGACACGCAGCTGTCCAGGTGACGGGCTGCAGAGAATGTCTGTCCCCCTTAGGAAGGGGTCATCCACAACTATACCTCTTTTTTTCTTTGTGGGTGGTTGAGCAGGGACCTTCTGAAAAAACTAAAGTGGAAGAAGGGACCGATCACTTGGGAGGTTTACAGAGATGCAGTTCGACTATGTAGGGAAGAAATAAGGAAAGCCAAGGCCTCCTTTGGAATTAAAACTGGCAAGAGATGTCAAAGACAACAAGAAGGGGCTCTTTGATTATATTGGAGGTGAAAGGAAAACTAAAGAAAATGTGGGCCTGTTGTTGAATGAGCCGGGTGTCATGGTCACAGAGGATGGAGGGAAGGCTGAGTTGCTGAATGCCTTCTTTGCCTCAGCCTTTACTGCTTGGGCCAACCCCCGGGAGCCATGGACTTTGGATGAATCAGAGATAGTCTGGACTAAGGAAGATCTTCCCTTGGTGGAGG
>JAOQGH010000032.1:1014422-1118009 GCA_025769975.1 Gallinago jamesoni
GAGGAAATGGGCACAAACTTGAGTATAAGAAGTTCCACCTAAACATGAGGAGGAACTTCTTTACTGTGAGGGTGGCAAAGCACTGGCACAGGCTGCCCAGAGAGGTGGTGGAGTCTCCTTCTCTGGAGACGTTCCAAACCCGCTTGGACAAGTTCCTGAGCAACCTGCTCTAGGTAGACCCGCTCCAGCGGGGGGGGTTGGACTAGATGATCTTCAGAGGTCCCTTCCAACCCCATATGATTCTATGATTCTAATAAAAAAAAATAAAAAAAATTTTTGAGTAACCTATTCAACAGTTTTTGCAAAAGATAACTTGTTAACCTTAGGCAAGTTAGTTTATCAAACAAAAACTTGGTGGCTGTGCTTTTCCTTGCGCCCGGGATAGGACAGAACACTGCTCTGACAAACACCTACTCATTGCTGGCTGGCTGCAGCTTCCCAGAAATAGACAGAAAATAGATCCCTTCATGTAAAAGAGAAAAAGATCATGCTTTACATGGATATTCCTTTTCCCCACCCAAAACTGGTTTGCAGAATTTCAGAGAAGGGTACACAGTACTGGGAAAAACTGCAGCTGCATAGCTGGGGACACATACGCTGACATGGGCCTGAGAAGAGGTGGGCACCTTCCCTCCCTCAGAGATACTTCTAAAGCACTATCTTGGGTAGGCCATCCCCAAACCAACAAACAAAACCAATTCAAAAATGTATAGGCCGTAACTGTTACTTCATAAGCAGATCTTATTTTCCTCAAGAAATGTATTTTCCTGGTTTGTTTCCACTTGACTACAGGTAGCCTCATTCATTTCCAGAGGAACAAAACAACTGCTGAAGGTTACTGTCAGTCTCACAGAACACGCTCAGTCTCCTCTCAACTGACATTCACACAAACTTGCTTGCTGTCATTACAAGCTACTCCCTGTGCCAAGTTCCTCGCTGCACTCACCCTGCTCCTTCTTAACCAAACTTGCCAGGAGACAGTGGGCATTGCTTGCCCAGCTACTCTGCCACACACAGAGAAACTCTTATGTACACAACAAACAACATCTGCCTCTAATGTTGACATATGAAAAATAAAGACATAAAGAAAAATCAAAAGGGAAGATTGGTGAAAACAAAAACACAGCACACAAGGGATTCGAAAACATACCATACAATCAAAAAATACAGATACAGAGCAAGGAGAGAGCTGCTGAGCAGCAGCAATGAGCTCCCTGCAAATAACTTTGAGAGGATCTATTGGGATGCTATGATTTTAACAGGGTTACAAAGCAGGCCACACTTTGGCTGGCACAGTCTTTCACAACAGAGGGACATCATGTTTCTACTCATTCATCTCATACTTCTTTGCTTCTTATCACTAAGAAAATTTTGAGGTTTTCGTATTCTATCTCAAATAGACATCTACCATCTCATAGCCATCTTCCAGGCAATTTAAAAAAAGATACAGGAAACTCTCCGCAAAACCATTACCACATCAGAGGTGATGAACTCAAAAGGCGCACAGAAAGGAAGTTTTCCTCAGGCAAAGATGACAATCCTCAAAGTTAAGTTACTCCAGCACAGAAGTTAAAGAGAACAAAGCTGTTTTCTGCTTCTATTTTTATCCCCATGTTGATCAAAAGCCACACCTGTGTGTGGTTTACTGCAAAAAAAAACCAAAACCCCACACAACAACCTCAACTCTGGAATGAGCAGTCTTCATTGATAAAGTTTACACAACTTCTAGGCTTTGTCTCCTTCCATTACAATGTGAAGCAAAAGAATTTTGGAAAATGAGCTAACAGCTTTCTGCCCTTCTGTTTCTGAAATTCCTTTGGGAGAAAAAGAATAATTCAGTGATCAGAGTTATCTCTGACAGCAATTATGGAAAGAACTTCCTGAACATTTTCAGTTTATGATAACTTGTATATTTAACTTCACAGAGAACACAATATTAAAAAAGTTCTGCTATTGATTAAATTACTTTAAAGTTTTCACTTAGGCAAGCAACAGCCAGGCCTCAAACCAGCAAGTTTTACAGGGCAGAGGAGGGCTAATTAGTCTTCATGTGGTTAGTGTGACCATAGCTCTTGAGAAGGATCTTCGACTACTTTAGGGCTTAAATATTTCAGTGTACTCGCATCAGACATTTGAATCCACACAACTAGAATTACCCTCAGGGGTTTTATCTTTTCAAATGTTGAAGAGGTTGAAATTCACTAACTATTCATGAACTATGTAGCGATGAAGGCAGACAGTAGACTGTAATGACTTGATTTCTTCCTCATAAAAAAATTTCATTTCTGCAAGAGGTACCTAGCAATTTTACCAAGTACTCACACAAGTAAGACAGCATGACATGTCACCTTCCAGTTCTAGGGAGCACAGCAGCAGATTGGGAGCCCAGTGGATGGATCCGCTTCCTTTGCTACACGCTTCAGACAGAAAGACTTCCATCCCTAAGCTGTCAGTGCTTCATTTTTTGCATGAGTTCTCACTACTGAAATGAAAATTTGTTACATTACCTGTTTCGCTTAATCTCTTCTTAATGGGAGAGCTGTTTGTTCAAAGTAAACTGACCACATTCCATCAGCTCCCAGAGTTCCCTACTTGGTGTCCAACATCAGTCTCCTTACTTGTGATACACTTCCACCTTGTGGACAACTTATTTCAACAAGTGGTCGATTTCAGTTAGCTTTCACATCATACAAAGCACAAAACTTCCTAATCATGAATGGTGGTGTTTATTACAAACCCAAACAAAGCATCTCTTCCTCTATAACACTCAGCACCTGCCCCAATTTTTACCGTTTTGTAGATATAAAGTAAAGGCAGCAAGAACTGTCTGAAAGCGAAGACCAAGCCTAGGAATAAGAGTGGAAATGAAGAGCTTACCTAAAAACAAAGCTTGAACTTCACCATCATCAGAGACGCTTATAAGCAGTAACCCCTGGAGTTCCAGCTAGTGC
Source organism: Gallinago jamesoni (assembly GCA_025769975.1). NCBI lineage: Eukaryota > Metazoa > Chordata > Aves > Charadriiformes > Scolopacidae > Gallinago > Gallinago jamesoni. The sequence goes on from JAOQGH010000032.1 coordinate 1,017,374, forward strand.
TAGAATTCATGCCCTTACGTGCCAAAAAGAGAGCTCCTCCCCTTCAGAGCATACAGAATAAAGGTATGATAAAAGACAACACTTGCAGACACAGAGCTAGGGGAAAACCAACATGCCAGTCAACTTATTGCAACTGCAGTAATCTAGGCACCTCTCCATTAGCAAGCATACCGTGCCTTAACTAAATTGACTTATGTAGATTTAGATGAAAACTGCAAGTTTAATCACTGCTGAAATACCATATCAAACTCTTTTCTCTTACATTGACTGCGTACGAGGAGCCCAACAAAAGATGTCACCTACCTGGGAGAGGTAGCTGAACTAATAAACCACTAACTGTTGAATCCTTGTTGAGTTTTACCGTCATATCTAAGAGTTCTTCCTGAGAAATGTCTTTAGGCCTCAGTATGATCTCACTAGAAATGCCTGATAAAAACCAAAAACAGAAGACATGCATTAGTATCAGGAAATTTATCTACAGACAGCTCGGTCCTTTCATCTAAAAATCTGTTCAATGCTTAACAACTGTCTTAAGTAACCATGAATTACTTGCTAAAAATTCTGCTTTTGCAGTCTGGTCTTTGATGCCATATTTCTAGATGTCAAGTACAATCTTACAGCAAAGTACAGAAAAAAATAAATACATCTACACATTATCTCTGAAATTAAAAAACAGTTTAGAAATATTTGGAAAATAAACCATGCAACTTTTCTTCACAAGATTGCAGTTTCACTGATAGCAACAACACTGAAGTTCCCTGTTTAGGCTATGATACTCTTTCAGTTGCAGATGAGATGTTGTAGTGACTGGGCTTTATCCCATGTAATCAGTCACTTCGCTTTACTGTTTGATTTCGTTATGTCTGAAATTTTGCCCTTAATTTTCAGAGCTGTGAAGCCTCGGTTTTGCACTGGCTTGCCTGGCTCTACTGTAGACCTAAAGCATGAAGATGGACATTATGAAGAAAAAGGCTCTTCTCGGTATCTTTGTGTGAAACTGGTTACTTAAACTCTATTCCCATCAATGCCAGGGTAGTAGGTTTTGCTACCACAGTTGGAGGCAAGTTGAAAAATCCACATATTAAAGAAGGAATGTAACACGTACTGGAGGAGGCAAGCTCTTAAGCAAATATTTCACATTCAAAAAATAATTGAAGTGTCTTGCAGAAACAACTAAAAACTGACCTAATTTCTCTCTGATTACGTTTATCCACCAAGCCTCTCAAAGCCAGTAAAGATACTTAACTGTCAAAAAACTTCCAGAGAACATCAGAGAAGATGAGGAAGAAAACAGTGCAAAACTAAATTAAGATACAAAGGGAGGTCCCCTCCTTTTTGAATTTTTAAATAACTGTATCCTGTGCTTACCAAAGGATCATTTATATCATGTAACACATACCTACAGCTGCAGCTGCTTTTATCTTGTTTCTGACATAGATATGACTAGCTGGATTGTCTCCTACTAATATGACAGTGAGATGAGGTCTCTTGTTTCCACAGGATATCCATGATTCTACATCCCTTTGAACTTCTTTCAAAACTTGTTTAGCAAGCTTTGTCCCTGAGATTATGGTTGCTTCATCACTATAAAGACAAAAAGATACACGATATTTAGGTCTAAAATTTCATAAACAAGACACTTTAAAGTGTTTGATCTACTGTGTTAAATACTTGCAGATGCTTTGATTAGTGAATTTGCTATTATTTCAAATATTATTTGAAAGACACTAACGCGCTACAAATCCTCCTGGGGAAGAAGTGTTTCCCCACTCTCTTACTAGAAGAGCAGGAATGTGCCCTCAGTGCATACAGAAGAGAAGCTCCCCTGCCTCGTCCCACCTTCCCAAAACACATAGCCAGCCAGGCTGAACATATCTATAAACTCCTGCATTTGGGAACAGAACATGAGACCACTCTTACACCCGTAAGTTTTTCAGTTTTAAGGAATTTTTACCCACCTGCCTCCCCAAATTTCCTTCAAACAGCTATTTGACATGGGATTAGTCACACTATTCTTTTGTACATGCCTAGATGATACTATTTCTCATTGTGGTGGTAGTGGTGACTAACTCATCAGCTTCTGTCAAGCCCTCCCCACTTTTAATCTTTCAATTCCCTGTCCTTCCAGTAACTTCACTCTGTCCTCAACCAGCACTACAGCAGACAGACATCTTCCTTGGGTGGAGAGCCCACAACCATTGCCCTACCCATGTAGAAAAGCAGTGGAAAACTGAAAAAGGTTTATGCCTTGAACTTGTCGCAGAACTCTTCAGCCCCCCTTTCCCTCTGTCATTGCTGTGATCATCACCCCAGCCAAGGGTATGGAACCACGCACATATTCTACCAACCCACAACAAATTAGAAACCTCCAGCATGTATAACTTTCAGAAGCTAAGATGTTAATTCCTTTTGTATCAGGACAAGCCAGCCTTTATACTAGCTTCATTGCTTGGTGCTGGTGATGCTTAGAGGGGAGAAAGCAGAAATGACAGAAAGCTAGAGAGCCAGGAATTGTATCATTGAACCTGTTTAAAACATGGTACTCTGTAAGATTCAAAATCATAGCTTTAAGCAGCCAAAAAGAGTAAGTTGCATTTTATTTATTTCAGAAAGTTGTGCAGTTTCAATAATTCTTAGTAAATCTTCACCACCAAAGAATCTAAATGCAGAAGCGTGAGGAAGGTAGGAGGGTAACAGCAGTAGTGACACCACCACCACAAAGGACAGGAGAACCTCAATGAAGACAAAATACAAGGAAAACAAATCTTCAGATAAAACTTTCAGCCTTTGCTTTGGAGATTGACTACAAATGACAGAGCAACCGAAATTACCAAATAATTGGAAAACAGAGCATGAAAGGTTAGCTTTGTATCTTAGAGTTACAGGTGACGAGCCTGCCAAGTTACAGATGCACCATTCTCTCCTTTAAGGAAGGAAAGAACAGCAAATCTCGTGACTCTTGGGATTTCTGCCCTCACCTCTAAATTTAACTTCCTTTAAATTTTGCTTTGCTTCCTGCCCATCACCTGCTCATAGCTGATGGCCACACTCAACCACCCATAGTTTACCAATATCAGTACAATGTCACTAATGCAAATCTTTTTTGCAACATAGTTTCTGAACCGCTATAAAAATTGTTAGCTAAGTGTCCCAGTTGTCATGAGTCCCAGGCTACTAAAAGCACTCCAAATATCCACTAGGTTAACTCTGCATTGAAAAATGCCATCACTGTAACCAAGCTGTAAATATTGTGACTGCAAGAACCACTACTTAGGTCGAAATGTTCATCATTTCCTTATTCGCTTCCCAGCAGAAGTTATCAAATAGATTTTAAAGCTTATAACACCTTTGTATATAGCAAGGAGTTTCCTAAGACAGCAAGCACCTAAATTTTTAAAAGTCCAATATCAAAACCATGGGTAAAACAAACATTACATTTCTGAGAACATAAAGATGATTGTGTTTGTCTTTTACACAGTCATATATTCCACAATTAGCAGCTATTCATGCATTACCATTCTGCTGGTCTACTGTATTAAATAAATAAATAAGAACATGAATAGCCAGTGTTTACACTTAACCATATACTTTTCAGTTATTCAAATTGAAATCTCAACACCTCAATAGTTGGTACAAGTGAAGACTAGAAATATACTAAAACAATTTGTTTCAGTCTTGATGAAGATTTATTTCAGCTATTCATTTTTGCAGCCAGACAAGATACTGATTTTAATAAATTACATTTAATCACCCTAATTAATTACTTCATTCTTACCCCTAGTGTTTGGCTACTTCAACTTTTGTTGCTTGAACTTTGCTTGACACATAAAATAAGCAAACTATGTGATGGTATTTTACCTCTATTTTCTAGGAAGATAGAAGTGTTTATTATTTCTCTTGATCATTATTAGTTCTAGTGGGTTTACAATTTCATCTAGAATTTTAAGGCAAGGATACAAATTCAGTATATAGAAACATGCATTACCTATTATGTAACAGAAGTGTGATTTTAGTTCCAAAGTAAAACCTCCCTGGAAGAAAAAAACAAACAAACAACAACACAACAAAATGACCCAAGAGACTAGAAAGATGTTTGTTAAGATAGTAAAAGAATAAATGCTTAACAACCTTCCACAGTAATCTTTCTCTTAGCCTGGCTACGCTGAACCTCCAGAACTAAATCATTTCAGCACTCTGCAAATATAATTTTGAAGCTTACTGTCTATCTGTACACAAACATGTAAATAACGTTGATGTTTAATGTGTGTTGAGTTAGTTTACCATGATCAAAGTAGTTCAAAGTCATTTGCAAAAACAGTAAAGCATTCTGGGCTTACGTTAACATTGGACTGGTTTTCAAAGTGCTGCAAGTCTGATCAGTTGGGGTTTTTTCTGTACATTATTCTGGGGGATGAATGTGTCCACACCTAGAACAACAGTCAGGAAAAAAACCAAACCACCATGCTTTCTGAGATGGTCTAAAACCAGTTTTGCACTCTGTCTCTACTATACGAAACTACACAATTGGAGTAAAATAACATATGATTAATGTTTTGTTATATTAATAAGATGCATAATTGTCTGTTTATCAGCATACACAAACATGAGAATTATTCAACAATTCAACACACTGGAAAATATCAACACCGTATTTATTCAGAGACATTTGTTTAAAACTTTATCGACATAAGGATGGTAGAACATGAAGGACAGTCCTTATAACAGCCTTTCAATATCTGAAGGAAGCCTATAGGAGAGCTGGGGAGAGACTCTTTTCGAGGAAGTGCAGTGACAGGACAAGGGGCAATGGTTTTAAATTGGAAGAGGGGAGATTTAGATTAGACACCAGAAAGAAATTCTATACAGTGAGAGTGGTGAGGCACTGGAACAGGTTGCCCAGGGAAGTCGTGGCTGCCTGGTCCCTGGAGGGGTTCAAGGCCAGGCTGGATGGGACTTTGAGCAACCTGGTGTGGTGGGAGGATCTAGTGGGATGATCTTTAAGGTCCTTTCCAACTCAAATGATTCTATGATTTTAAAATATTACACTAACAGCATACGGAAGAAATGCATAGTGGTGAGTTCTGAAACAAATTCTTTCCTCTTCTAGTCTTTAAGATGGATTAAAAATAATAATCCTAGAAGCACAAGCAAACTGCCAGGAGCACCATCCCACCCCCTACCATACCTCATCCATTTCTTAAAAAGAACTCTTTGCCTCAAAAGGATCATATTTGGAAACAGACAGCTGCTGCTAGCACTTCTGGAAAAGAAACCAACTGTCTCCACATTCTAACTGAACCCAAAACACCACCACAGTCTTCTTGCCACTACCTTCCAAGTTATGAAAAGGAACTTGTTTAAATACCATGGGCTAAAAAGCAGAAACCATTCCTGGGTTTAGATGCGAATACTAAAAAGTATTTTTAGTATTTGCAGGTGGCAATGCATCTTCATTTACCATTCCAAAGGGAGAAGTTTCTCCTCCTTCCAAGATTATTCTGTCCTTCATGACTCCAGGAATTACCTTCCCAAAAGTAAAGAAAACAGTTGTGCTAGCATCACTTTTTATGTAACATAGCTGTTTTATTCTTGTGAAGCATGTTTCATCAAGAATCTACATTCTGCTACATGGTCCCCATCTACTCATACCACATTTTTAAATTCTCTGAATTTATTCAACAAGCATTAAAGCTTTGAGTGTTTCTCCAGATGCATTATGCAAGGAGCTGAGAGTTTATCAGGGAAAGGTGAAGCAGCAGCATACACCTACAACCTGCTGCACAAATATACTTAAATTCAGATTGCCTGCCAATTCTAACAACCTTCTGGAGCAAACAGTTTTAGTAAAATAAAGGTCACCTTGAAAACATCTGTGACTTCCTGAATACAACTCTAGTTTGTCTTCTATACATCAACTAGTATTTTCATATGCAAAATAAACATCAAGAAGAATACTTTACTACAGCTCAGTGAATACTATCACATTTGTTATTTGGACCTTCAGAACTCTAACTCAGCAAAACCACCCAGTTATAAAATTAACTCTCACAGAAAAAAAAAAACAAAAAAACCCCAAGCTTTAAATATATAGCTAAAGAGAAAGTTCCAGTATCTTGCCATTCTCCTTAGCTGCACTACAATGCTCTTCAAAGTCTTTCATATATCTGTTAGAAATAGTGCATATACAACTTTCTCAAGTAAAGAAAATTTTTCATAACTGTCAAATATAAAACCAGCAAATGTTATAGTATATCAATGCTTCTTAGGTTTAGAATTTCGATAGTTTAAGTCCTTCAACAGAAATACTATACAAGAACTACATAAAAAAAGTAAACATCAGCTGCGGAGGTGGGGTTGCACTACAGAAAGCTATTCAAGACATTGATATTAAGAAGTGAGGTATTATTTTAAGTTTTATCCACATGAAAAATTTGATCAAGTGTAATGAGAGATTTAATACTTGTTCCTATGCCACCCTGTCCCACTATCATCCTACCCAGTCATAGATGCTCTTATTCTGAACCCTGTGTCAGAACAATTCATGTATTTAATCTTTCTTGTTAGTGCATCCAGTGACTTGCAGGTCATTACAGAAACAAAAGATATCAGCTGCTATTTTGGATCAAGCTCTACACTAAAAGCCCAAAAGCATACGGGACATCGCAATGGGACCTTCTCAGTCCCATACATACCACGTGAAAACCTCCGTAAAATCATTACTACAGGACCATCTACTTTTCACAGAACTGGAAAAAAAAACAGTTACTAGCAGCGAAGAAGAGAAGGAGGCATGCACTGTTCCAGAAATACAGCTATTTGTGCCAAACCCAGCAGAATCAAATCCTCTGTTATACAGGATATGCCAGATACCTAGGAGGTCAGACGCTTATTTCAATTATCACAGTATGGCTTACTAATCCATTCACACCTGAAAACACAAAGCAAAGACAATGCTTCCAGTGTAGGTTACTCATGACCTGTGAAACCGAGCAACCTTTCAGGTCCGTATTTATAAAAAACTCCAGCATAAATTAAAAAAGAGCTTGGCTGAAACCCTCCCACTCACACCCAGGATCCATGGTGGCCATGGCTCAACACCAACATGACAGGTTTGGTCCAGCCAGCACATTTAACAAAATACAGGAGGTGACAATGCCAGACACTGCTCTTCACTGTGTCGCAGTGTGTCCTGCTGGCCCAGGGACCCAGGCTTCCAGCTAACTCTGGCAGTGCTGCAGTACTCCTTGAGCATGACCACATGGGCTTTATTTATTTATATTATAATTATTTTTATTTTAAAATTTGTAATTTTAATTTTTTTTTTTTCCAGAACAGCGGAGCGTGGCAGTATCACACCGCCTGCTTTGCTGGGTGCAGCGAGAGGCAATGGGATGGGCTGTCACCATCACAGGTCCCTTCGTGCAGGCAGTAATATTCTTCAGCAAAGACTAAAATACTCACCCGCAACCCATCAGAGACAATAATCACAGATACCAAAAAGTTAACACATATGTTAATTCTGGGTAAAATAACCGAGAGGCTCGTTAAGGCACCAAGAGCCACCAAATGTTTAAGCACCACACCCCTCTGAGGGAGCAGGCAGGAAGGCCACCAGGGCCTCCCCAATCCACTGCACCCCTTAAATCCCCACGGGGCGAGCACCGCCCGTGCCGCAGCCTTCCTTCCCTCCTTCCCGGTACCTCTGCCCGCTGGCTCGGTCCCCGCGGAGCCCCCTTTTCCCGGGGGGAGACCGCCGCCCGGCCGGGGCCGCCCCTCAGGCGAGGGCCGAGGGCTCCCAGCCCCCCCTTCCCTTCCCTTCCCTCAGGGCTCCCCTCAGCGCGTCGCGCGCCCAGCCCGACCGTTACCCGGCGGCGCGCGGCCGGCCCGCCGCTCCACAGGAGGAGGAGGATGAGGAGGGAGGATGAGGGATGAAGATGCCCCCAAGGGCGCGGCGTACCTGGCGGCGCTACGGGGGGAGCTGCTGGTGCTGTAGGCGGGCCGAGGGGCCGGGTGCGAGAGGGCTCGCCATCGCCTCAGCGGCGCCAAGCCCGGGCGCAGCACTGAGGAGCAGGAGGAGAAGGCGGCCGCCGCCGCCGCCATGTCGGTCCCGACGGACGGAAGCGCCGCCGCAACCGAGCGACGAGGGGAGGAGCCAGGGCAAGTAGCGGGGCCGGGCGCGGCGCTGAGGGCAGGGCGGAGGGGCCGGGCGCTGTGAGAGGGACGGCGGGTCTGAGGGGAGAGAGGGACGTGCCGCCGGGCTGCCCAGGGGCAGCGCCGCCAGAGAAGGCAGACCTGTGGGCAAGCCATCACAGGGGGCTGGCAAACCGGGCCTGGGGCTGGCAACTCCTGCGGAGCTGTGTGCTGAGAGGACGACGAGTCCGTCGTCCCCGTCCGCTGAAGCCGTGCCACCCCGCAACCCCCCAGGGCTAGGAGGGCTCGGGCAGGGGCCGCTGGAGGTGATGGTGCAGAAAGCCGTCTTTTTTTTTTGCCTCCTTTGGCTCCTAGGAAGGGCTGTTCCCGCCAAAACCCCGTGTGGGCGAAGCTGGCTCCCAGTCGGAGCTGCACGGGCACCGGCGAGGCCTGTGGTAATTCTCAGCTGCACCCGCCTCTCTTCCCTCAGGAAGCCTCTTGGACTGTCTTGCTACTCGCACGTTAGCGTTTTCTGTCATGTTTTAACGGCAGATTTTTTTTTCACTTAAAAGCGTGAGGAAATGCCTGTGTGCAGAGGGGATGAAGAAAGCAAAGGGAGGTCTGAAATAGCGCAGACAAAGCATGCCAAAACAGTAACGGCAGCCTTACCTGCAACGCTGCGCCTCCCGACAGTGGGAAAATTCCTTTATGAAGCTGGTGAAAGCTTTGAAAAGATGTGGTGAATCTCTGAGGTTGCAGTTTCTGCTATGGTACTGGCAAATCTTTTGATCAGTTAGCTGTTTGTGTAAGGAATATGGCTCAGGTGCTTCCACAGACAATATGTGTATTTTTTTTAATGACCTGTCCTCCTAGGATCTTATTCCCTTCCAGCATTGTAGATATTATGTAAATCTTCCCCTTTAGGTTGTCATCTCTTATTTCATAATAAAGTAGCAACACTAAACTTTACATACCATCTACCATGTCCGTACTGCATTAATTATAAAGCTTTTTTTTAAAAAAAAGGAAAAGATTGACACAGTTATATATGTTGTTCCTTACTCCTATGATTATTTCTTGTTACTATCCTGTTTGGAGAAAAATAAGGATGTGAGGATATAGGAAGTCCTGTGAAAATTTACAGTCCTGAACAGATAGGTCTTTAAGATAGAATGAAGATCTAGATGCTTATCTATCCTATGCAGCTTCTAAGGAGCCAAAGATTATGAATGTAAATTGAATATTTAAGCTCTTTTATATAAAATCTAGTCATTTTTGGAATGCTTTTTTTTTTGTTAGGACTGTCACATGGAACGCTTATATGTTTCCATAAAAACAGAGATGTTCAAATACAGATAGACTAACACTTTATGTGGTGGTGGGAAAAAGTATTGCAAGCAATCCTAAGAAAGGGAGTCAGTTACTTGAAGGTGGTATATATAGATCACAACGAATAGGCAAGATATTAAAAGAAAGAAAAAGGGAAGAGGATAACAGAAAACAGAATGGGGAAATGAAAAAAAAAAAATCAGTAGTCCTAAAATTGGTATTACACAGAAGGGAATTATGTCAAAAGTTCCTTTTTGTCTAGGGTGAAAAAGGTTGCCCACTCTTTTTTTATGCAAGGTTTGTATACTAGACTACAAAACTTTGAATTCCACAAAGAGAACATCCACCACATATTTAGCTACCAAATTGGTGTACTAGAAAATACAGGTTGCATTATAAATGCTTTTGATAAATTTCGCTATGCAGTTGTGACTGAAGAATTGCTTTACCTCAATAGTATATCAGTTACAAAATGTTTGACCAATGTAGGCAAGCATATTTTTTCAGGTAGTGATGCTGAACACAAGAAGAAAAAAAAGTTGCCTGTTACCTTTTATATCTTTTATGCAAATTCCCCTTTTGTACCTGTCAGTTTCCTGCTATTCATACTGACCCCTATAGACAAACAAAAATAGGTTTTCAGTAATAGAGGATGAATCTTCTTTTCTTGCCCTGAGTTAACTGCTTCAGTTTTAGATCCCATTTGAGTTTGGAACTTAAATATCACAACCTTAACAAAAAAAACCCCAACACAACACCACAACATTTTAAATTAACTTTCACACCAATCAGTTTGCACCATCCTGGCAACCTCAGGTTTGACCCTGAAGCTACGTGTAGTAAAGCACATTTAAAAACATGCTATTGATATCAGTCATTCACACCAAAATAATATGTTGCCTTTTCGTATCATTCCTGATAAATACTATCTTGGGCATTAAGAATCCCATCAACTTAAAATTATGTCTTACTAATTATTTGTGTGCGAAAAGGAAGTCAAACATGGTTCAGTAAAAAGTGTTGTTCTCTTGTGAAAACCTGTATCAGGAAATATTGCTTTACAAAAGAGTTTATGAGTAATTTATACATATATATATATAATGGGAGAAAATTACATCTTTCTGTCTACGTCTCCACTTTTTTCTTCTCTGTTTTGCCTTCCCAGGTGCTAGAGGGTGTACATTTGTATGAGACAAAGAGGTTGAGAAGAGAGGTAAACCATCCTGTGTTTTGCATTCACAGTTTAAGGAAAAAATGAATCTTAGTTTAGGGGGAAAAACAGTTTGTGAAAAATTTAGTTTAAGAAAAAAGATTGTTACCCTTGGGAAGCTTTGTATTTTAAGAAAATTTATTTGCTGGCCTTTCTTTACTTCCTAGCAGTCCTACCCTCACCCCACTTCTATTTTTGGACACCAGTATTGGGGATGAGCCTAGTATTGGGGAGGAAAAGGTTACTGTATTTTAAGAAGCGCTGCTCAAGATCTCATGATCTGGCACTTTCAGCTTTCTGTTCCTGCAGCAATAAACTGCGTATAAAACCTGGGCCCTGACAGCACAATACCCGGCATTTTTGGAACGTGAGAAAAAGTGAGAGTCATGGCTACTGCTGCAGCTGGAAGAGATGTTGCCGATTTACTTAACAGATAAATATTTTGCATTTTGGTCCAACATCCCTCACCTTCTGTCCAGAAGTGCTGGCTCACAAGGGAGAAAAGAAGCAGCACCGACCATCGCTGGAAGCCAGAAGGGTTCCTCTTCACCAGAACGCTCCGGATTGTGTCTGTGTGAGCATCTCTCTTATTATGTGCCGTCGCTGCCTCAAAGCGCGCATCAATAATCGGGGCTGTGCCTTCTGACAAAGGCGAGTGTTTGCCCTCCCGCGTTTGCCCTGCCATACGGGAAGGTAGCCACCAGGAGGCGCTCATCCCACGCCTGGGGCTGGCCTCCCGCTGATTGCTCCCCTGCTGCCGTCGTTTGCTAATTGGGAAGCCGCAGTTCCGTTTGAATGCCACGACGTTTATTAGCGATGGCCCTAATTACGTCTATCGCGATGTAGTCAATATTCTGAAACGTAAAATAGGAGTCTCCAGTCACTTCACTTGTTTTAATATCTTATTTTTCCCGGCCGATGGTGGCAGGGAAACAGTGTCAAACAGGAGCACAAGTTCTCTGCACCATAGCTGTCAGTTGAAATAATAGAGAACACAAATTGTTCTGTAGGAAATGAAAGAGAAATAGATTCAAGATGGAAATCCATCTTTAGGATCTTGAAGAGAAATATAGACATCAAAGCACAGGCAAACTTTTAAAAACTCTTCTCCTTCTCCTATGCTTTTCATAGAACTATTGGGAGTCCTCAGGCAGTGCTGTTTAGAAAAATCCTGGCTCAAATACACCATTTTAAGACTCGAAGAAATAAATACCCAGCTGAGTCTGTTTTAATGAGAGTTTTTAATCTCAGGGTTTTGTGCATCCCTCTTTACAGATGTCAAGGCAGTAAATCGTTGCTCTCAGAGTGCTGAAGTTTATGGATAGATGCATCTTTGATTAATAACTAGCCTTTATTGTCTGGCATGGCGTGACTCTGAAATGTCTTCTTCAGTGAGCATGGTATTGGAAGCACTGATGTGAGCTAGGTAGATCATGTCATCCAGTAGCAGCGCATTCTATTCCTACAGAGCTCCTAAATACTAAATGTGTTTTTTCTTCAGCTGTCTCTAAAATTAAATTTTTTTTTTCCTTTTCTCTGCATCCTGTATAAAGAACTTTACAGTGGAAACAATAAAAAGTACCTTTTTATGTGAAAAAGGAAAGTTCTAGCATTTGGTGTTGGATTGAATTTGGAGCAAAGGGGCTAGTATTTTTAAAAAGTAAACAAAATAAGAACCATTAACCATATCAATAAACATTTATGATGCCTTTCACAAATATTATTGGATCCTTTAAATATGTGTTTTCATGGAGAAACAAGGAAATTATTTTGATTTGGTTTTAAATGAAACAACATTTTGTGTTATTACAAAATCACTGGTAGACAGTAATGACTATTACTATTATTAATAGTAACAAGCTCCAAAATCTGTAATATATTTGCGTAACTATGTGATATTTTGATTTCTTCATTGTTTTTCATTATTAGTCAAACAAACCAAGTAGTTTGTTTGAATTGCAAGGAATGTAAACGGTGCTCTAAGTTTAAGCAGATTCTGCTCAAACTGTGTTATTTCCCAGTCAAGTTTAGATTAGTTAAATTTATAATAGTCAGGTGTCTTTGCTATGACTTTTTGAATAGCATGACTCATTACACATTCTGCGCAAGTGGAAATGAGGTATCTAGTTGGTGCTTGAGCTCCTCGCTAGGAGTACAACTGCAGGGAACACGGATTTTCAGCCTTGGGGAGCTTCTCTTGAGCCTGATTGACATATCTTAATTGCATTTATATTTTCTTTTAGGTTATTCTTAAATAATCATTAAGGATTATAAACATTGCCAAGACTTGTGACATGTAATTTAACCACACATTACAAATTATGTCTGGTAAAAGAACCTTCCTGTGGATCTTGTGCTAAAACTTATTCCATTAAAAAAGAAAACCATAAATGAAAATTATTTTTCTGATAGCATATATCAGCAAAACATAAACCCAGCATTTTATGTTGCTTTTACTTTGGTACGCAGATACAATTAGCATTGCTACTGAACTCAACAGGAGATGTCCTTATGAGTTTAAAACAAATGAAGTCTACACAGAAGATCCCAACAAACTCATACTAGTTACCTTCAATCCTGTCACTTCCCAAACCATTCTTTAGTTTTGACGGATCTACTCACTAGATGACTACATTTTTTGGTAAAACATTCATTTGTAGACAGTTCCAGAAAGTAACTTAACTCCAGTCAATTTGTATAACTAAAAAGAACCTGGAAATTATATGAAGTCAAGCTGGGATTTTCACTATTGTTTTCATGTTAAAAATTCAGAAAAGATGTTGTGTTGCCAATGTTCTCTATGTGAGATTCTCTAAGCTCATTACATTTTATAGAAAATGTGTATTGTCCCACATCTTCCTGAACATTAATGTGGACTCCAAAATATCTGTAATCTATGTGTTACAGATACTATTCCCTTATATATTGTCACAATTTCACCATCCTTCTTTGTGGGGAATTAGAGACATAGCAGCAGTCATGTACCCCTGGTGCGAAGTTCACATCTCTTCATATCTGATGTCCGGGGTTTTTTACAGCATGAAGTTTGTGCCCAATAGACAGTTGAAATTCCCTGTCTTTCCATCACTGACTTTTTGTTCTGTGTTTTTTCTTTCAGGCAGGGACAGATGGTTCCTACCCAAGTTTTTCTTCTGGGGGCTGAAGAGGTGTTTCATTCTGAGGCAATGGTGGAATACTGTCGTTTATGGCTGAGGTGAGCAGCTGATTGAACATTATGGACAGAGCTGTAAAGGACTGATAGTCCTGGGGAAAAAACTACAAATACCTTGGTGGGCTGGGGCTGGGGAAAGACAGGAGTAGATTTGTGTTAGTTTGCTCTGAGCACTCTTCGTTTTGGAAGACACTTTTCTGATGTAGGTTGGTAAATTGGTAGCTAGGGTCTAAGGGATGTGGGTTTGTCACTGTTGGAGAGCCAGTGTACTGTCTAGAATCAGCAGGAGAATTACAGAAAAAATGCCTAAATGAATCTATGAAAAGTAGTTGATCTTGGGATTTGCCTCTTGGAGAGAAGGGCATGAGAGAAAACTTACAGAGAAATGTCTGTAAATGATCTAGTTTGTTTGAACTGTAGAAAGGAAAAGAGTTCATTTTGCATGATGGTGTAGTAGTAAAAATCTAGTTTAATACCCTTACAGTAAGGAGTGCGGTGTTGTTGGAAAGCAGAAGATGCTGGTCAAAATGAAAGTGCAAGTAGAGGTTAGAAAAATCTGTTGTTACATGAACACAGCAAGCCCCTGTTCAATGCATTTCTCTGGATAAATCTTCTAAGTCAGTACGTGAATTATACTTATGATGCCAGATGTTTCATACAGAAAACCGGTATGTTTCTTTTTTGTGCAGAGCTGTTTCTGCACAGGGCATATTAACCCTTTTATTTAGCCTGTCTGTGGAAACTCCTTGAAAAACAGCACCTTCACTGATAATGTGTTCACCTACTTTATTCAAATAGTACTAAAAAAAACCCCACCAAATCCTATAATAATTGTTGCTAGCTTGAGAAGTGAGTTTCTGAGTGCACTCCTGCATGGAAGAGGATAGTGAACTTGTATCAATGCAGCAAGATGCTTGCCTGTGTCTTTGGACACAGGAAGTAGGTCTTCCTCTATTTTCAGTCCTAAATGGAGGAAGGAGGTGTTCCTCTATTTTCAGTCGTAAATCGAGCATAATTTTCAAGAATTTTTCCTGGCTTCCTGCAGAGGTCATTGCAAACAACTGACGTGCTCTGCAAATGGTAATAGTCATCATCTTTGGGTACCCTTGTAGACTAAGCAATTTCTAATTTATCCATGAAAGCATTCTGCTTCCACATTCTGCACCTATGGAGATACAAAGCCATTTCCTAGCCATTCCTCTAAATATCTTATAAATGTTTCCAGTTCATCAAGTTTATTACAATACAGCACAAAGGCTATTATGCTAATCATTCAAAGCTGGAACTTCACATGGAGACTCTCTTTACGATTCTATTTTTTATGCCAAGAAAAATAGTTGCACGGGTTAAATCCAGTTTAAATTGTAACGATAGGCTTGATGTGACTGTATATGTTTGACTATCTATAGGCATTTATCTGAAGCTTGTAGGATACTGTCAAGCCTAACTTTTTTCATGCTTAATGTTTTAAAAACTTCAAAGAACTGATGACAAAAAGTCCTAAGTTCCATGAAAACTGAAGGCTTTTGATGTGTCTTGTTTTACTAGTGTTGCTTGTTGGGCAATATACTCCGTGCTGAAAACTGGGTGGGAGGCAAAACTCCAGAGTTGCACAAGAAGATATTTCCATTGCTGTTTTAGTAGATCAGCTTGCATCTGAAGAAAAACATGACATAGAGCAGGAGAGAAGAATTGTAGCAGTCTTCACTGATCCACAGTTTTCAAAAACAACATATAAGCCAGGCATCTATTCCAGGAGGAGGTATCACATCTTTCAGCCCTTGACGGAAAGTGGTTGCTGTCAGTGTTTAAGTCCCAGTCTTTGTTGCCCACCAGGCAGTGAAAGTGAAAATTCTGCTGTGGAGACTTGGGATTTTGCAAATATCTGCTGCTCTGGTCAAGTAAAGCTTGATGTAGCTCTCTCTGGAATCCACACTGTTCCTGAGACAGACATGTTGCAACCGACAATGTGCAGTGGTTTCTGATAGACACTGTCTGCTGGAGGAAAGCCATTATGTGTGCAGATGCACTAACCTCTGTTGAGCCAGTGCAGGAAGGACTTTCTTGAGGTTGTAGAGAGGGAGAAGTAATTTCAAATCACCTGTAGATGGCAGGAAGGGAATGGCTGGGAGGGTAAGGGAAGAACAAAACACGGGTGTGTTTTGGTGCTGCCAAGCTCAGGGACAGAGGTTGCTTACCTACAGTAATTCCATAATGCCAGTGAAGGATTCAACTTTTCATATACCGTAGTTTGCTCTCTTCTGGTTCATCAAAATGCAGAATGCTTTGTTGTTGCAAGGCGGTAAGATACCATCTATCCATGTGGCTGTTTTCCACAAGAGAGATGAGGAGGGTAAGGGATAAATCCAACTTCTCTTAATAATGGTAGACTGCAGAGCGAAATACACATGACTTCCATAAGAACACCCATTCCAGATGAGACTGAAGTTCCAGCCTAGTTTCCTGTCCCAGACAGTAGCCAAAAACTTATTTCTAGGAAAGAAGACAAGAACAGACCAGGCGCATGGCAGCAGTTTCCCAGAATTGCTTCTGTACTGCCAGTGATTTGTGTTTCATGGACTGCCTGACCTAGACAACAGCCTTTGGATTTTTTGCCATATGGCTGCACATTATCCATAAGAGACTCTTGTAAGTTCCTAATACTTAAAACATCCTTTACTATGACTTAGCTACAGGTTATGTGTTTAACCACCTTCCTTTGGTTTCCATCCTGTTCCCTGCAGTCAGGCAGCTGACTATGTCTGTGCAACCCTGAGGCATTAATACAAAAGAGATTAAGTGGGGTCACTTGGTATAATGGCTTTTCACTATAAATATCTTCATGTAGCAATTGCTCTAAGTAGGATGCACTTCCTTCTCCAGTCTCTTCTCCAGCCTCTCTCCCTGGATAGCCTTATTTATCACTGTAACCTAAAGGGCTAGATTTTGAGCATTTCTGCCCCTCTTGTGATTAACCAAGAGGACATTCACACTTCTGATGTTGAAATATATGAACCGTAGAGTGCTATTGACTTAACTGCTGCCTGTGTAGGAGGAAAGATTTGTGAGATGATGCATAAAACTTTTCAGGATACTTTGTCACTGCTACAAACTTATAAAGTATGAATGTCAAGGATAAAGATGGTTGTTGTGGCACAAGATAGGAACATAATTCATGTTACGTTCTTTTTTCTAAGTTTGAGTCTTGGTGTGAGGTGGAAAACAGAATTTTGGGTTTTGTTTTTATTACAAGGGATGTTGACAAATTATTTGACTATATTTGGATGTAAGCAGTTATATGAATCTTTTATTTTGCTGTTTGTGGTTACTGGCTTGTGTGGGTGGGAATAATCCATTAAACACAGCAGGGAATTTGCTATAGAGACTGGCCGAACTCCTTAAAGTCTGCTTCTGCCATACAGGGAAAGAGTTATCCTTACCATTAAGACCAACCATGTGATTGGGGTGCCATTTGTGGGCTTAAACATAAAGTGCTGGGGTTTTCAGAACTGAGATCAAACA
This sequence comes from Gallinago jamesoni, assembly GCA_025769975.1. Lineage (NCBI taxonomy): Eukaryota > Metazoa > Chordata > Aves > Charadriiformes > Scolopacidae > Gallinago > Gallinago jamesoni. Next base: position 1,034,737 of record JAOQGH010000032.1, read on the forward strand.
ACACTTAAAAATAAGAACTGTAATGGTAAATTTGGGGCAAGGGTGTACTCTGGGGTAGATTAACTAAATTCAGGGGAATTCATATTCATAAAGGTCAATAAGTTTGCATAAAAATACTGAACAGACACATTTATATGGGTGTGTTTTCTTTGTGTGGTTTAAAAATATTACTTGTGGAGAGAACTGTTTATAACATGAGCCATTTATATTAGATCCCTTCTGAGAATGAATTAAAAACATTCTGAATATTTTACACAGACTGACAACAGTGGGTATTTGCAAAACATGCAGGTATTGATCATCTAGACAATGTTCCGCTCCAGCCAGCTCTGCTATAACTGGGTGCACTTTTCTTGATATTGGAAAACTTGTTTGTTTCATTATCCGTGACTTTGACCGTGAACATCTGTTCTGTGTGTGTGTGTGGTACAGTTAAACCATTAACATGCAACAGCAAACTTGGTCTTGTTTAGAATAGCTACCCTATAAGCTAGTTAGGTAAGAATTCACCTTTTAATTTGATTTCTAATTTCTTGGCATACTGCAGAAAAAAGTCCATTCACATCACACTCATTAAGCAAATTATCAATTTGGAGTTGACCTCCAATTAGAAACTCATGAAGATGGCTCCAGCCGTGTCATTGCCCGGGGGGCTTAGCTGGCATATCCGTATTAGCTAGGGGGACAGTGGTGCTGCCATGCCTCTTCGTGTTCCTGCCTCAGCCTCTGCCAGTCTTCTGGATCTCAAGAAACAGCTGAAAATGTCATTGCCCAATAGCTCTGCCAGCAGAAGGTATGGTAACTCTTTTAATCTAATTCAGATCACACTAGCACTATTATTTTAAATCACTTTTTTCAGCCTTGCCAACATTTTCGTAGCGGCAGGGTTCTGAATAATGGGCTGTCAATTGCAAAATCCTTTCAGTTTCCCTTGAGAAGGCAAGGGCAGACACAGCTGCACCACAAGGCCGTTCTAGCAGCATAATTGTAGGGGCATAAGCCCTAACATGCAGACAAGCTTTTAACTAGAGGGCTTCCAGTAAGTGAGGTAGATGTGCTGACAGAAAAACAAATGCTCCTTGCAGATCTGCATTCTTCGCTGTGGCTTCTTGCAGTGCAGCTTTCCTGGGTAGCCTTCTAATGGGATGCAAGCAGTGCCACGTTGGCACTGTCATGCTTCAGTGAAGCCCGTCATCAAAGATGTAACTTGCCCTGACAACACAGCGTTCCTTGTCTCAGACAGTTCCCAGTATAAAATAAACTGTCTTGGGAAAAAGAGTGCTTTTTAAAAAATCTGTTTTCACATTATAATTTGAGCTATATAAACTGTGTTCCTAAATGACTTAACATATTTTTTTTACCATTCTGAATATAGATAAAAATGTTTGCTGATATGGAAAAAAAAGTCTTTTCCCTTCCTCACACTGTAAAAACCTTAAGATTTTTTTATGCCACTCTTTAATATATGTTTTAGCAATACAAAGGAAATCAATCTGAATTGCAGCTGCTTCAGTTGACCTGAATGTCAGCCAAAGGGCTTTAGACAGCTATAAAGATACCAATAGTATTGGTATGATTTATTCTCTCCTATATCAACTTAGCCAGAAAGAAAATACATTCTTAGGTTCTGAAACCACAAAATACTTAAAACATGACTTTTTTCCCTGAATTTGAGGAATACATTCCATGTCAATACCTCAGGCTTGAGCATCGTATGCTGTGTCCCCAGTCTTGTTCCTGGCTGTGTCTTTAGTGCATGTGGTGCCCTAGTCCCCTTTTGTTTCATTTACTGTTTGTACTTGAGTTCTAAAAATATATTTACGGGTTTTTAATTTCCCTCTAGATGCTCAGGCAGTAGATGATAATTGTTTTTCCAAGCTGTTAACCATTATGTAGAATTTTGATGAATCTGCCCCCCTTTGAATTTATACCCTTCAACAGAATTATCTAAAACTGCAGACAGCAGCACCTCAAATGCTGAGCCAACCTAAGATTTTCTCGGTGCAATTAGTAAATCCCCTTAAGTTCCAAAATAAGCTGAACTTTAATGTCCATATCTAATAGCACTGTAAAAACAGTATTTTTCTGAAAGTGACACTTTGCTTGTCTGAACAGGGAAATGTGAAGCCAAACTAGAATGGTGTAACTGTAATTATAATAATTGTATTGGTATTACAATAGATGTGAAGACTCACCTTTTTTTACTTGCAAAGTGGTAAGAATAAACTGGGAAAAGTAATTCATATTTAAGAATAAGTGCCCCTGGCAAGTTTTACCACCAAATGCTACTCATATCTTAAATTCATAACTTACGAGCTCATTTAACCACATAGATTCTACTGGCTTTCAGTCTGACTTGGGCATTGGCATGATTACATCACTTCTGAAAATGGCATTTACTCTAGGAAATGTGTACCTGAAATCACAATAATTTCTCATCTTCATTCCCTGAGCCATCTCCTTGCTAGGTTGTGTTTTTTTCTAAGTAGGTTTTTAAGATGTGTCCGCTGTGATGTTGTTCATTTCAAGCTTTCTCATTTTTCATCTAACCATAGCGTTACCAGGAGTGCGTGTGTGTGGTACTTATACTTTTTCTTTTTTTTTTTTAAGATAAAACAACTCATCTGTCATTGAAAAGATGTGACTAAATCTTTCTGTACATAAAAATCTTCCAGAATAAGCATGGGGACAATTTAATCTCAAAAATAATTTGCCTAAGAGCACTAAGAGAAAAGTAGAATTTAAGAAGATATGATAGTCAACCTTGTTCATAATGTGCTACCCAGTTCCTGCCCAGTAGGGAGTTTAAGGTATATAATGCCTTCCTGCCATTGCAATATACTATTATTCATGTGCCATGGAAGGAAAATGTTGCTAATAGTTGAGATGATGACTAGTAAATAGGGTGTGCCTTTGGAAAAACCCTGAAATAAAAAAATGCTATTGCACAGAAGTAGGGAGAACTGGTATTTTCCATAGTTCAGTAAGCTATTCATAGTAAACACTCATGAGTTCATCCACAGGACAAGTACTTGGGTACACGGCATTCGTGAGGCAAAAGCCTCTGCAGGCTACATTCATCTGTAGTGTAATTCTATTGGCTGCAGTGGAGCGACTTCTAGGTTGAACTTTTCCACTTAATTTCAGTGTAAATATGAAGTTTGAGAGCATTTTCTAAAGATGCCAGTGTAACTTTTCACACCTTGTGACTAAGATATATCATGTCAGGTGGGGTGGGACAGAAAGTCATTGGCAAAGTAGACAAATAATTCAAAAAAAATCCCCATGAATTTAAGGAATCTGAGCTTGCAATCCTTGCCATAGCACAGCTACTGAAGAAGAGCTTTAGGGAAGTCTTTTTCATTAGCACCCACCCTTTAACTACCCAGCTTTCCTTCACAGGGTCTGAATACAGGCTGATAGCGTAGAAAAGACTGTTCAAACCAGCAAAGGCCTATTGCTAGTTTGTATGGAAAAGAGGGCTAAACTACAGTTCTGGCACAAAACAAAAGGGGCAAGACTTTGCTATAGTTCAGTCCTACTGCTAGAAAAGCTTGCTTGTTAAACAGAGTAAGAATTAAAATAAATGAGTACAGATGTTTGGTAGTGTACATCTCATTATGTGCTTTATTGTATTTTTCAATAAGAACTGTTGTTATCATTCCTCCCAGCTGGACAGTATGAAAAAACACAATGGAAGGGTTTTGTCTTCCACTTAGGCTGAGAGAATTGGTAAAGAGCAGATGTTTCCCTATAAAGTTTTCTAACTGTATTACAATTACAGTATTACAATGTTCTGTTTTGTTGACAAGAGAATTTGTGTCTGGAGAAGATTTTTGTGTCTGTAGGAAAGATTCCTGAATGGGGTATTTTGCTGGGAGGATAATCCTTTGGCATTGTATGGCTTTAGAAAGGGGTTCTGGGATATTTATTACTTCAGTTTCCCCATCATTAAGCCAGGGGTGTTAATAGGACATTACCTCCTACAGAGCAGAGACTCAGTTCCTCACTGAAGAAGGGTCTAAATTGAAGTATTTGTTCCTGGAGGAACTCTGTCGTTGTACTAATGTGACGGAGTGAAATGTGGCCTGCAGTACACAGTGATCTGAGTGTTGTTCTTGAAGTACATCCTGAGCTTTCTGTCAAAAAAAAATATACAAAACTCCACTGGATAGTTAAATAAGCTGGATATTTTCACTATATAAGGAAATATGAAAGTATTATGATGAAGGTTTTGTGGTCCATATACTTATTTCTCCCACATAAAGTATTTGGTCTAATAAAGCTATTATTATTACCAGTAACTCTAATAAAGATATTATCGTTACCAGGAAATCTTGTCTTGGTGGCCAATAGACACCCCCTTTTTGCTCAGAATGAATGTGGCCTTTTCAGAATGTGGCAAGCAACTGGGCACTGCTAATAATTAAGACAGCCAAATGAAGATAGAGCTGAGTAGGAATAAGAGGCAGGAGTGCAGAGCAGGGAGACATGTCAATCCACAGAGCAGTGTGCCAGGGTCCCTTAGGCACACTGTCTTGCCCCATCAGCCCATCTCCCTGCAAACATCTGTGAAGAGTCAACCTGCTGTCTGTTCATCGACACAAAGCTGAACAGCTTCAGGTCTGCAGGTACCGTGGTGGGAAAACAAGCACTTGGCAAATTTTGGGCTGTGTAAGTGCCCTGGCACCCCTCCCTCCCATCCCAGGTGAGGCCAGTGTCATACTGGCATCCTGAGAGCTGGGGATAGCAACCTGCTGCCACACCTAGGAGTTAAATACCCCTGAAATTTTCATGCATAGGAACCCTGACACCTGAAAAGCATCCTGAAACTCAGACTACGCTGGGTCAAACACAGCCGCATGGCACATCTCAACCTGCTCTAGGTGGACCTGCTTTGTCAGGGGGGTTGGACTAAGTGATCTCCAGAGGTCTCTTCCAACCTCATATCATTCTGCCATTCTGTGATTTTCAAACCCCAAATGTTGGCATTCAGAATATCAAAATAGCTTAAAAAACCCCTTTCTTTTCTGATTTTGACTCTGCACGTGACTGAAGAATTACATGCATATTTACTATTTAATACTGAAAGCAGGCTATTTTTATTTAGTGTGCCACAAGCCTCAACAGGTGAGTTTTTATGGATATACTATTTTCTTTTGGTTGAATTAGTATTTCCTACATAATTTCCTACATCTGGTGACAGAATGGCACGTTTCCTTCTGACATATGATGACATGGGTAATAATTTAGAGCAATAATCCTACAGCAGCTCATCCTTGTTAAAACCTCAAGCTACCCAGAGATGGCGCAGAGTGCAACAGCGATGAGGAAGCAGCATCCTAACTGTGGCTTTACAAAGCACATTTCAGCTGGTTGGCTCTGAATGTGATCTCAGCCTGGTGCTATGCACTCACTGGCACGTTCTCACAGCGGTGCTCAGTGTGGTGGTGGCCAGTCTTACGAAAACTTGGTATCAGGAACAAGAAGAAGAGTGCTAGGACAAGAAGTACAGAATTCAGACTCTGCGGCTACCTCCCCGTATAAAAATTGTGGCAGTGCACAAATGACGCTCTATTTCAGGCTCTTAACAGACCAGTTGGCACTGTGGTATAATGTACGTTTTTATTTTGGCACCATGTAGTGCCTGTGTTAGCAAGTGTCTGAGGAGCTGTGGCTAACTGTTTTCATTCACCACACTGATTTACTCAGCACCCATATTACCTCATAACTTGGCCTTGCTTTTTGGTGGTTTCAGCTCGGTGACAACATTATGACATTACTCAGAGTGTGCAGATGGAAAAGATGCACTGAGATGCACTGATGTTTCCTATTTGTTGGCTTTTTATAGCCCTGGATCAAGAAAATGCTTCGTGAGAGGGTAAAATTGAGCAGAAACTCATTCAAAATGGGCAAATCTCAGGAAAGACTGAATATAGCACTGCTACCCTGTGTTGGAATTCATAATGATGAGCAATTTTTAATTGCAATTGCCATTTGATCACTTTGGGAAAACACAGTGATGCTGCTACAGCAAGCACAACAGAACTGCCAGGGGTAAAGTCCTCCCCACTGACTCCCAGGAACAGAGAACGAAGCAACAGGCCATCAAATGTTGAGTCCTCATTCACTGATAAATCAACACTAATAAATGCATGTGTTAATCAGATAAATCATATTAAATTGGGTGGTGGTTCCAGGAACAGGGAAGCCAAATTCAAATCAGGGGAAGAAGTTTCAGAAATGGTATGTTTTCCATAGTTTACCGGACATGATTAATTCAAGCAGAATTTATGCACCAGTTCTGGCATGGTTCTGGTACGCAGCCGTGGTGTAATCTAATACTATAGTTACTCTTCCTCGTCATGCTGTGAAGTTTCTAAATCCTGCTTCCACAGTGGAAATCACAGTTTCCTTTTTTTTCATGCTGACATTGCTATTCCTATGGCCAGCCAAGGATATGAAATCAGTAACGTGAGGAGATTGACTCAGCAGACTTTGTGAAACAACCTGCTGTATTTTATTGCCTCCTTCAGTTGGTATTTCTTGGTGCATATTTCTTCAGCAGCATATTTTTCCTCTATATTTTTCCAGATGCTGAGAATTTGAAGTTAAGGAACTGCTTGAGCCAAAGAGAACTGCTTGAGCCAAAGAGAGCATCTTTGTGTTGAACGGGCCTTACAGTATCTTCCCTTGTTATTTGGCTATTCACTGCCTGAACTCCCAAAACATTTAATATTCACAAAAAGATGTAGCAAAGATACCCACAGCGTAACTGTTTGTTCAAGAAGAACACAAATTCCTTAAGGTTCTGCTGAACCTGCCAGCTGCTACCTTCTTTTTTTGTCCTGTTTTTCTTTTGTATTGGAATCAGGGACCAGTCATTCCTTGTTCTTATGCATGCAATTTGCAGCATTACGGAATTTTGTCACGTCCCCTCTGTGATCTCTTTTGCAGGCTGACAAGATTTATTCTGCTTACTTGTTTCTCATCCTATAACTCATACTATTGCTGTTGTTTTCCTCTGAAATTTATCTCATTCTACTGAACAGACATCCTTCCTTGTCCCATGGTTAGCTGGATCACCTCCCATCTCCTTTGGAACCTGGATACTTCAAAACTGTTTCCATGGTTTGGCTTGTGCCTTTTCTCATTTATAGTAGGATCCCTGCCTGATGATAAAAGTAGTGCTTCTACTGAGATCTGTTTTTATGTCTAGATGATTGTCTACAGTGCAATTAAACTGCTGTGCAAGCAACCATAGCAATCTGTTTTGTTAAAATAAGGCTGCATCATTTCATGACAAGGTCAGTATTTTACTTGAAAGATTGTTATTAGTGTTTGAGAAAGATTAGCTTGAATCAAAGAAGAGAAGAACTGAGAGTGATTAGAAGACTATTTATATTCTACAAAGAGATAGAAAGGGTCAAAAAAGACTATAGGGACTTTTTACAGATACGTCATTAGCAAAGGAAGGAAAGACTGATTCAGGGGGGTTGCAGTGGAAAAACAGCAAGAGAGTTTTATTAACTCTGGGCAAAGGCAGATTGGAAGTTAAAAGATCTTTATAAGTATTTGAGGAGTAAATTTTCTGCAAGAATTTTTGCAATACCAGATGTGAGGGCAGGAACCATAAATCTTTCTAAAGGTGATGCCCCAGGGGTGGGGTGGGGTGTGTGTGTGACATTTGGGTAACAGGTACAGTTTGTTTCCTAGAGGCTTGTAAGGCTTAGAGTCATTTGCTGTGCCTCTGGATTGTATTTACATTGCATTAATCCTCTGCATCAATGCAATCACTGGCTGGCTCCAGAGACAGAAACCTGAATCTGAGATAGCAGGTTGGGGTTTAGCATAAATTGCATTTGTCAAACATTTCTCATTATCAACTCCTTACTGCAGTGTGCATATGTGCTCCCAGCACTGACTTGGTATGAGTATGCTTTTGGCCAAATAAACTGGTCAAAAAAGGTTGCCTTATTTCAGTTAAAACTGAAAGAAACATTCTTTTAATCCAAACACTGATAAAAAGATCAACAGTTTTGTTTTTAATTAATTGACTAGATTGGCATATTTTTCAATATATTTGGAAGAAAATTCTTCTTCCAGGAAATACTTTTTCAGTTTTCTGTAAATGTAAGGTCTTCAAGGAAAGTCTGGTTTGCTTTTGGTTTCATTTGGCTTGTTCTTTGGTTTACTTAGTCTGATAGCCTTAAATAGCCTCTCATGCCACACAGCTGAGACGGCTCAAATAGTTTGGAGACCCACAGTGTTAGTATTTGATGATGATGTCGTGATCCCTTGTGTACATAAGAACCAAAAATGTGCCTGTCTTCAGGTGACAAACGAGCGCTTTTCATTTTGAAACCAAGAGAGTATTCAAATACGTTATTTAAAGGAAAAAGGAAATGAGTTTTAGCAAAACTGATTACTGGAAATAAACCTAAAATCTGGTTTATTTTCTTGTTAAACAAACATAGCAATGCAGAACATTACCAACAGTCTTGTACTTATTGTAATTTTTATTTACTTTGCACCCCGTGGTGCATTTTGAATTAACAGTTTGCAGGCGGCAAAACTCTGAGCATGTTTGAAAATATTAAAGATATTTCACACACATTTTCCTCACATTTCATTTATGAAAAGTTGAATTGATGGCTTCTAAAAACCTTTTTTATGGAAGAGTCCTTGTGCCATTGATAGCTTGGTGACAAAACCAGAATTACTACAACTCCATTGTTTTAAGGTTAGAGGTATATTTAATATGCATAAGACCAAAAAAACAGTTTTTAAACACTGAAATCTTACAACATTTCCTTCACTTCATTGACCATATTGCCTCTAAGCAAAGTTTTTATTGATGTCACGGAATTCCTTTTTCCCCTTTCTTTTCCTTTTTAATTGTTTGGGTTTTTTTTTCCCTTTCAGTAAGAATCTTCTCTGATTAATATTTCTTTACTTTGAAAACCACAGCCCTCTTAAACTAGACAAAACTGTACTTCAGTGTGTTTGATAATGAATCTGGGAGATGCTGCGGTGTAACTAACTCCCAGCTCAGGGAATGCTGAGCCTGTGCAGGTGTTTCCAGCTGACACCCCAAGGCTAGGGTTGGGTTAGGATATTGCTTTAAAAGCTTCTGCAGTTAAGAACCATGTAAAATTTTGCCATAAAATACAGGAGTCTGTTGGTGGTATGGCAGCCTGTTGAGCCCAGTAGTTTCCTTTTGCAGATGGACAATCTGTCACCAAGAGCAGTGAGAATAAAAAAAACCCCAAAACTAGAGTGAAATTATAAATATCCTGACCCTGGAGATGCTTAAAGGCTAAGACTTTTCTCTCTGGCTTTCTCTTGCTCACTGGGAAGCCTCTGGTTCCTTCACTGACGCCGTTTCTAGGATGAACTGTAGTACGGATATGGTAATGAATCACAGCACGCACAAAACAGTGAGATTAATTTACAAACACCAAAACCAGACAAAACCGGATTCACTTTTACTGGAAAGTAAAAGAATGATTTTCTGTTTATTTTTCAGTTGAATGGTTGTTTAATTTGCACTAGGGGGGGAAGTCACTTGAAACTACTCTATCATAAGTTTGCCCGGAATGCTATTGTGTGTAATTTGTCTCCGAGGAGATACACCTACCCACAGACACCGGAGGAGCTTGGGCTAATGACTGTCCTGTCTCCTGGGCACACAGCTGGCACAGGGCAGAGCTAACCAACACTTCTCTATTGCCTCCAAGACAGTTCCTCCAGAAAGCCCAAACATTGTCCTTGGCAATGCGGAGCTGAACACAACCCCAAGGAACCCTGGATCAATATACTCGTTTGAAAAGTACGACACGTAACAGATTGTTTGTTCGTTTTAGATTACTGAGATATGTCAGGTAGGCCTTGCTTCTGCCTTATCCAAAGATCAACTAAATCTAGTCCTCCTGTATTCCTACCCCTGCACTACTCAAACGGGTCTCAGGGAAGAGCTCTGAAGATTGTGCACATATTGATGTCTATATTGGAGAATATATGCCCTTCAGTGGAATAATTCCAGTTAGTAGGTAATCCTAGCAGTTACCTTTGTGGAATCCTGTTAATTACCATCTTCACCCATTTGGCCTGGGGATCTAAGCAGATTTGCTGGCTGTTCTTCAGTGTTGCTCTGCGGTGGAATGACCATTTCACCTTAGTTAATGTTGGCACCTGAGGAGGTCAGAGGAGGGTGCAGACGAGGCTGAGGAGTGTAAGCTTAAGGGCAGCCGACTCTCCAGCATTCGTAAGACATAACTTCTCTTGCTGCTGACTTTACTTAGATGATTTCCACAGTGTTGCAGTGCAGGCCCTTGGGAATGATTTTGACATTGGCCAGGTGCTTTGGCAGCATTATTCCTGTGGCAGTCTGGATGCAGTGACACCACAGCTCCGCTGCCAGCATCATCTCTGCCAGGAAAGGAAAGGGATGCTTATAATGTCTGCAACTAAACCAGACTAACAATGAAAATGTTAATTAGAGAAAGCAGAAGGGATAAAAAGTTCATGCCTCAAGTATAAATGAATTGCTATTTATGGGCTAAAGGTAGTACGTTCACTGAGCAAGAACGAGGCATTTGAGAGCTGCAGACTTTGTACAGGGAACAATTTATAAGCGCCAATTATGACTACAATTATTTTGGCATCCCACAACATCAAGTGCAATGAAAGGCTGCTGGAAATGTGGGGCTCTGGTCTTATGAGAGGAAGAAGAGCCTACCTGAAGAAGTGGACAGCAGCTCCCCATGAATACAGCCTGGAGGGGCTAAAATTCTACACTTGTACCTGATGTGAAAAAGCCATGAAAATATTCAGCTTAGAAGCCTAATCAAGATGGTAGAAAATGTATGTGTGCCTCTGAGGAAGCAACTCTGGTTAAGTTCTGGGAGCAAGAAACCCAGCAGGCTTTGGGACAGACTGTGATCAAATTTTACCACACATTGTATAGCAACCAAGTCCCTGGGTCCTTCCAGACACGTTGCCCTAGTGAAGCAAAAAATAATGTTATCCCAGCTTTATGGATTGAGCACAGAGTACCAGGGAGGTGACAGAAGTTATCCAAAATCACAAGCCATGAAGCCCAGGGCTTTCCCAGCTCCAGCCACTGCAAACACTGGGATATCTTCCTGTTTTCAGGTCAGGTAATCACACTTTAAAAGCACAATCACAACTCTCACATTTGTCCATTTTTCCTACTAGGGAAAAATCATTATGAAATTCCTGACAGTTGAAATGTGGAATATATTTAAAAGAGGAGATTCAGTGCTTTGAGGGCAGTATGAAGAAGCAGCAAAGACAAGCTCCAGGTGAATGGATGTGGGGCACACAGACACTCTGAGATGAGTAGGGCCGCAGGAGCTGAAATCCCAGTCCTCTCTTGACAACAGCAAACTCCTTTACCTCACCCTGTGCAAGTTCATGTACCTTGATATGATCATCCACCTATTTCCCTTCTTCACTGACCTTCTGCCCAGCTGAATCTGCTGGTGCTTCTTTCGGTTGACAGACACCTCCCTACCTACCTGACCAAAAGCACAAATAAAGGGATTTGAAAGTCAGGCATTGGGAAGCACAGAGGATCACAGCAGAGCAGCAACATCCCATCTGCAGGCTGAAGAGAAGAAAAGGAGAGTCCCAAAGGCTGTGCCAGGGCTTCAGTGCAGATGTGTGTAATGATATGACGTCCTGCTAGCCAGTTGTCCAGCCTGGAGGACGTCAGATGTTCTGGCTCAGGAGAGACTGCAGATGTGTGTCATCCTGAGGTGAAGCCAGGACACAGTAGGAGCAAGCATCCACATGGTGCTGAGGATTGGAAGCATTCCAACCCCTAAACTTGGCATACCTTTTGCCCACAAAATACGATCTGGACTTCCCCAGCAGAATTTGTTTATTTTTTACCATCCTGCTTCTCAGAGAAAAGCTCTAACAGATGGCTGTAGATTAGAAATATATTGACTGAAACTAAGCTGAATATTCCAAGCTTTCATCTCTGGGCCATAAAAGCAGTATGGAAAGTGATAGTCGTGCAATATGTCACACAGGCCCTGGTTGTAATCTCATTTTTCTCAGAATATTTAAGGGACAAATTGACCAATGTCAGTGAATCTCCACTGGCAGAAGAGTAATAGGAGACAAGAAACAGGCCCACTCTGACAGTCCACAAGTGTGCTTTTCTTGAGCTGCTGCCTCAAAGACAGTGCAAGTATGGAAATCCTCCACACCTTGAAAACATTCTCTTTAGCTAATCCATATTGCAGAAGAATTGTAATACAAAGGAAAATAAATTGAATTTTCTTGCCAGGAAAGTTGCCCATAAAAGAGAGGAGGAGGGAGATTACGGTCTTGTTATCCATGTCTGCTCTCTGTGCCTTCTGCTGGCGAACTGAGAACAAACTCTGCTGTGTCTTCAGACCCACATGGGACTGCTGACGCTGTTTTTCTCCAGGATTTGCTTCACGTGTACAGAGAGGAGTACATGTTCATGTGCATGTTCCTCTCCCCCCTGCCTTTTGTCACAAGCAGAACAAGCAGCGGGAAACTCTGAGATGGAGGAGCTGAACACACCTGAAACTGAGCAGCACGTTGGAGCCACTGCTTGCTCTGAGTCCTTCTTAACTCCAAGAAAACAGTAAAATACTAAGGGAGAATAACATGCTGGTTAAAGCAGTGAGGGAGGAGTTAATCGTCATTGCTTGTCATCATTTACAGCTTGGTACTTGCTTGATTTTCTCTCGGTGCTGGAATACAAGAAAGAATCAACTTAATAGAGCATTGGCAAAAGGCTAGGTAATTGTGTTACTTGGATAGGATGAGGAAGTCAGAGCATTATAACATTACGATAATGATCTTTAAGAATCTCTTACATACTCTTATCCACTGTCCCATATAATGTGCAGCAAATCCACGTGCCAGAACAGCCCAGGGAGTCTTCCTGTGGCTGAGGACACACGTGTCTGTCTATGGGCTCGCTGTAGGGACCAGACATGCCACTCCACATGCTCTGATGTCCAGAAAACACCTCCTGACCTCTTGCTTTTATTCATACTGTATAAAGATAAAAATAAAGATTTTAAGAAGGTTTGAGTTTTCAACAATTCTGAGTATTTGGCAGTGTTTCAGAAAGCACTTAAAGCTTTAACATTGTCATTCCAGCTCCCATTCCTTTGAAAGGGAGCTAATAATGTGTGGGTCACAATTTTGTTTAATGAGGATTTGAGTTCCTTGTGCAATGCCACAAGCACACACAAAACCCAGCTGTGGAAATGCTGGGAACAGCCACCATCTCCTCATGTTCCCTTCTATGCCCTTAGCCCTTTTTGGTTTTACTCTGTTCTCAGTCACGGGCAATTTAATTGTTTCTTGCAAGTCCCTTCAGATTTGCAAGCACAAAGAAGCTGTCTCTTGTACACTTTTGCATTTAATCCTATTGAATGTGTCTCTTTTTTCCAGATCTCTTCTTCCTACTTCTTTCTAGGTGTCTCTCCTAAGAGGAAAATTCAGATTTACAGTAGAAAAAAAAAGCATTAATTTGCTGCACACCTGGTCACTGTCCCCGGCCTGTGACCAGATGTGCTCACTGCAGGCTGCTTTCCAGCCCAGCCCAGCCTTTTCTTGTAAAGAACTGCTGGTGATGTTCATATACCTAAAGTATTGTATTCAGAAAGGGTCCCTGAACCCGAGGCACTGAATTCCATCCAGTGGATGATACAGAACTGTTATGTGTTGTTATGCAAGCGAGTGGTAGCTCACAAAATGAACAGATATTTGTGGGTTTGTGTGTGTATTTGCATATTGTGAAATTGGTCATTTCATGAAATGACTAAAATGTCCTTAATTTAAAAAAATGACCAAGAAAAATAGGTAATACCCTGGAGGTATTCAAGAGATGAGTTGACATGGTGCCCGGGGATATGGATGGGGTTTGTGTGGGGCTTTTTGTTCGTTTGGGGTTTTTTGGGGTTTTTTTTTGTTTGTTTGTTTTTGGGTGGGGTTTTTTTTGGGTATTTTTTTGTTTTGTTTTTTTATTGGTTGGACTAGATGATCTTAAAAGGTCCCTTCCAACCTAGGTGATTCTGTGATTCTGTAAAAATGTTAAGAAGTATCTAATCACACTATTCTGGATTATTAAAAGTACAAGTTAGAATGTTTTTTCTAAAGTATGTATTTAGAAAAGCATTTGCTTTCAAAAGCAGCAAAGCTTGCCACTCCACAGTCCTGAGATTGTTTTAACAACTGAGGTTATTTCACAAAACAATGGAAAACTTGAGGGGTTTTGTGAACTGAATAGTTGACAATAGAGTATTATTGGTTACTGTGAGGACCGGGATAAAAGAACTGTTCTACGTATACCTGTGTATAAGTCTTGCTGAGAAGCTGCTAACATTTCCTGCAAAATATCCCCTTAGCTTTGGTCTGTTTGTTAATTTGCATGGAGTTTGACTTCAGTCCTCTGTAAATAATGTGGAGGCACATGTTTTTGCATTCTCTGCTCTATCTGAACTATCTTCTATGACACTGTAATTCTTGCATTTTTGTAATCAGTGGAGGAACTGGTCTTTCAGCATAAATTTTGAGAAGGAAAATGTTCACAGGGAAGACAGTAAATAATCACTTCACCTTACTTAAATTCACACTGACAATGTGAATTATGCGGGAAAACTGAATATTTTTGTCTGACAAATAGTATTGCAGTCCTTTGGAAGCTGCTGGTTTTCCTTACGGACGTATTTCACCATATGGCTGAACCAGTAACACCAGCCATTTACATACCTTCAACTTCCAGGTAGTTCCCTTTGTGACCCAGTGGAATAGCCAGTTTGGTATAGAATATTTATCATTTGAGTCATTTTGTGATTTCATTATATGCAGTTGATCTAAGGAGACCTCTGTGTGTGTGTGTATAAATATGGTTGTCATATTGTAAATTCCACCCTTTGATAGACATTTCATTTATTTAATTATATACATATATATAAGTAACCCTGCCTGTTCCCCGTTGCTTTTTGGCATGTAGCTTTGTCCAGCTTACATCTCCCCTACTTTCTTCTCTCTTTAATGTTTGCAGAGTTGCATAATTGGATTAATTGGTTTTTTCTCAGATGCAGGACATCTTTTTAGCTCATTACTGCTCTAAATTTCTGCACCCATCTGATGGATAAGTCAGGCCAAAAAAATCCTTTTCCCTAGAAAGGTTTTTAATAAAGTGACTTTTACACTTCAAGAGCAACAGTAGGTAGATGGTATCATAAAAAAAAGAAAGAAGAATAATATTTTCTCCTTTTCTGAGTGAACCACAACAGTCTAAATCTTGGACTTAAAAAATCTGGCATTACAGAGAGGAAAGCTATTTTATACATCAAGATGTTTTCAAAATTTAGTAAGGTTTTTCACTATATGCCCACAACTCAAACAAATAGCATCCAGTTACTTGGTAGGTAAAGAGGAAGAAATGAGGAACGAGAACAATCCTTGTTCATGTGAAATTGCTTTCTGATGATTTCTCTCAAGGAAGAGCTGGAGCGTGTCCTAAGGATGAGCCAGATTTGTGCTGGTGCCCCAGAGAGCAGCGTATGACTCCATCAGTCGTGTCAACAAGGCTGGGATACGTTATACCTTCAGATGAGGTTCTACTGAATTACATGAGCAAACAGCAATTGATTTTCCTGTCACTAAATAAGTACTATGTACCTAGTGATTGAGGATATTGTTTGCCCTAGAAATGTGCACTTCAAAAAGAATCCAGAGGTGGAGATTCTTTCTTTAAAAGGTGTCAGGGCTCCTTGTTACAGCTGGGACAGGAACAATTTTTTTTCTGGAAACAGATTTGCTGTTGTGAACTGTGAACTGTTGCTCCTTCCAACCCAGCAAAAAACCCCCACGCAGAATGTTTTTCAACAAGAAATTGTTTTTATTGCATTATATTTAATTACATTACCATTTCATGGTAAAACCACATTCTTAAATATATTTTTCCAAAGCAGAATAAGGCAAATTACTTATTCTATATGGATTATGACAGTATGTCATACAAGTAGACATAAAATATCCAAACCTCTTCCGAACATTTACTGTTCCTTTACATCTTATGCATAAATACCAAATAATTAAATGTAAACTCATGTCAGAATAAACCAACCAACCCCAACATTATCTTGTTAGAAATCAAAACAATCTCAGCATGAAACCCCATAATTTCATGGAAATTCTTAAACTGTCCTAACTACTAAACAGAGTGAGACTTCAGGAGTGAGCTTTCTGTGCTTTCATTGTACGGTACTTTGTGCAAAAAAGATCCCAGGCATCCTACAGCAAATGCTAGTAAGTTAGAGTGGGGAAAAAAAGGATTTAGTGAAACATTGTGAGCCTGAGGCTCATTAGGCACCTGAGGCAGCAGACTGAGGATGGCAGCACAGCACTGTGCTTGCTTCTAGCTCTAAAACCAGCTTTTATTCCCCTGTCGTCCTGAACGGGCACCAAGATGCTCAGCACACGGACAGCACTCAGATTTGGCAATCCTGTTATTCCAAACGGGTGGATTACCCACTGTCAGCAACACTACCTACCCACGGGATGGCAGGCTACCTGCAGACAGCAGTCTCCACGACGGACCCACCTGCTTTCCACATATTAACGCCACTTATAAGAACTTGTTGGCAAATCGAATTTGGAGAGAAGGAGCTTGCACAAAGTGGGGGCCACTCAAATTGTGAGAACTGCAGCCAGGTTGCCGAGAGGAAACTAGCAAAGCCCATTCAGTCATTTTAGCTCAGTCAATAAATACATACAAAAGGAATAAGTGGGAAGGGAGAGTCTTTGGGGAGTTGAACATAGAAGAGCTGGTCTAGAAACCCATCACAACTAGATAGCTGGGCTGTTATCTTCTTCCAGCATCTATTTCACGGTATCTTCTGGCAAACATGGGTAGCTTCATCTGGAGCTGTTTCTTCCCTCAGAGCTGGTTGTGTGAACTGCAACAGGCAAAATTCAAATTATAAAGCCATTCAGGAAATCTTTCCTTAAGACTCACCACATGACCCAGGTAACAAGTGCCACAGGAGTTGTGTCTTCTGGAAAAGATGCCTGATAGTGATGGTGGGCAAGACCAGCCCGGTACTGTGGCTAGGTTTGCATCTAATCGGGCATGTGCAGTGGGTACTCTACCTGACCTCCAGAGTTCCCTCTTCCCAACAAAGAAGCCACTTCTCGGGCACATTTGTGGCATAACAAAACGAACTTCCCCAAAGAAGTCAATGGCGTAAGGTGGCTTGTTCTTGCTGTGACACCAATACCAGTTTTATCCCCAGCCCAAAGCCGAGCTTGGCTTCAGAAGGGGCTGCGTTAGTGTCCCCTGATGTCCCGCATCCCGTCCCCGCACAGAACGCAGTGGTACCTCTTGAGGATCCTGGCGAGGATGAGCTTGACCCATGGCGCGGAGGGGCTCAGGCAGATGGTCTGTCCCAGCTTCGTGGTGGCGCTGCGGGGCGAGGAGGGGGTGAGAGCGGCACCGGGAGCGGGCCGGGGACCGGGGACCGGGGCCGGGCACTTACATGACCTCGGGCACGGCGCAGTGCGGCCCCTCGGCGACGAGCTCCACCCGGGCCAGGCGGCGCGGCGGGATCACCTCGGACACGGCCCGCGGGCAGCGGCAGCGCAGCTCCCCGGCCAGCGGCGCGGCTGCGGGGCGGGAGGAGAGCTCTGAGCCCCGGGACGGGACCCCCCAGCCGCCCCCGGACAGACCCGACCCGACCCGACCCGACCCGACCCCCCGCCGGGGTGTCCCCGGCCCCGCTTACCCCGGCAGAGAGCGGCGGCCAGGAGGAGGAGGAGGAGGAGGAGGAGGAGGATGCGGAGGCGGAGGTGCGGGCTCATGGCTGCGCTGGCGGTTGTGCCGCCCCGTTGTCCCCCGCGATGCTTTTATCTCCCGCCGGGAGCTGGCCGGGAATTTCCCGGGCGCGGAGTGGGGTCGGGGGGGGGGGGGGGGTGCTGTTCCTGGCTGGGCTCCCACCTCCTCTCCCTCGGTGGGGCGGCCGGTGACCCCTTTCCACCGCCGCTGCCCGGTGCTGAAGGAGCGGGGCAGGGGGAGGAGGGGGATGCTCCCTGCCCCGGGAGGCTCTCGGCACAGCGCGGGTACGGGGGAAGCGCGGCACCGCACAGAGCCGAGCATCCCTCGGGGGCTCTGCCTGAGAAGGCTCTCACCCTTCTCTGGAAAGAACTGAGGCTCTTTTTGGGGCATCTGGGGTTGCTTTCAGCTTGTCCGGCCGAAGGAGGGTTTGGGTTTGCCTTGCTGGCTCAACCCCGTGCAGCTACATGGGGATTGCTGCCTTGAGCACCTCTTTCTTCACCTGCCTTTGGAAAACCACCAGTCTGGTTTTTTTCCAGGAGAAACTAAATCTCCATACCTACACTCAACTAACACAAGTTGCCTGCACGGACAGGTCACCCTCTCTTCATGGCTTTCAAGGCACTTTGCAAACTTTTCTTATAAAGCAGCAAAGACCCAGTTTTCTGGGAGCTTTTAAAGAAAATGACAAAATGAGACACAATTTTTCTGAGCTTTATTTGCACATAGGTTCAGTTCAATTATGGTTGAAGCACTTCCTTTTGTGATTCGTTTCAGAAATAGGATTTTGCACATCATTTTTTTTTGTGGCCGATCATTTTTCTCTCTTCCAGACGTACTTGAGAACGTGAGTGGAGTTTGGCAAATCACATTGTTCCTGGGTCAGGCTGCCATGGTTCTTGCCCCAGAAGCTCAAATGCCTTGTGTCCCCCTAAAGCTTCTAGGTCACTTCTTTGTGCCATGTCTCACGTGTTGCTTTGATCTATGACATGTTTATGGCTATGCAGGAATTTAAGATTTGCAAGTGTGTTCTTAGATCTCCCTCCCCCTATAATTTTCTAATCTTTATTTACTTAATAAGTATTTCTTTGCTGTAGAATATACCTCTGAAACTTTAAGAGGTGTATTCTTCTAAAATCAGATTTCAGTGAAACATTCCTGGTTTGTGAAGAAGAGATCTGCTCATGAATCATTATTAGAATGACTTGAAACCAAGCATAGTTGTAGTGACTGTTTTGAACTGGCTTGACTTGATTTTCAGGGAAAAATTGACATTGTTTCCTTATAAGAAGAGTATCAGCACATACTTTTCTTGGAACTGAAGTATGTAGATGATATTTACTTTCTTTTGGAGTCAAGCCATGTATTATAATAACATTAATAGACCAGAACAGGAATTAACTGTAGGTAAAGCTATACTGGCAGGGATGCCAAGATGGAAAGCAAAATAAGATGATTTTTGAAATGACAAGGATCGCAGTACGGTAATCCCATTAGAAGATTTAGTGTCTGAAACCAAAACTGAGTCAGGACTTGGAACAGGTAAGATGTCGCAGGTGAATCAGTCCCAGTGAGAGCTTAATTAGGTGGCAGCTTAGGGGTACACAGAGAATCTCGTTCCTGAGCTTGGTGGTCCACACATCAGGTAGCTCATGTGGCTTCGTCTCTCGGGAGGTCAGCCCTGCGGGAAGGCTGTATGTCATAAGCAACTGGCGATTGCCCCATGTAATCAGGAAATATCTAATGACTAATTTGCACCCCTTACCAATTGCAGTTTGGTAATGTCATCCTTGGAAGCTGCTGGCTTATAGCTTTGTCTTTAAAGGAAATTACATGATCAAGACATCTCTCTGTCCCGCTCTGTCATTCCTCCCCTCCCCAGCTTCACCCCTCCAGTAAAGTTTGCATCATTTGGCCAACTTCAGAAGGATTTGGCAAAGGACTATCAAAGGCTAGCAGCCAAGTTAGTACAAGTTTGTGTGGAAAGTGTGTTGGATGGGGGGGAGAGAGAACACCAAAATGGTGCTGCCGTCAAGTTTTTAGTTGAAAACTAGGTAATTATTTTTCATGAAAATGAATTCTCCACTGATGTGAATGTGAAATGGTGCATAAAGCTGATGCACGTGCAACTTGGGCTTCTGTCTTCAAGACAAAACTTTGTAGCAGAGGTGCTTTTCCAGGCTCTATTTTTGCAGCCTGACTCACCCTTCTAAGCAGTAATAGTAGTATTAGACCCTGGTAAGTAGACTTGTACGTTTTTTTTAAGTGAATAGAGTAGCAACTGAAGAGGCTGGAGCCAGGGAGAGGCAGGGCCATGCTTTCCTTGGAAACTGGAGAGATTCCTTAAGAAAACCATAAGGAACACAGCTGTTAAGAACGGAGAATTGCCCACAGGTACTTGGGGGCAACCACTAAACAGTAAAGTTAGAAACCTTCCCTGGGATCCCATGAGATCATAGGGATGGACCAGCATTCCCTCCAGGCTACAGCACCTAGAGCATTGCACTGTGAGTTCCTGGTATGGCTGCTCCAGGGAAGTGCCGTGTTCTTTGCAGGACAGCACTGATGAACACAGATTTTATTTGCATATGTACATTACCGTGTTGATAGGAACACACACACTTGAGTCACCTTCACCTGTGGGAATCAGGTGCCCTATCCCACCCTCATAGACCTCTGTGTGGCCATAGCTAGTCTTCTTCTAAACATAGCAGACAAGCTGAACAGCAAAACTGAGGCTTACGCTGTATTACCAGGAAGAAGGATCTGCCCAGATGTAGCAAACCGAGGCAATAAGCAGGATGATGGACAGATAAACCCATGTGGGTCATTGAAACTATCACTAGCAGATCCAGCTCTGAATATCTGTGGAGAGCAAATCTGTTGAGTAAGAAATTGTCACTCATACACAGCCAGATTACGTGTTGTTCTTGGACAGTACACGTGAGTAAGGGCCGTTTACGTGACAGCGCTTGGTTTTATGCTTGAGTGATTCTTCACAATATCTGAACAGTCAGACTCATTCCACAGTGGTTACTGCTGAGGAAATTCCAGCAGAAGTCTCCAGGGTGGGAAGCGTGAGGCTGATGTGGACGCAGAGTGGCAGTGTATGGAACTTGGCAGTCAGCTCTCCGGCAGAGGCATAAGCGGAGAGGAGCAGCAGTCATGGGCATGCTGACGTGCAGCAGGCACTGCAGAGCTTGATCTGTGAAACAGGGCTGGCACAAGGCTTCCCTGTCCAGGCTGGAGAAGAGAACGCCCTGGGGAGACCTTGGAGCCCCTTCCAGTCACTCAAGGGGCTCCAGGAAAGCTGGGAAGGGACTCTAGATCAGGGAGGGGAGCCCTGGGAAGAGGTGGAAGGGTTTGACACTGAAAGAGGGGAGATGGAGCTGAGATGTGGGGAAGAACTTCTTTGCTGTGCGGGTGGTGAGACACTGAAACAGGTTTCCCAGAGAAGCTGTGGCTGCCCCATCCCTGGAGGGGTTGAAGGCCAGGTTGGAGCAACCTGGTGTGGTGGGAGGTGTCCCTGCCCAGAGCAGGGGGTGGCACTGGGTGGTCTTTAAGGTCCCTTCCAGCCCAAACCATTCTATGGTTCTATAAATGGGTCTGTGGGGGTATTTCAGAAGGCAAGATCATCTGCCTGAGCAGGGCTTTGTATCTGCAGAATTCCAGATCACCTCTAGCTACCTTCCATGTAGCCTCTCTTCAGTCCAGGTGAGAGCAGCAATAAGGCTGAGCTGTAGATGAATTCTTCGGGATTCTACCCTTTCCTCCAGCTCCCCTCACCACCCCTGGTGCGTTTCCTCTTGAAAGTAAGGAAAAGGCAGGGAACAGATAGCACCACGTCAGCCAGAACTGAGGAAGCCGAGTTCCTCCCTGCCTGCTGCTGCATCTCTTTCATTACAGATAAGTCTGTTGTGCGGTGGCTGCAGGTGGCACAGATGTGCTCGTGTTAAGTTTAAATTAGTTGTGATGAGTGGTGGCATCAGGATAGCTGTGACTGACCTCAGCAAAGTGCATTTGCCTCGTTGAAGTTGCTATTCATGACACCCACCTTCCTTAGGTTCTTTGGCTGGAGCTGCTATGGAGACTCTCTAAAATCTCACCCTGGGGGCCTCGTGGGATACCTCGGTGATACCAGAGCTTAGGCAGGCCCTAAGGAGACGCATCCAGAGTATTAGTACCCACATGCCTTAGCCTTCTTCCCGTTAGGCAGTTGTTAATTGATGAGAGACGGGAAGTGATGCCCTTGCTCTGCTGCCCGTGTTGGCTGCCTGCCTTTCCACAGCAGGTATTTGTCTGGGTGTCCTAGTGAGAGCATGCCCTCGCTGGCAGCAGGCCCAGGAGAGCTGAAAAGCAATTAAACAGGAGACAATGTCTCTTTTCGACAAGTGAGGACTCACTTCTCCTAAGTGCCCGAGAATGAGTTTGGAGGATACATCACAGGCACAAGTCTTGGCTCAACCTTTTAACATTGCCTCGAAACCATTTAACTTGTGAAATCTCGAAGGGGCAAGGATGTTGCCTTACAAGTCAGGTGTTTCCTCCAGTACTTTGATTAGCAATTAATTATGTTCTGATTTGTAAGAGAGAGCTAAAAAATGTCCAGTCACTGTTACCTACTCGTGTCTACAGTCAGAGGGTACATACTGCTGATAGCCCCTCTTATGTTTATTACTACATTACTTGTTTTTCCTGTACCAGAACTATCTTCCATAGAATTCCCAAGCTGTGACAGGGTGCTATTCCCTCTGCCTCCTCCTGTGGATCCAGCTCTCTCATGAGTGACAAACATATAATATCTCTGCTCGCAGAAAGCCAGTGCTTTTTAATCTCTGGGAAGAGTTGCTGGAGGTTGTAGCCAAATTCCAGTATCATGCTACAATTTTATGCAAAATATGTGCTATATCTATCAGGTGGTTTATTTCCTTGAATTTCCTTGTATGTTTCTCTAGTTTTGAACTGTTTCGAGTCCACATTCCCTTGAAAATCATACCTGAATATGTAAGAAATGCAAGTGTTCCATTGTTCAACCTGTGCCACGGAGGATCTCAACTCATCAGCTCATCAGCTGCATCATGGTACAGCTGCATCATGGTACACATCACATATTGTTGTGCACTCATTTCTTTAATACCTTCTGAGATGTTATCATTTGCATTTGAAATGATGATCTATAGCAAATGATGGTTAGTATTTTGTTACCTGTCTTCCTGGATCTTCACCTAATTCTAGCATTCTGGAGTCCTTAGGTCTGTCTTTTTCCCCTCAACAGAGTTAGAGGTTCTCCTTTATCTCCGCTTGCTGGTGACAATAAAAGCCTGAACAAACACTGTTAATAGCTGCAAAGGAATGTGTTTGTGTTGCTCAGGCATTACCGTAGCAAATAGAAAGGGTTGGCTTTGACATGAGTTCCTTTGGTAATCATTTCTCCCTTCTTCAGTTTCAAGTGCCAACTTGCCCTTCCTGTGACCTTACTTTGTGGGACTCCTGGACGTACAGCAGTTTCAAAAAGCCCATAAATTGACTGACTCTGGCATATCCTGTACCAGGTGACAGCTGTTCCAGTGGTCTGGTCCAGGCACGGGAGGAAGGGTGCAGGGCCAGCAATGTACTGCCACTGTGCTCAGACTTTCTAGGTAGAAATGTTTTGCGCTGGTGGGTAGAAATATGTGAGGCTCCCCAGGGAGTGTAATCAAAAGATCAATTTTTTAAAAAGTAGGGTGTTTTTTTCAGTTTGAAAACTTAAAACAGTATTTTCAGTTCAAGCTGAGCAGCTCATGAGCAGTAAAATGCATGTTTCACTTAAGGACATTGTTAACAAAGACAAAGTTTTTGCTCCCTGAGGGGACCCCTCAGAGAAGCTGTGAAAACAAAGTCCTCCCATCCTTAGACTTTAAGCCTGGTAGTTTCTCTCAACTGTTGTTTCAAAATAAAAATTTGTTACATCTGTGAATAATTGGAAGAAAAGCAAATATGAGTCTCTTGAAAAATGAACTGTTCACCAAATTAAAAAACTAACCATTCATTAAAAAAACAACCCCAAAGCAACAACAAAAAACCCCAAATTGGGTTAAGCCAATTTCAATCCAACTAAGTTTGCAGGTTGAGTGGAGCTGAGTGATTTCTGAGGGTGTGCTTTGGGTAGTTGTGGTCTTTTGGTTGAAGTGATGACACCAGTTGAGAAAGCAGTGACATGAGACTGGTGACCATGTGAAAATGGGAACACTTGTTGGAATCACCACAAAATCTTTGAAGTCTCCTGTTATAATGCTCTGTGTTACTTTCATTGGTCATGTTGCAATGAAGGAAAAATGAAGAAGTCACAGTTCACTTAGAAGTTGATAAGTCAACACAGTTGACTAGAAGTTGATAAAGCTGCCACCTCAGTGAACACTTTGTTAAAGCTCTTTGAGCGCTACATGGAGGTTTATTCTTCAGTGTATTTGGACTCTGTAGTAAAACCCTGCCACAAAAAATGCCTGCTCTTTAGTTGAAAGGAAGGAAAAAAATAATATTGATAAATATACTTACTTCTTGGTGAATTATCCAAAATATCATACAAAACAGCCAGAGGGATAAGTATTCATTTCAGCTTGTTAGAGGGACGTGTTTAGAGAAGGAGGTGTTTGGAGGAAAAACATCGATAACATTTTTGATAAATGGTGTCACCACCGAGGTTACTATCAGTGGTTGTCTTCCTCATTATCTTCTATTTATCTCCTTTTTTTTCCCCCTCCTTTTTTAAATTTTGAGTTTGGTTGACTTCAAATAGCCTCAATACACACAGGATACAGGAACATGCAAGGAGAGTGCTAAAAATTATGCCAACAAATGCAAGCACACCAATTTTTTGTTCTTAAAATTGCTCATGAGTGCTGGTGTCAGGAGTACACAGAGAGGGCAGAAGAGTAAGTAAGCTAAAGTGATTCTGTAGAAAATAGGCTGCTGAAAAAAGCAATGTCTGATTTGCTTGAAATTCAGCATTTTTATGTTTGGTTTTCTTCTAAATAGTGAAAATTCCCATAAAATTAAATTTATCCGGACAATGACTGAAAAGAATTATTTCACTTACCTCCAAATACTGTTTTGCTGTGAGATCAGAGTAGTTTAACTTAGATAAACAGTTTGGCTTTGGTGTTTGAATATATCCTTGAATTTGACAACATCATTGTTTTCTGGTGAAGTTTCTCAGTTTGTTTGAAACTTCATGTTTCTATGCAGCCCTGTTCCCCCAGCGCCCTTCCCATCCGGAGGGCCCTGGCTTGTCTTCACGGAACACATCATTCCAATCAGAGTGTACTCAGTGCCTCTCACCCAGAACTCATTCTTGTAGACCCTGTTGACCCATTTGCTTCTTGTTCTGTTTGAGTAGTCATTTTAGTAGCAGAAGGTGTTTCCCTGCTCTCCTTCATCCCTTCCTCCAAGCAGGAATAATACTACGAGAATTTTTCGACGAGGAAATGATTCTATGGCATTTGGCCTCCCAACAGGTCAAGCGTGTGCAGGGAGATTAACAGCTTCTTCCCATGTTTCTTACTCAGTCTTGTATCCTGCTGCTTGGGTGAAAGATTTGGGTAGGCAAAAAACACGTGGGTTCTTTTACTGTTAATCTTAATTAGGAGTGCATAAAACTGCAGCATTCATTATGAACCAGCTACAACACCACCTATTTTCTTTGGCTCTCTTCTTATTAAAATTGTCTTCACGGCATGCGGGGCTTACCTAAATTGCTTCTCTTTTGTAGAATGATGGTCTTTGCTGTCGGAGGTGAGGTACCAAAGAGAGAGAGCCCAGAGGGAGCAGTAGAGAAGTGCAGCCTCATGCAGTCCACCTCTCACAATAGGAACCTGAGGACACGGGGACTCCACCTGGCTTAACTTTCTGGAAAAGGAATTAGCAGAAAGTGAGGAGTTGATAGAATTTTGACAACAGGAATTCAGCGAGTCAGCAAACATGTTTTTATTGGCTTGGTTACTGGTTCTGCTGCTGGCAATGCCTGGCTTAGTCAGCCATGAACCAGCCCCCACTGCTGTGCATTAGTTTATCCATCATTGATAATTCAATCATAAAGCTCTCAGGGCATCGCATTTCTTGACAAGTCAGTGGCTTGGTGACTAAGTGCTTTTCACACAAAGATCTGACACCTGCATGGACAACTCTTACTTTTCAAAAAAAGCAACTAATTTGTGTTAGATACAGGTTACTGCTTCAGGAGAGACTGTGGAGGTTGTCCAGGGGTTTGGGGGGAAGTACAGGCCATTTAATGAAAGGGAATAGAGCCTGTGTGTCCATATAGTGGATTCTGCTTGACTTTAAGCATGCCCTTCTGCTTCCAGTTACAATGGGCTGTCTACAAACCTTTCCCAGACCCCATGTGGCACAGAGGTGCAAATTAAATTTGGGCTCTGGTGCTCCGCTTGCAAATATTGCGAACATTTGTTCTGATTTGGCAGGAAGAAGTAACTGAAAGTATATAGGGTGTATTCAGATATTAATCTAGAATTTCTTTCCAGGGCCATCTGCTACTGTCCCAGCAACATAACTTTTCAGAGGGTCAATGCCAGGCCATTTTGTGAGGCACTCCACACAGCAGCACTGGTTAGGCCAGGATTTCTGAATAATATTGAGATCATAGCATTGCAGTAACTTGGCAGAAGATTGTCCAGGACTTTGATTCAAGGGGGTATGATTTATCCTGACCACAAGGGGTTTTTCCCTATGCAAAAAAAAAAGGGAAGGTTAGTAACTTCTAGAAGCTTCTGGTGGGTAAAATTATTTTGTGGAGGGAACCTTAGACTGAGCCTTGGCCTTCAGACTATTCAGTCAATACTGCTCCTAATGGTAGGCATTAGCATCTATAGCTAATTTGACAAAAATTTGGAAACATGGGCAGGAGCTCTTTTAGCTGGTAAAACTGCTGAGTAAACTGAGTAAGCTGCTGACCACTTTCCCTTTTCACTCAGCCAGTGTAATAGTTTTGCAATAAAAGCAATTCTGAAGAAAGTCTTATGTAAGAGGATGAAAAACCTATCAAACTGCATATCTGCACTTCTGTGAAGTCTTGGAGATTTCTAGACTTAACGAAAATTTAGTATCCCCCACAGTTGTGAGGGGAAGATGAATTTGCCCATCTCCTCCTTAATTTCTGTTGTGTTCTGAACTGGGGAGCCTGCAGCTAGCCTTCCCCTCACAGTAGAACTTTAATGTTTCTCTTCCAAAAAAAACCTGGTTTCACCCCTAACTGCACACATCTCACAGGTTTTTTTTTGGAAGATTTCCAGCCCCTGTTTTAGAACCTTATAGCTTATTTTGAACCTTCTCCATCGCTTGGATTTCACAGTATCATTTTCTTTTGATTTTAATTCCTTTTGACAGTTTTCTTCCACCCGTCTCCACTCCCACCACCCCCACCAGCTCCTTCACTTATTTCACCTTCTTCCCCCTGGCATGTGAGCTGACGGTGTATCTTCTTTGCAAACTGAGTCTCCTTCTCATACCAGTGTCACCCTTTCTTGTTATTGGAGATTAATCCAAGTTTGGGGGTTCAAAGGGCTTTTTTCAGTCAGAACAAAAGATTTTTTTGATGGATTAGATACTTTTCATGTAACCCCATGTATTTATTATCCTGGGCAAAGCATTCCTTTCTTAAGGAGCCAAATGCCAGATGTAGTTTCCTCGCTTCAAATTCCTTTTGTCCAGCATCTGGCAAAAGCCTTGTCTTGGTGGTTTTTTCAATTGCACTGGGCTCTTGTGTTTGCGAGGCTCTGGCGTGCTTGTTATCTCTGCCCAGTTTCTCCCCGTGCTCCCATTCTCACACCGATGTCCAGCCAGGCAGGAATTGTTCCTGTAAAGCCAAGTTCTGAGCTGCTTCTGTGGCTGTTGTCCACAAAGCTGGGTTCATCCATCGGGTCTGCCCCCAGACTGTCCTGGTGGTCGTGGTGGAGTGGCCTCCAAGATCCCATTGGACAACTTCAACAAGCCACTGGAGAGATTCTTGCTGTCTCACAGGAGGCTTGCATGGGCCTAAAACAACTTTTTTTGTCTTAATGCGTTGACCTTAGTATAAAACAACAGAACAGTTCTTTGAGGTATGTCTTTCAGCCCTTCTTTCTGATGGTATTTTCTGAGTGTTTCTGTGTTCTCCTGTCCTGTATTTGTATTACAAAATGTGAGAGACAGTAATCACCCAGTTGCCTACATAATTACACCTTCATCCCTGTATGGTCTGGAGTTATCAGCATTTCCCACCCCAAACCTGGATCACCTCTCATCACTTGTGCAGTTCATTTTTCGTTATGCACCAAGTTTGAAAATACCAGCTATTTGTTCTGTGCAGTCTCTCTTGCATAATTATTGAGAGAAAGGTAGCTGAATGCTGTCTTGTGTCACTTTTGTTTATCCTTTCCCTATTTCACCTATATTTTACTTGAAAGTCAAGTTTTGTCTTTTTCCTGGATGACATAGGGGGACTTAAGAGAATTGACTTCCAAATATGGAATGTTTTCCAGATTTCATTTCTTGCAGATATGCTAATAAAAGCTTTCCCATTTCCCATATGGAAAACAAACAGCTGCCTTCCCCTGCAGAAGTCAGAGCAAGAAGTGGTCAGCTTCCCTGCTTGGTTGATTCCAGTGTAAGAAATGGCCCAGAAACATTAACTTCTCACTGGCAAAATCTTCACAACTTTTCTTATTGGGTAGATTCTGAGGCATCTGTGAAGCTTGAATAAATTCCCCCGAATTTGTATTACTAAGATACCATCAGCTTCCAGTAAGCTCTGGCTCATTAGGAAGAGTTCTGCTGTGCTCTTGTGTATGAAGAGCTGAGTTCACAGCTGGAAAAGTGTGAGTGCTACTTAAACAAATATGGGATGCACACAAACAAATGGAGCTGCCAGACCCTCAGCAGCAGCATCTGCAGCACTACCCTGAGGACAAGTTACAGTAGATCATAGGGGGCTCACCGTATTTCAGAAGGACAGTGACGACTGCAGCTGACTGCATTTTCTATCTCATCTGATGAACACGTGTTTTAGATGTTCCTGTCTCAGTAAATAAAAATTAGATGCAGATGATATTTGACATGGTTAAAAGCTCTCTGCTATGTTGCAGGGTACTAAAAAAATTCTGGCTTGTCTTCTCCTTTCCAGATGCAAAATCATGAGATCTTTTAGTGATCTCACTTACTCCACATTTAAATAAGCACACAGAGTCTGTATTTCCTTGTGTCATACGGATCTCTAGCAATGCTGCCAGGTGTGTTTAACTTTAATCTTTTCACCTCATAGGACCTCAGAAAAACAAAAGATTGGTTTTTAAAATGTTTTTTTTCTGTTTTCAAAATGCCTTCTGGAGTTCTAAACTTACATGGTTACTTATAAAACTTTAATGTTTGTGGGTTTTTTATCAAGTAGATGGGCCAGATCTGAGGGGTTTCTAGGGGTCAGATCTAAAAGCAGGATTTTTGTAATGTCCCAGATTTTAGGCCTTATTTTGAGATGCCCAGTTGTCCCCTTTCACAGACAATGAGTCCATGTGCTCAGGCTTTTGGTTTCCAGGGCCAAGTGAAAAAGTTCTTGTTCGTATTCCCCACCTCAAAAGACTGATTTCCCTTCAGAGTTGACTGTAGAACCTGTAGTTAATCTATTGAGACCTGCAAATAACATCACTGTTTTTTGAGCCAATTGACAGGCCTAAGTGCAGGGCTCAGGGAGGTAAATACAGGAACCAGGAGAAAGTTGCAGTGGAGTCAGATATTACTTGGATGAAATTGGTTTTGCTGACAAAGAAAGCACAAAGTTATTTTTGCCTGGACACTTGTAGCAAAACATTTATTTATGCTATTTTTTGCAGGCAGCAATTAGCCCCAGGTGTCCCTGGTGTCCTCTGAGAAAGGTGTCCTCAGTGCTTTTCTTGGCTGAACATGTGTATTTGTTTATATCCTGCTTCATTTCCATCTCCAACCTGGTCTTCCCAGTATACGGGAAGGAGATGTTTTCCAGCCTGATGCCTGATCCTCTCCCCTGCATGCCCAGGTTTCTTTCCCATGGAGATGAGGATATGGCAGGGGATGCTAAAAATCCAGATGTTGCCCTGACAGGGAGTGGGGATGCAGCTGGATCTTTTGTGCAGCTCCAAGAGTTGGGGACTGGCTCAAACCTGTTGTTGGAGGTGGAGCTGCCGGGAATGGGAATTTTCCAGTCTGGCTTGTGTCTACTGAGGTTTTTCAGGAGTGAGTTCTTATGCGTTGTTTCTATGGAATTTGCAGAGTTAACTGCAGTGATTAGGAGAACTGCTGATGCAGAGGAATGCGGTCCCATTCTTAAGAAGCATTAAGGATGGAAACATCCCAGCAGATGTTTGTTTCGGGTAGGTAAATACTAGTTGAAGGCTAGCCCTGAATGGAAGCAAGGTGTCTGTTGATTAGATAAATCAAGCAAGTCTTGCTCATAAAACAAGTTTCCTTGTTTGAAAATAAATATTCCAGGACACAAATCACCCAAGGTACGTAGATATCTGCTTCCTGTCTACAAAAGGGGGTGTCTTCACAGACTGTGGACAATCAGGCCTGAGCTGTTGGATCTGTTCAGCAATCTTGCCTAATGCTATGAAGGAGGTTCCCAGCCTCGAAGTATGGATGCTGAATCTACTTCTCAGGCTGCTCCCAAGGCAGTGCTGTTTTCAGAAAGGTGCCTAGAGTTTTAGGAAGCATTTAGAAAGGAACTGTGGGGAAAAAGAAGAGAAAATATGAAAAAATCACATTGCTTTCAATGTGTCATGTTGAAAGCAACCAAATGCATGTATTTCTACAGAGGGTGATTCAATGGTAGAATTCATTGGCAGATGGGTGTGAAGAAAATGCGTCACAAATCCTGCAGATACGCAGCTGTAACGGTAAAGAGTTTACACTTGAACTCTTAATAAGCATTAGGTCTGACCAAAAGAAAAACAGCTTATTCCTCTTGTAATTTCCAAATTGCATT
Organism: Gallinago jamesoni; assembly: GCA_025769975.1. Taxonomy (NCBI): domain Eukaryota; kingdom Metazoa; phylum Chordata; class Aves; order Charadriiformes; family Scolopacidae; genus Gallinago; species Gallinago jamesoni. The sequence goes on from JAOQGH010000032.1 coordinate 1,065,582, forward strand.
TAGATTCCCAGCAACTCTCCTAGATTATTCCACACATAGTATCTTCCCCTCTAGAAATCCACAGAAATTCTGAAGTCATCTGTGTACTGACTGGCACTAGCAGTTATTATTAAAAATAGTTAACTGCAGGTAATATTAAAATACATTTTGACCATAGTTTTCAACAATAGAGATCTCAGGCTTATTTTTATAAGTGCCAAAATTCTTTTTTCACTTTTGCATACAGAAACAAAATGCCTGTTTGCTGACCCAGAATTTTCCATGGCAGTCTGTATAATTTCCAAAGGACCCATTTCCCATGAAGTCGCTCATAATATCCTGTTATAAACAAGAATAAGTGCACCACTTGGAACAAGTCTGCACTATTAAGCTAGTGCTGCATGCAGTTTTCCTGGGATTTTCCCGTGTTATGTGATAAGAATATAAGAAGTGCAGTCATTTCCAGAACGGGAAGGAATTCATAAACAAAAGCAATTAAAGCACGGGTAATGCATCTGTCACCTGATACATTCTGGGGAGTTTGTGTTAGTCAATATTGAGCACAGCAGAGGAGCAGAGGCCAGCAAACCAGTGTTTGTGTTCTGTTCGCCTAAGGAAGAGTTGAAAGTATTTTTCAGGGACTTTCCACTATTTCTTTCAATGACTTCCTCTATAGTTTGCAGTGTGTATACACTAGGGAGACATATACTTTTGGTACTGTAAGAACAGTAACACTGAAACTCAAGAGAACAAATTCCAGTGTGTGATTGAAAAGGCTCCCGATACAGGAGCAGAACCAGAGGAACCAAGTGTGGGAGAGGGAGTTTGAGGATCAGGAAACGGCACAAGGTTTGTTGCTTGGCTGGTGGGTTGGTGCTACTGTCCTCTTGCCCCCACACTGAAATTGTTGGTGAGGGAAGGAAGAGAACGTTGTTTGGAAGGAGGATGAAGTAAGGGACCAAGAAAATAGCTGAGGACAGAAAGGACCTGCAAACACCTCTACTACGTTTCTTTGCAAGGAGGGCAGTGGACAACTGAAATCTCAGGGTCCTTCCTTTCACTGTGGTGCAAATGTTCTGACTCTTACTGCCTGGTCACCTTTCTGGTGTGTTACACAGACGTGTGTGCATGCCCACACACACACGTGCACAAAGACACTTACTAAATAGTCTACCTGGTTTCAAAGGTTACGGTTTTCTCCTATGGCTTCTGCATGGCCTTATAACTGGAGGGACACAGGGCACAGGGTCTAGAGTTCAGAAGGGTGAATGCCTCAAAGTGATGCCAAAATAATACGGGTTGAGGAGAGGACTGACATCAGTCTTAGTGTAAAGGATCTTCAGGAGGAAGCAAGCCAAAGACAGCTCTTATTTTATGTTCCCAAAGTTACCTGTCAAAAACCCTGCTGCTGCTTTAAGACTATCTAGATCGTAGGTAAAAAAAATAAAACTGTGCATGCCTCAAATAAACAAGTATGCACTAGTTTAAAGCAATAGGCTTTGAGCCTCTGCCCTCTCTCTCTTATTTGCATTTCCTTTCCTCAAGATGCCCAACACATCGCTGCCTTTCATTTGGCCACCGCTGCAGTTTGAGCTGATGATTTCAGAGTACCAAAGAGCATGGAATTTTTATATTATTGTCTTACAAACAGCACTGGGACTCCTGTGGGAAGACACATTCCACCCGTGAGAGCTGTGCCCTCCAGCAGCCCCCGTGGGACAGGGGATGGGGCGGTAACACTATGAAGCATGCCAGATTTCCAGCTGTGGTGCTGATGTGGACACCGGCTGGGTTTAGGCATCGGAGGGTAAGACTCACTTGTCTGCAAGGTACTTAAATCAAGAGCCTTGCTCCACAGCCCACCAGTCCCCAGGGACTGGGAATAGCCTGAGGAGAGGAGAGTGAGCATTTTACCCTGCCCTAAGAGTTTGTACTGCATTTGATGCTGTCAGGTTACCACAGCAGGGTGAGAAAGGGTACCAGGTACTAAAAATTCTCATATCAGTTCCAGGAATCAGCCTGAGCTGGCAAAAATGAAGCAGACTGTTCCCAAGTAAAGCAAATGAAAATGTAAAATAACAGAAAACAAACAGGGTGGGTTTTTTTAAGAAAACATTTAATAATACATTGTTAGGAATAATTACATGCTCACAAGCAAATTCTATATATGTAAGATGCAACTTTTTCCATTAGCTGTTTGAGTAGCTAATTAGACATAGAACCATTTCCTTGTACAGAGCAATGAGATTGTGGATATTTCTTAAGAAGTTAACAGTAGGGATGGAAAATCCAGTAGAAATTAAATAAGTTATCATCATTTTATCTCTTACATAGAAACAACTCAATAAATACATTTATAAATATCATGGAAATCACAGTAGATAAGTACCAAACTCACTGACTTAAGGATTCTGCAGGCTAGATTTTTAAAGTCAGACCTGCCAGTTCCCAGTCTAGCCACAGGCTGACTGCGGTTTAGGAAACTCTTGTTGACACAACATACGAGTGCACTCCAGGGGAGCAGGAGGAATTACCAGTTTGCTGGTCTAATAGCAAAATAGTAAGGCTTAGTGTAAATAATCTGTGCGGTAAGTGCATTGCACTTAACTAGTTGTGTTTGGCTGAAACAGCTGCCAAAGGTTCTTCATTTCCTTTAGCAAACCACTTTTCCTGTTCAGCATCTTCAGTGTCAGTGACCAGCGTGTCCCACGGACAGCACTGGCCACTTCAAAAGACCTTCTTAAATAGATGCACTTAAATAAATAAACAAACAAATAAATTAATTAATTAAACACTCCGTAATTAACATAGTAACAGTGATGCAGGAGGTGGAAGATGGTACACTGCCCGAACGATGCTTTTCCCAGATGTTTCTCTCAACGGAGGAGCGGGAGCAGTTCCCAGATTGTTTCTGTGCTGGTGTCTCTTAGACTGGGGAGTCAGAGTTGAGCTGAGCCCTGCGAAGAGGTGAGAAGAGAGGATCATTTAAAGGGAGGTTCAAGAACAGTTATCATTGCTTAGCACTGCACGAACGCTTAAGGATGAGCAGTCTGTTTCCAACTCTCTGTGCTTGAGGCACATCTATCTATATCTATAGAGGCTTGAGGCCTCTATCTGCAGGCAGAGAGAGAATAAACTCGTTGTTTCAAAAGCCATTCCTGAAATCCCAGTATGTGCATGTCTGGTCCCCAGCTAAGAGACTTCTGTGGCATGACTTCCTGCATTAGCTCCCATTAAGAAACTCATTAACTTGGAAATATGAATTCTTAACCTATGCTACTATAAGTAAGGGGAAGATAAGGGGGTTTTAAGCTTCGTTTTTCAAAGGGAGCCAAACTCTTTTGTGTTCCCTTCCCTCCGGATGGAGTTGCCGGTACTCATCTACTAAACCTTTTAGTAGAGATGTATCGGCTTGGACAGGGACGCTGCAACAGTGTCAGAAAGACTAAGGCTAATTCTATAATTAAACAACAAGTTTCCTTGGAAACTCATTGGAAAGTGTCACTAAGGGATCCTACAAATTGGCTTCTAGGGGGAGTTTCACCACTGAGGTGTGCAAGTTGAGAGGGAACAGGACTTACTTGGCCAAAATTGCCTTCACGATCAGCTGTACCCAGGGAGCGGTGGGCTCCAGGCACACCTCTCTGCCGTCCTTCAGAGTAGCTCTGCAAAACAGGGAAGAAAGAAAAGTCAGGAAACTACTGCAGGGATTTGCTTTACTCACAGAACATCATATGCACTTTTAGATTAGTTAGTATAAATTCATCCCAACTGCTCCAGGTTAGGCATTTTGTTGTACGTGTTCCACAACTGAGGAGGCTGAAACCATCCTGAGGTTGTGAGTCCGTGTGCTGGCGCTCAAAGCAGTCACACATTCCCCAAAATCTTTCTCAATATGGACAGGAACTTGGTTTGAATTTGTTTACATCAGTAAAGCTTTCTTATGCAAGGATTGAAACCTCCACTGGTGAAAAGGTTTTTCAGCAGTGTCAGGATTTCAACATTTTAGTCCCTCCTCTGTGCTATTCAACACCAGGTTAGTTTCATTGTTTCCTTAAACCTGCTTGTGGGAACTTAATTTTTTTCTCTGCGGCTGATGCAGACTGTTTTCACTGGATTTCAATGAATTTCAATGAATTTCATTTTAGAGGGAGTTTTGCATGCCTAATTCAGGCAGGTTTAAAACTACTTTATTACCTCATGTATTAAGAACTGACCAGTCCTTGGAATTCACATTCTACCACCCGAAATATTTAACATGTCCCATGACAGATAAACAATGATCAGTTCAGGAATATGTAAGGTCATAGAGATGATGAAAAACCTGGTGTATTGTTTAAAACCATCTCTCTCAAAAGGATACCCAGATCCCACTCCCTCACATCACTCCTAACTCTGGGACTCGTCAGGAAGAGCAAAAGCCCTCACAGGGGGTGTTGGTGAGAAAGAGGGAGGCTCGTGCAGAGCTACTTACATGACTTCAACATTCTTGCAGTGGGGGCCGCTCTGGGTCAGCTTCACGTCCTGGATGGATTTGGGAGGGATGAACCTGGAGTGCGTGGCGATGCACTGGCACCGGAGCTCGGTCCCCATCCTAGCCACGGCCCTGCCTGTGAGCAGAAAAGAAAGATCCTGGTTTGAGAAGCTGTCTTACCATCCCTGTGTCAGGAGTAAAGCTCGACTGCTCTATTTTAACATCATTCACAATTCAAATACTGCATTTGACCAAGCTGCCTACATCCTCATGGTATAAAGAACAGTTCCTTTTTGTCGCAGAGGAGCTGATGCACATTTAGAACTAAATTAATGCATCTTTTTGAAATAAGCCCACAAATTTTGTGGTTACTGGTACTGAGGGCACTGTACACTCAGTTGCATCATCTCAATACCTGGATTGACAAGCTGGCAATTATACAGAAGACAGATCCCTGGATATTTTCATTAATTGGATACTTGTCCATGCTCCTCTGTTGATATTGTTTGTTCTCCGTTCCCAGCTGTATATTGCTTGCTTTGAGGCAGTATGGCCATTAAATAAAAATCAAAGATCAGAAACTGTTCTTTGCGTGGGAAGGGAGAGAAACAGCCCAACCCTGCAGAAGATCCTGTCTGTGCTGCGCACACTTCGAGTCAAACATAGAAACGGAGCCAATTTCAGCTGCATCCTTAAAATTTTTCCCACAAGATGTCAGTAACTCTTCAGTACAAGGGGGTACCTGGGAGATGCTGAAAAATCTCAGCAAAGAAACTACTTTGCTCCAACAAATATAAAGCTGCCTTTCTGCGAGGACAAGCATCTGGGCAGATGCCTGGAGGATATTACAGCGGGGGGGGGGGGGTCTCGGGAGGGATTTACTTGCCTTGAGACAGCGCCGCGGAGACGAGGAGAAGAGCCAGGACAGCCACGAGTTTGCCGTGCATGGTGAGAGAGGAGGTTCTGGCTGGGATTTTAGCTGCGGGTCTGTGGAGCAGTGGCCTCTCTGGTCCCGGAGGGTTGTGGATGCTGTCTCTGGGCCATGCGTCCTGCTTATATAGGGGTTTGTGCCCAGCCCCGGTGCTCTGCCGGCAGCGGGGTTGCGTTAGAGGAATTTCCCCGACGGGGCAAAACTGAGTCACATGACTGTTGTGAAATGCCTTCCTCAATGACGAGGAGTTATTCTGCTCTTAATGATATGAGGTATTCATTTATTAAAATACTGATAGAATAGCCATGCATTCCCATTTCTTTTGTACAATTTTGTAAATTTTGTGCTTTTTCTAACGCCTGCCCTTATTTAGTAATAGAACTTTAGGACGATTTCAGCTATGTTTATGCTCTAACTTTTTATTGTTTTCTTCAGGGTAATAACTGTTCTTTGTCGGGATGCCAGATTCAGACTCGAGAGACTTAATTTCTTCTCTCCGTTGATGGTGATAGCTTCTATTTATCTGATTTTACGTCTGTTGGGCAGTGCGGAAATCACTGAAAAACTTTTTCACTGGGGTCAGGATTTTACCTCAGCATTATTTTTTTGACATTAATGAATTTTTTGGTGTGTTTTCTTTTTTTCTGCTCACAGGGCATCTTATAAAGTAAATTCACCTCTAGTACTATCTGTCAGTAGAGGAATTGAGGCTGCAGTATCCAAAGCTTCCTGTGGGAAGCAGATACTAAATTCTGAATGGCTGTGAAAGTCATGCCTGCGTTTTTCATGTCACGCATGTTAACGAATGCTAAACAGAGGAAGCTTTGTGTGCAAACAAAATAGCACGATCTGCTGAATGCAACTGCTTCTGTTTCCTTTGTAAGTCTAAGTATTTTTAATAAGTCTTTTCTGTAACCTTTTACACTGGCCGTAACCCTAGCTCCTAGCAAAGGGAAATAATGTTAAGTATATATATATATATGTAAGCCCTGCTATAGGCGTTTCTGTTACAGAACCTTGGTGCAGGAATGCTGTGTATTTTTGTGGCTGGTAAAAAGGTAACTTTGTGAGGGAAACAGTTTCAAGGGAAGACTTGGGCTCAAATGTTTATGTGAAGATTGGGTTTTGTAACCCACGTGGAGTGGCTGCAATCAAGAAAAGCCACTCTGTTTTGGTGCCGTCAAACCATTGTCCTTTTGACCACAATGACTTCTGCTGCTTGTCATGTCCAGCCTCAACGCTTCATGTTTTTGTGGTCTCTGCATTTATAGAGATGCTTCATCCCTACTCTGAGGAGTTTGTAAAAACTCAATTATCTTAACCTGTAAAGCATTGTGTTATTTATAAAATTAATTTAATAGTTTGCCCATACTTTATTTGTCATTAACTTACTTGATAAAAGGAATTTTGTGATGAAGATCCATCTGTTTCCCACCACTGTTAGCTGGCCCAAGAAAAGATGCCACCAGTTTGTCTCTTCTATCTCTTACTGAGTGTTGAATCATCAAAAGGTGTTAGTTCCGACTCCTCATAGTGCTTCTCCTTGGCTGTGTGTCTTAGAGAGATTTAGTGAAAAATACACTTAGTTCTCTGAAGGCAGGAAAAAGGAGAGGATTTTGCCAGGTACTGAAGGTTGTGTTTCCCTGTTGTTGTATATGTTATGTTAAATTAACAGAGCGGTTTCACTGGTGTCGGACTGTAGATGTTGGAGATTCAACCAGTTTACTTGGAATGAGGTTTCGCTGATTCTTTTCTTTTGGGTTCTCCCTCTTTCTCTCTGTGCCTTTCCATTTGTATGCACACACACAGGGCAATTGAAATGATGCCAGGGATCCCCGCTTCTTAATTACTATTTGCAGCTCTATTATCTAATTTCGGTGTGCACTGAAATGTCACTAATATCTGAGGCAAAAAAAGGAAATTCCCCCTCAAATCCCCAAGTAAAGCCACTGGCTCCTTGTCCTCCTTCCCACCGGACTCAGCTGTTTCCTTCCCGTGGCAGTAACTGATCTGCAGAAATCCCCAGGTCAAAAGGGAAGCCGGGTGCTTACCCCGCCTGTGTGATTAACCCTGCCCCGGGGCCAAGAGTAAGTATCTGCCTAAAAGAGCAGGATGTTTGCAATGAAATCAAAATCCTCCACGTTTTCCGAGAGCTGAAGCATCTCCTCTGCCTCCGCTTGTTCTCTGATGTGCCGCGGTTTCACCGGGACGGCGTGGAGGGGGTGTAATGTGGATGGCAGTGCCATGAAAAGGTTGAGCCATGAGATCCAGCCCAAAGGCTGGGCACTCCTAAACCGTGTTCCTGGGAGTGCCACGCTTCGCCCCAGTTCTCCCCGCCTCCCTGCCACGCTTTGCCCAGGATCTCATCCCAGCCCCTGCCGATGGCAACTCCGAGGCCATTATCTGGGTCTGGCAGCCTGTTTGCCTGCCAGCCCTCAGGGATGACTCGTGCAAATGGAATTGTGCTCCTTTTGAAGGGTAACGTCACCATGCGAGCTGATACCAGGAGCAGAGACCTTCCATGCTGAACCCAGTTAAAAACATGCTCCTACCGAACATACCAACAGCCATGCAATACTCTGAGCATTGAAAAACTGCTGAAAAGGGAAGGAAATCCCTCCCCTGCCTGTGTTTTAAGGCAGGGTACGGGATGTGTTCTCCGTGCTGCAGGGTGGGTTTTTTTCTTGACTCATTGCCCTGTCTAACAAGGGCAGAAAGGCAACAAAGAAGTCAAAAGGGATCTTGACTGGGATATTTTAGATCAAAGAAGAAGTCAAAAGGGATCTTGACAGGGATCATTTGGAGTCTTTGCATGTAGCAAAGGACACCCACACTCAAGGAACATGGTGAGGGGAATTCATGTGTACTCTGGGGACCAAGACCATCATGAGGGACGGGGGAGAGCTGGGCTCCAGTCCTTTACTGGTTTCAGTTGCCCCAACTGAAAGCTCCAGCCTATGGGCTGACAAAGTTATTCTCTCTAAGAAAATTAAGAAACCATCTTGTTTTAGGCAAATTCGAACCCCTCACTTGAGAAGTTGTGCACACAGGACCCCAATAGCCCAGGAGACAAAGCTTTCACTGAAGGGAGGGTTCAGCCTGTGCAAGGTGAGCTCTGTCAGCTCCTGCCTCCTCTCTACCAGCTATTCTTGTTCCGCAGGGAAAAAATCCCACTCCGTCTTCTGAAACCCCCTCCTTTTCCCCACAAAGGGCTTAGCATTCACCTGACCTTCCACTCGACCCAGGGGCTGGGAAATAATCGCTGTGGCTGCTCCCAAACTGGGGAGAGTCCTGTGCAAACACGGGTGGAATTCGCGGTGAGGCAGAGCGCAGGGAGCAGATGCTTACAAAAGCAGAACGTCTCCCAAACATCTGGGGCTACACTTGCTCTATGAGGAAGTGGTAGCAACGGAAGGAGAAAAGCTTGGGTCAGCTTGTGATATTTTTTTTCAAACTTGTGTCTAAATATAGATGGTTGTGTGTCCTTAGTCAGATCGTGATAAGGGCTGGACTTTCCTGAATCCCTCTGGAATCACAAAATAGCAGTACAAGCTTTATACTTGACTTACCTTTTAATTTATGGATTTATAAATATAATAAGATAAGTAGGTATTTATGTGACTGCATATTTATTTATGATATATGTTTCAGCTCTGCTTGGAAACATTCAATTCTGTTATGTAGCTTTCAGTTAAAAAGTTGTAATGGATTAAATGAAATTTAAATCCATTAATTTAAATCCATTTAATCCATCCTTATTATGGAAAGTCATTGACAATATTAATATAAGGCATCTAGTGCTACTAGAAAGCTATACATTAATATTAACTACAATATTAACATAAGATATTAGCAAATATTAAGAAATATTCCTATTAAAAATAAATTCCCTGTATTTGGTATGAACAGAGGAGACGCTAAGTCCAAGTAGAGGACTGTTAGGGACCAGCAGCTGGGGTTTTCCCTGCCCTGGGAAGGCTGCGTTTATTGCTGCAGTTGATTTCCCTTTGATGAGTTTGGCAGGAAGCATTTTCTGACTGGGGAACTAAGATATGGAAGTAGCGGGAGGAAACACATGGTAAATTTAACGAAGTTGGTGCTGGGAACTTTGGATTAAATTTAGAAGCAGTCATTAGACACAGTGCACGTCATGCACTCAACATGTCCCTTGCTGTTGTCCTCAGGCTACAGCCAGCACAGCTTGGCCCATGGCAACCTCCTCCTCCCACCCAGGACTCACAATCACAGAATCACATGGGGTTGGAAGGGACCTCTGGAGATCATCTAGTCCAACCCCCTGCCAAAGCAGGTCCACCCACAGCAGGTCCCACAGGAACGTGTCCAGGTGGGTTTGGAAGGTCTCCAGAGAAGGAGACTCCACCACCTCCCTGGGCAGCCTCTGCCAGGGCTCTGCCACCATGCAGAGCCAGAGCTCTGGCTCCCAGCATCCAGCTCCATGGGGCAGGCATGGCAGTTTTGCCTGCAATTTTTATCTTGACTGTAGAAAGAAATTAACAATAAATGCAATGGGAATTAACACATTAAACCGATGTTTAGTCTTACAAGCTCTTTTTTTACTTATCAGACTTGGGTTGTTGGTTGGACTGGATGATCTTAAAGATCCCTTCCAACCTAGACAATTCTATGATTCTATGATTCTAAGTAGTCTTCTGGACCCTTGAGACCCAGTAACATTTAACTTAATTAATATGTGAGCTGCAAATTCCTTTTGCAAAGCAAAACATGAGAGGAAAAAAAAAAGTTGCAAAATATTTCCCATTATATTAAAGTAAATAATGTGTTCTAAACTTCTTTATATATATATATAAATAGATATGTGTGTCTCTCTCACTGCCTTCATCTTTCTTTCTATAAGTGGAAACTACAGGACAATACACATCACTTCAGAAATAACACAGGTAATTTAGTATCTCTAATTTTAGCTGCTTCCTTCTGAAAGTCATTAACTCCTAGTCATTAGGCTGCCCTGAAGCTGGCGGTGACCTAGAGCTCTTTATTTCCTTTAGGTGATCCCATTTGAGTCAGCATTCCCCATTCCAGTGAGCTGCGTGTCTCATAGATCATTTTAGAGGAGTGCTGTCAAAAAAAAATATTTTCTGGGTACTCAGAAAATGAAGTAATCTTTGGTCTTTGTCGAACACGTTGCAGCAGCTGGTGGAGGATCTCTGCCACTTTCTCAATGATGCTTCTTTCATGGAGAAATGGGTGTGAATTCAGTTCTCCTGTGGCCACCTAGAGGTCTCCCACTTTTGAAAGGAAGAGATATGGTTTGCTTTCTCCCTTTTGGATGGGGCATTTGCTCATCTCTATTGAATTATCTCCAGGCTTTCCCAACTCCACTCTGTCTCCTTGAAGACAGGAGCCAGGGGCTGCCCAGTGCTCTGCACGTGGGTGAGTCCCAGTTACATGGTGGCACAAGGAATTATATCCGTTAGTTCTTATTCGTGCCCTTGTAACCCCTAACGATATGTTTGGAGGGGTTGGGTTTCTGGGGTTTTTTTGGTTTGGTTCTGAAGTGCAGAGCCCTGGTCTGATATCCCTATGGTGCAATGTAGTGCAATCCCAAGAGCTCTCCCCTGTGTGCCAGCCGTGAGCCTAGAATGTCTCCTTTCTACCTGAGCTCTGCGAGATCTTTCCTAAGGCGAGCCCTTCGGGTACTGCCTGCAGTGGATTTCACCTGGAAGTTTATTCCCTAATCAGCGAGTCTCCTAAGGTCCTTCTGCTGTTCTTTGAAGTTGAGCCTGATTTTTACTACTCCTCATCTGTTATCATCAGAATGCTTCAGCTCACAGGAGGCAACCTTCCCAGACACCTGTGGATACCAAACGGGACAAGCTGGAGTAGGAATCCATGGTGTGATGTCTCTTTAGCAAAACCCAGCTGACCTTTTCATTCTGCCCTTCGTTTCTGTTTATTCACCTGTTACGTGTCCATTTCCAAGGCTTCTTTCTTAGCCTTGGTATTTCTAATGTTTGGTGAGGGTTGTGAAAGGATTTCGGAAGGACAATTTGACTGTACCTGTGGGACCTTTCACATCTATAGGCTTGTTGTCACCTTCAAAGGACTGTAACGGGTGCGTGAAAGAAGACTTCCTTCAAAGCTACACAGACTTTTCCTTATTATATCTTTATTCATGTGTTTACTAATTTTACCCCTTCTATTTCTGCTTTTAGTAAGGCCATTCCAAGGTAATGAATTTCCTTTGTTTATTATTGTCCTTACAGCACTAGGACACACTCATTAAACTTGAGCTCCTGGATCCATCACAGCCAGGGTTTGAGAGACAGACACAGCACAGGAATGAAGTAGAATCAGCAACCACCTCAGGGAAAATAAAATAATCAAATGTAGCAATGTAGCAGAAGGAGGGGGTTGTTCCTTGACATTCTGATCAGCAGGGGTTTCTTCTCATTTCAGATCCTTGAAAAACTCCAATGTCTACTTTTCCTTGACTTTTCTTTGATCGGTGACTCCGTGTTGTGTCTGGCCCTGTAATCAGATGAAGTACAAAGGGAATTCAGAAATTTATTAATGAAACAATTAACTATTTTTACTGTATCAACAAATTGACATACGTGCAAAGACAAAAAATCCAAGCACTGCTCCACCAGAAAGGATTCCATAAGCCCGTGGGAAGCAGGGATGTGATTGTCCCCATTTACAGCAATGGAAGCTAATAAGAAATGCCAGCTGTACATCGGAATTGTACCCAAAAGAGGAGATGAGTCTTTTAGAGCTTGATTTTTGGAAGTGTCAAACGCCGCCCACTCGGGCAGCCTCTCAGCAGATGTTTAGGTGCATCTTACCTGGGGGTGGTTTAACACGCGGGGAAGGTATCAAAGCCGGGAAATTATTTTAATCCCCAGGCCATCAGAAATATAGATTTAGAGAGAACTGCTGGAAAGCGTTCCTGATGCCAGGAAAGTAAAATATGCCTTCTAAAAATAGCTTTCAGCTGAAGCTGTTCTAGTAAAGAAGAGAACTCACCCGGCCAAAATAGCCTTCACCGCGAGGCGGACCCAGGGCGCAGAGGGTTCCAAACACACTTGGCTGCCGTCCTTGAGTGCAGCTCTGCCGAGGGGGACACAGCCCAGTCAGGGGTAGGTGGATCCCCCCTCTCCCCTGGCCACCTGACATTTATCTTAGCTATTTCCCCATTAAGGAACTGCAGGACATAGTGTGCGCTTTTGCTTATTAAACTTGTTTGAGATTTTGCAGCTAGAATTCCTGGGAGAACTAGGGAAAAATGATTTTCCTATACTTTTTCTGTAGTAGGACATTTAAGTTTGGGTGTTTTTTTTTTTAATGAATAGCATCAATGTCAGTGCTTATGTTGCAATCTTTTTAATGAGGCTGGTGAATCTTTTATTTGGTTTCTGTTCTCTATCTGGTCATAGTTTAGTAGATCTTTCAGGAACTTAATTATCTTGGAAAATTTTTTTTTTTAAACTCAAACCTGACTGCAATTGCTGATTGCTAGTGAGGTGGAACTGGATAACACGCAGAGGGTACGGCATTACAGCTATTATTTGCTTATGAAACCGTAGTGAAAGGATGTAAACCCTGGGAGCTGCCTTCTGTTTACATGAATGTATTGAGCCCATTCATGCAACTAGTTCCTGATGTGATTTTAACTGAAAATTACTGTGTCTTTTTTCTTTGTACTCACATGGATTTTACAATGTAAGTGCTCCATACACACTTCTGACACGGGGAATAACTCACGGTGTGTCAGACTTTGCCATGTGCAGACCAACAGTGGAAACTGAACTCATTTCAGCAGGATCGAGTCTGTATCTTTGATTGACTCTTCATCGTCTAAAGTATTAATCGTGCCCTCGCTGTGTTATGGGGATCTAATTCTGCCCTCTGATGCTGGTGATAATGAAGGTATTAGCATAGAGAGACTTTTAAAATACTGTCTGGAGGTGGCTCGTAACGCTGGTGGGAAAGGAGCTCATTCCCTCGGACAGAAGGCCTGACACCTTATACTCAGTGGCGAGGGGGCTTTGCGAGGGACCTGCATTTCCACCCAAAGTAAATAAGTAACTGGGGTGTGAAATGCCAACTGACTTCCTCCCATTGAAAACAAGATGCTGTTTTGCAAAAGTGCTCACATGATTTCCACATTTTTGCAGTGAGGTCCCCTTTGGTTGAGTCTCACATTCCGGATAGCCTTGGGAGGGATGAACTTGGACTGAGTGCTTCTGCACAGGCACTGGAAGCCTTTGTCCTCTGTCTCCACCAGGGCCCTACCTGGAGGACAAAACCACGTTACGTCTGGGTAGATGAACAATCTCATTATTTGCTCCTATGCAGCAAAGAGTATTCCCTTCTGTCAGCCTTATTCTTGGTACTCAGACACTCTAATTTGCTGAGGACTTTGAGATAAAATTAGCTGTGTCTGCACAAGAGCAGCAGGTACATTTCAGAGTTCTTGGTATGCAGGTGCATTTAAAGTTGAACTTGTATTTCTAAGGGAGAATACTTAGATGTTTTCAGTTGTGCCTGCCCAGATTCTACACCTAGATTGCATCACTTGAACAACGTAGGTTACCGTCACCATCTATGTCCACATATTGTTTACTAGTTTCTGCCACGATCCTCTGCTCAGATTCTTTATTTTCCTCTGCAAATTGCATAACTCTTGCTTTGAGGAAGCAGTATCATCATCCTGCCTACCAAGAATTAAAGTACAAATAGGAGAAAGTTGGCATTTGGAAAAGAAGAACTGTCTGGGCACGGTTAGGAAAAAGGTCCTGTCTTAACTGAAACATCTCTTAAAATCTAGGGTAAGGCATATATTATGGCATAGGAATAAAATGATTTCCTGACAGAAGTTATTTAACCCCCAGGACCAGCCACAACATCCTAACAGATGCAAGTACAAATGGTGCTTTTTATTTCTGAATAATTCTGAGTTTATCTGAGTTTTCTGAATATTCCTGAGTTCATTGAAGATGCACATCTCTTGCAAAAAGTCATCATTAACATGGTATAAGCCCACTTACATTTTCATATTGATTATATATTCATAACGTATATTTATAAAATAGTATATAAATATATATATTATGTTTTTTATTGATTATGTGAGTTTAAAAAAACCATTTTCTTACCTGCTGACCCCACCGTTAAGATCAGACAGAGAACCAAAGCAACAGCAAGAGATTTGCCATCCATTGCTGCACAGAGGTTTTCTTCCTGGCAGAGGTCCTGCTCCAGTTCTCTTTCCCCTCAGGTTTTATACTGGAAAGGTGCTGAACAAGTGCTCTCCAGCACAGTGTGGGGGTTCTGTACACACAGGTTTCCTAATACGTGAGAGTGTTGCATAAGGAATCCAAACCTCTGAGCAGGCTGTTCAGTAGCACTTCAGAATTACTTCTTAATTATTTCTTTAAATTGTGATTATTATCCATCACTTTCTGTTTGCACTTCTTCACGGGACACCAGTTTTAAGCAGCAATGCCGAGCTGGCACTGGGAAACCAGTACAGCATTGCCAGGCATCCCCCCAACCCGAAATAGAGTGTGTCCCCCCCCTCTGAATGTAGACTTTCTGTTCAGCTCTTTGCATTGAGTCTAAAAACCTTGTGCAAAAACTTTTAGCCAACATAATGAGGGGAACTTTTCATCCCAGACCCTTGGACTATATTTTGGTGTGACTCCCATGAAGTTGTTTAGCCAGTGTCTCATGAAGGCAAGAGATAAGGAGTCGCTGCTGTTCTCTGAAAGGAATTTGTCTTTATCAGTTTGACTAAAGGGATTTAGGTGCTTAATTCTGTACTGAAAAGCTTCTTTAGTCACCGAACAGGAAATGATGAGCTTAGAATAACCAAGGCATTGTCACCTAAGTCACTTAAGCTCTTCAGAAAATTTCATTTGTTCAGAATATGAAAAGAGAAAGTATCTGACAATAAGAGCTGTAATAACACCTGATTAAAATAAGCACTTAGGAGGTTACTTTTTTTCTTTCTAGCCTCATGCAACTAGAATAATTTTATGTGTTTAAAACATCTCGTAAGTGGAATCTCTCAAATATTCCTTTCTAGTGTGTATGGTTGGGATGCTGGATATTCTTATTTTTGTGAGGGGAAAAAAAAGTGGTCTCAAGGAGAGAAACTGAACCAAATTGTGACCTGATAAAATATGTTGTCCAAATGAATTTCCATACTTTACTAAAATTAAGAAAGCAATTGGGTTTTGAAAAGAAGGAGCCTGCCAACTGAGAGCCATCCTGGACATAGGTAGTCTCTGGCCTTGCATAGCAGGGAGCAGGGCAGCACTTTGGAAACGTTAGATAAGATTGTTCCTAGTTCATAACTAGTGTCTCAGCGTAAAAGCATTTTGCCAGGAGAATTAGTAATTTCATGGAGTTTGAGTTCTGCTTTGGAGAGACACTGTCAGCCAGCAGGGAAGAGCAGCCCACGTTTGATGAAGGTAGTCACCAAGAAGAGCTGTGGTGCCTCTCTTAGCATCCTCTGCCAGCTCTGAAACACGTTTTTGGAAGCGTGAGGGCGCTTGTGTTCCAAAGAAAGGTATCTTGTGAGTGCTCACAGAAAAGAAATGCAGTATTTTACCATTTCCAGACAGCTTGTGATTCCGGTCTCACCGACGAGCAATACCCTATGGAGAAAGGAGGGAAATGGCTCAGCTGCTGCGTGGATGCACGGCCTGGGGTCCCGGGGGCGCAGCTATCGCCGAGAGGAATTTATGAGAAGAGCCCTTCCTCAGCCATGATTCAGCTCCCAGAAATTTTCCTGGGATTTTGCTGGTGACAAAGATTACAGGTTACTGTAAGTGCCTGTGTAGCGCTAAACCCAGTGCCGGTCCTTTAGGATACACACAGAGGTTTATGGCCATGTGTAGAAAGGGTCCTTCCCCACCTCTCCCCATTCTTGGCTGATATTTCCCACCCGCTCAGCTCCAAATGCGATTTCTGAAAGAAGCCAGCTTGTGAACATCACCCAGAAAACCGGAAAGCAAAGTCTGAACAAAACCTGGAGACACTTTGTCTCCTTTCCCTTCCAGGGATGGGCTCTGGCAGGGTGGGACAGGGACAGAGATGGGGAGAGGGAGCAAAGCGGTCACAATAGTTGTCATCATCTTGCACAAGGGCTTCCTCAAACAGCACCAGAAACTCCCTTTTTATCTTGCACCGAGAGCAAACACAAGCTGTTTGTGCAGCTCCTGATCTGAAAAGGCCAAACGAAAGCAAATATTGGAACATTTGCTCAACTTTCCCATTTTCTGGAGTGTTTGCAGCTCATATTCCAGCCATCTCTCTGGACATCGCTGCGTCTCAGGCAGACACGTGGCCTTACAATCTGAGCTCTATTTCTGAGGATTGCTCCTCATGTCACCCTCCCTCCTCACTGGAATTTGGGAGGATGCTCAGTGACCTCATTAATGTTTATCAGGTCTCCCCGCTGATTTAAGATAAGGAGAGGCTTTTTTGTGCTTTTTTTGTGCCAGATGCTCAGCTGGCGTGCTGTCTGAGCACCACTGCTGCTATAACCCTGGAATTTCTCTGACTAACCATTATTTGTTCATTGTACTTTCTATCTGTGACCTCTGAAAACACTCGAGTCTGGCAAGAAAACAGGAAGAAAGTAGATCATTATGATAATTCCTCTTATAGGAAACTATCTGCTCTCCCAAGAGGCAAGAATTTGCTGTTGTCATTAGCTGCCCCTCACAGCCCAGCCGCCGCCTGCCCTTCTGAGAACCCGGGACGTGATACAAACGGAGAGAAAACGCATCCTCTTTTTCAGTTCTGTGTTTCGGTGGGGAAATTAACAACGCACAACACTGAAGTGAAACCCTTTCAACAAGCATTTATTAGGCACATATAAATAAATAGCTCCCACAAATAAATAAATAAATATTGGAGACCATCTGCTTTCTTATACAAAAGTAAATAAATATGCAAAAGTAAATAAATATAATTAACTATTTAAATAAATAAAGTGCTTTTTTCTAACCGGGAGATGGCATTAAAACATATGTTTATAGCTAATTCCCAACACTAATTCCCAAGAAACAGTGTCTTGAAAAGGAGCGCACAAAGACTGATGTCTCAGAACAGAATTTGGGCTTCCTAATTTTGTGATTTCCCCTCTTCCAGGCAGTCGCCCGCTCTGGGAGCAGTGACCCGGGTACAGCAGATGCTGTAGAGCACTGCGCTCCTTCGGCAAAAACCCCTCCAGAATCATCTCCGTCTCCTTCCACAAGCCATTTTTTCTGCCTGCTTGTTGTGTTAGACATTTCTCTCCTATATAAAGGGACCTCTTTAAAAGACTTCAAGTGCTGCTGTCCACTAGCTACAGAGACAGGGAGCCCGTACTCTCTAGATGCTGTTAGAAGGTGAGTGCAGGAGGAGCTGAGCTGCCAGAAGCTGGGTGAGTGTCTCTCCCGTTTTTTGCCATCCTGGAAGAGTTCGGACATTTATCTTCTTGATCTTAGGACGCTGTTGCAGGTTTGGCGTTTGCCCTAGAAAGAAACAAAATGGAAAAGAGACAATTAGAGAGTGGAACGGATATCACTGGCTGGAATCAGAGGGAACCCACCACTAAGGGTTTGTTCCTCTGTGTCCAAGCCCCTTAAAAGCTGTTGCTGAACCTGAGGGACGCTGACACACGGTCACCTTTTCACAAGGAGGTGGTAACTGTGGGCTTCCACAGTTTGATGCCTCATTTCCACCCCCTCCTCTAAACACCATTGGTTTCAAAAAACTGATTGTTGCTTTCTACCATTGCCAGCAGAGAAAACCAGTGGGTGAACACCTGGGTTTCCTGAGCGCTTGAGCTGCAGGTTGTCAATGGGCTTGTGCCTTAGGAGAGGTGGGGCTGACTTCGCCTGGGGTGTGGGGCACAGCAAGGGATTGAACCTCATGCTGTAATTAAGGCTCAAAGCAACCAGTGTTTGTCCCAGTTAGAGAACACAAACAGTTACAACCGCCTGAGGAGACAGGATTTTTGAACACTCTGCACAGTACGTGTTTGCTGGCTCATTTAAAATCCCGTTTTTTGATAAGCCGTGCTCATTGAGAAGAGATGACTCACTTGTCTAAGATTGCCTTGATGATGAGCTTCACCCAGGGAGCAGTGGGCTCCAGGCACACCTCTCTGCCGTCCTGCAGTGTGGCTCTGCAATGCAGAAAAAAGGAAGGAAAAAGGTCTATTTAGTGAATTTTGAGGCAATTCCTCTTTTCTCTCATCACATCATTCCAGGCACACACTTAGGTGTTCTCCTTTACTTTAAGCTGCATCAGCTGAGGCTGTAGCCTAATGTAAAGTTGCTTTGTTTTAAATGCCTTCCTATTTTTTCATATCTGTTTGTTTGGATGCAATAAATCACTTGTAGGACTCTTTTTTTTTTTTTTTTTTTCCCCCAGCTTGCTTTGTATTTGTGATGGTGCTTAACTGGGATAAATCTTTCTGTCTTGATTCAGACACTGCACTGCCCAGACCAGAGGAATTTTGTTACAGTAAGAGCTCTGGAACTGTGACCAGGTTATATGATTTTTATGTGAATTTTCATTGACTTAATTAGAAGCGTGATCGTATTTTTGACCTAGCCCTTACAGTTCCAGTTTCGGTCACTTGCTGAGCATGGCTCTGCTCGCACGCCGGTGGAATTCAGACTCCTAGAGAGTTACTTGCTGTCTGATGGCTGCGGGTTTAGGTTGAAATACTGCATGGGATGTTTAAAAAGTAGAGTTTGGCAAAACCAGCAGGCAGCTTTGAACACGTAGCACGTTGTAAGGGCAGCGAGTGCTGCTGTTCTGCGCCGGGAGCAGCCGTGCCTGCTGCCCTCTCACATCCTTCGGGGAACACTGACATCAGCCCTCAGCTAAAATCTGCTTCCTTCTCCTTAAGGGACCGGGAGGATTTTGCGAAAGCACTTACATGACTTCAACGTTCTTGCAGTGAGGTCCGCTGGGGGTGAGGTTGACGTTTTGGATGAACTTGGGGTGGATGAACCTGGAGTGGGTGCCCACGCACTGGCACCGCAGTTCCATGGCTGAGCGAGGCACGGCCTCACCTGGGAAACCAGAAATAAATAAAAAAAAAGGTGGGATGTTTCACTCTTTCCACAGGAAGCACAACGTGTTCTTGTCGCTTACGGTGTTCAAAGAGTTATGTGTAAGACAGCGTGGTATCCCTCCCCCATCAGCAGCTACACTCACAATTAGGAGGACTTTGGAAAGCATCTCTTTACCTTTTGTTCCCTCAGCTGAGATCAGGAGAAGAGCCAGGAGAGCAGCCACAGCCTTGCCCGTCATGATGCAAGAGTGATTTTCTTCCTTGTGTCGCCGGGTTTCGTGGTGAGGTGAGCTCCCGGGGGTGGCCAGTGCCTGTGCCCCGGGACCCGCCGTGTTTATATAGAGTCCCTGGCTCCCCCCAGGCCAGCCCCACGCGTGGGTCACACCAGGGGAAACTCCGAGAGGGCCCTGTGGAGTGAGTCACAGGTGAGTGGGCAAGCCCCTTTCCCTGGATGGCCACGAAATTGCTTTTCGTTAGCAGGAAACACTGTACTAATTATAGAAATATACAAACAGAATATGTGTAAAATTGCCCCCTACTTATTTTTGTGGGATCTGTAGGGGTTTTGTAATACTCTATTTTTTGTGATCATTTTCTTCTGAACCTTCCTACTTTTGCTGTTATTACTATTTTACTCTGTGAAAATTTCCACTTCTGATGGAAGGCATTTAATTTGAGATTTTCCATCTGTGTGTCTTTGGCCTTTGATTTTATTTCATTTTAAGACATGAGAGAAGTAGGAGATAATACTTTCTAGAAATGATAGGTACTGGAACTGGGTGTTAATTAGCTCCCCTTGTACTTATATGCAGCGATTACATTTAAAGAAATCTTTCTTTATACATTGCGATAAGTTCTACAGAAATACCTACACTACAGTAAAACGTAGTGCCACTGAAATGGCCAACAGAATCCAGACTGACTTTGTCGTGCTATTGAGAACATATGGAATATATTATTAGGATATGTGGAATTGCTTTGCCTAATCAGGTGGATTGCATTTGAGGATGAATGCTTCTTCTCAAGCCAGAACTTCTTAACTGTTTGCTGCTTTGAATCTGGGCAGAGGAAAATTCTAAATGCAGCTGCAGGATTCTGCTTCTGAAACAAATTGAGGCACTTACACAAATTTAAATTTGGCCCCATGAAGAAAAGATTTCTTCTGATTATGGTAGAATTAAAGGACAAGTGAAGATGGGATCACGAAGGAGGATTATTCAGATGAAATCAGAGCTGTACAAGCATTTTTATTAACGATAGAAAATAATGCTAAAACACAAGTGGAGGGTTTTTTGGGTCAAACGTTAGGGAATCCCATTACTGTTCTTCTGCCAGGCAATGGGACAGTCAAAGGAACAAAGCATAGGGCCAGTATGAACGAATACAGGTTTGTTGTTGTCTGACCCTCCTGAAGGACACAGATCTATGTGTGCCAGGCTGAAACTCACTTAATATTCCCGTACTTATCAGTGTCTGGAGTTTTACACAATTCAGTTTATAGATAGTCTTAGAGGATGTGTTCTGAAAAGTAGCCTAATAAGATGTGTAGGTATGGAATTAAGCACCTGTTTTCCCAGTACATTTCCAGCTTGCTGGATGGGCTAAGGGGAGCTCTAAGAACTTCATTGCAGCCCTTCTGTGCCAAACCTGAGCTCTGCCTGGCAAGTGTCCTCTCTTCAGCCACGGCATCAGCACGGGGCTGGGGTCACGTAAGGAAACATCAAGTGTGTTTGAGATTTATCCCTAGTAAATCCCCCGTTTCCCACTCTGAGCCTGGCTTCATTTGATACCTCCTGATGCTTTTATGGGAAAACAAGGGTTAGGTACCGATCCTTGTCCCTGATTTCCATCTCCCTCATAATTCTGTAGACCTCTGTCACACCTCCAGGTGGTCTCTTTTTACAAAGTGTTGTCCTGTGGCCGGTCGCAGCACAGACTGGGTTGTTCATTCCTAGCTCTGGGCTTTTTAGTTCCCCCAACACACTATTTCCATGCACAGCAAACTGCTCACAGTAATGAAAATTAGAGTGTCAATTGGAAATGCCTTTAGGCCAGCAAACAAGGAGGAAATGGAAGTATAAATTACTCTATCTGGGGAGTATAGACTTCTTTTCTAAATGAACCCCAGAAACTTATTTGTCTTTCATTTCATTAATGATTTTCATTCACGCAAAGATGAAATCATGCTGTTGTACTGTATATACAATGGAGGTGTTATTCTTTGTTGTCCTTGCAGAGAACCTCCTGCCTGTTGTGTTTTAAGGAAGCATTATTTCTGCTTTCTGGGTCCAGACAGATAAGATATGTGTGGCTCTGTACATTACTATTCAAGTACAAAGAAAGGGCTTCAGTGTCTTACAGCTCTCATGATGTCATGATTGCAGTACAATCTTGATGTGGAGGGATGGGAAGAACCAAGCAGGGCTCTGGAGCCCGTGCTTTGACTTGTTATTTAAGAGGTAGTGAGCAGAAGACTTGACCTGAAAAAACCCCACACTCAACAAAGACAAAATTCCTCTTGTGGTTACAGAGAGAAGTCAAAAGATGAGCCATAATTGAAAAGATCACATGTTTTATTGTAAACTCTTGTGATTTGGGTGAAATTGAGGAGCTTCTGTTTCAATTTATGTGTGAGACGTGAGGCAGGTGAATGAAAAGCTGCTGAATTTCTAATGCATACAGTCCCTGATTGAAGAGAATAATTCCTAAACTTTAAATATGAGTATCATAAACAATATCTGGTAGCCTCCACCTGAATAAATACTGGGTTTGTCACAAGGGTCATACATACAGTTACTGAGAAGCTTCCATTTTTTTCCCTAGGAGTGCCTTAATACTTACCAAGTGATAAGATTTCTGGGAAATCACGGGCTTATCAGCAATATGTGACACACGGGAATGCAGACTGTCCCACCTCCAGCCTTTGACACTGATGTGTGGGACAGAAGTCCCTGTCCCAATCACACGGCAAACTGGTGTGTGCTAGATTAGTTCAAATCAATCCGTAGGTGCTACCACGGGCAGAAAATCTGCTAATTCCACTAATCAAGGCATCCGCCTCTGTCACGCTATGGCATAACAAAGGGCAAGAGAGAGCTTGAGGTACCCGAGTGGAAAAACTGGAGTTTCTGGGATCATTTTCTGTGTGCTTCTCCCCACCTGTCCCTGACTCATGAGTGACCCTGAACTTTCCATTTCCTTATGCTCTCCTGAATGGTGGGGGATTTTTTTCCCCTAGGGAACCCCTGGCTCTGTCCTCACCTCCCGCAGTGTTTGCTCACCAGTATCTTTAGAAATCGTGCCTCGTGCCTGGAATTTTAGATCCAAACATGTAAAAGATCATTTAGAAATAGCTGAGCAGCTGACTCAGTGACTGTGACAACTCCTGCTGGGGTTTTTTTGAAGAATAGTAGGTTCAGCAGGAAAAGGTACTCCTGCTTGAGCTTTAGATTTCCTTCAGGCAAATTCTTCCTCTTATTTTCTTATACTTCTGTGACCCTGAATGCAAAACCTATGCGTGTTTTTGATCTGCAGAGGGAAAATGTCTCAAATTCTTTGTCTGGCAGCCTGTGTCTTTAGTGTCATCTGTATTTTGGTGGTGAGACAGTCTCTGCTGGGAACCTTACCTGGGGCAGCTGGACTGACCTGAGAGGGCCAAACAGAGAACTTGCTCACAGTTACAAATACCATAACTGTACTTCTTTTCTCCCTATTTCTTAATTAGATGGAAACAAACCCCACAATATTTTAAGTTTGCCAACTCTCCTAGTGAATGACTTTTACATGAAAGGTATGGAATACACCACGAGATACATGTTTGTACCGATCTTCCTGATCTACAAAAATATTCTATCTCTTTTGTTTAGCTAATATGCAATTCTGAAAGCCTAACTCATTCGTGGGGTTGTCTCTGCCCCTCTTCCTGAAGCTGTTTGTGCTTGATGTTCACCACCATTAACGAGAATGGAAATTGCATCCATTTGTTTCTAGAAGTGCTGGACGCGAGGTGTATTTTGTGAATCCATCCTCTCCTGGGCAGGTGTTACAAAGGTCATTGTGCTCTAACAAAGGAGTATTAATTAGTCATAAGGTTGCAAAAGTCTTCTGAGAACACGGAGTAGAGCTGGAGGGCTGCTGTACTGCACTGCCACTTCCTCCCGGCGCAGGAGATGATGATCCCTGTTCCTGTAGTTTCCGTGGTTCTTGCTGCAGAGCAGAACAGTTGCAACACATGTGAGCTGGTGAATAGTTTTTTCCACCTCCACTCCTGATGAAATCTCTGGTTTAGAGGCAGGAGAAGCACCTTCAAGTTCTGTCTGGAGGGTTTGTGGCACGTAGATCTCCCTGCAGCACAAGCAAGTGCACCAGGAATACACAACACTGTGACACGTCTGAATCCATCGCTATCACTTCTTCCTCTCTCTCCTGATTTTTCTGAAGGCTTACTTTCCCTTTGCTCCTCTTGCTGGCTGCTCTGGAGCCCAGTGCTAGGCATTTAATACTCCACCCTTGTAGCTAGAATTCTAAAATTCATCAGTGGCGCTCTTGAACATTGCTCCAGCAGAGTCCCTCAGCCTCGAGGACAACAACTGTGGTTGACTCAGAACTTTATCCACGGTTTTCATCAGTCTGGTGGAATCCAGAATTGCAGCCCTTCCTTTCTGTGCCCTTTGGCCCATTCACAATACAATCAAAAGCCATTTACTGATCAGGTTTGATGGAAAATATCTGCCTTTGTATATTCCTGGGGTTTCCCCACGTGTGTAGCAACTGCCTAGGAAATGAAATCATCTCCAAAAAGGGAAGTAGAATTGGGAAAAATAAAAAAGAAAAAAAGAAAGAAGAAGAAAAGAAAGAAAACGGACAGGATGCGGCCTGAAGCATGATCAGGGTGTTCATGCTATCAACATGGAGCAACTTTTTAAAGAAAAAGTGATTGCTTTGGTTTAACTGCAGTAGTTCCATTTTTAAGGAAAAAAAAAATAGCAATAGGATTATTCATGGACTTTCCAGTATTTCAGCTGGTATCACCATGTGTTGTCCTTCATATTAAATAAATACCTTTTTTCATCAATCATTGTAAGCAACTAAAAAACAATTACAACACACGAACCAAAGAGTTACTCAAACAAATCTTTTATCTAATGTGAGGAGGCCAAGGCTTCCAGGACTGAGCAGAAAGAGTGGCTGAGGGCAAGGAAAGGGCTGGAGAAGACGCCTGGGAGCGGTGCTGGCTCCCGCTCCCTCCATCACTCCCTGCCCTCTGCAAGTGTCTGTCCCCTCAGCCGAGCCAAAACTAGATGTTTGGTTTCTAGGTAGCCTTTATCTGCTTGAGGGAGGAAGGTAAAACAATGACAGTTTTTCCAAAGCTATTGTATTTGCCAACCTATTGCAAAGCAAAGCGGAACTAACAGCCCTGTGCTCCAGGGGTATCGCAACTCTCACCATCCTCCTGCTGGTGTAAATCAGGAGAAAATGAACATCAACCGAGTCATGCTTTGGCATGAGACCTAAACCTAAAGACAACCAGGTCCTGAACTCAGAGGCAGTGAGATGATGCGAAGCACAACAGGAGACAGAAGAGGGCCTCAAATTCCCATGTGTAAATCATCGAGGCGTTTTAATTCCCAAAGATTCAGCTGTATGGAAGAAAAATCAGTTTGAGCTGGAGACTGAGGGCTTACGTATGTGCTTCTTGCCTGCAGCGGAGAGAACAAAGGGTGAAGACAGACGGACTTGGCGAGGAAGGGAACGTCAGTCTGCATTTCATCCGGGAGAGCCCATCCCCACTGTGTGGGAAGCTGGGTCCTCGTGGGACTGAGCATCCCTGGGCAGACTCTTGGTACGTTTACATCACATGAAACCAAGACACTGTTTTTAGCTCCTTAAACAAAGATCTCTGACACTGGAGCTGAGGGAAAACCCTCCTTAGTGAGTGCCAAACTGGAGGCCAAACTGGAACAAACTTGTCGTAAGGAATCTGCCGGTGGTGCAGTCCTGCTGGTGGGACACTGCAGAAGCAGGAGCTGGCTCCAAGCAGGTAACTCTTCCCCAGAATTCCTTTCTGCTGGATTATTTACAGGTTAAATATTTGCCCTGCTGAGTGCATGGCATCAATTTTGGCAGATTAGCAATTTGTGTTTGTTCTGCTCCGTGGAATGTTGATTTTGAGTATTTGCTGTGGAAGAGATTGGTTTCCCCTATTAGCAGGTACAAATAAGGACTTGTGTTGCAGTTGCACCTGGGTATTCAGCTTCCTCCTGCAGATGTTACAGATGCTGGGCAGAAGTCAGGGAAGTCACCTAAGATGGGAACAGACCCCAGGTCCTGACTCTTCCCACCCAGTTCTGCTCCTTGAGAAAAAAGAGCGAAGGCAGCCCCTCCAGCATACGCTTTTTACACTTTTTTTCTGATTGGTAGCACCGTGCTGGAAGGTAATGGTTTTCAGGGAAACCAAACTGGTTTTTCTTGCCACTGGCTTTCCCTCTTCTTGCCTTCATGTTGTAATTTTGTTCCTGTATCAAATTGAAAACCCCAGGGAATAATTTACACTATTCTGACTTCTTGGCAACTCCTGCCATGGAGAACTTCCTTTAACTCCAATGAATTCTGTAACACTGATAAAAAATCAGCAGCAGGTCAAACAAATGCTTTCAGTATGACCTGTTTTGCCGTCTCCCAATCCTCATAGGTATGTGATAGCAAACCAGAATACTTGTGTGACACGGAGAGTTTGTGAATTTGCAGGTTTTTTTTATTTATTTTCCAAGCACTCACAAGTAGCTCTCTAGATTTTCAAAAGCCCAGTGATACGAAGAGAGAATTCATATTTTTTAAGCCTCCACAGATTGCCTGCAGTATTACAGCACTTTTGGAAAACAACTTGATTTCTGTGTAACCCTCCTCTGATTTTGTGAACCTGAAGTTAAAAATTCCGTTGCTCATCAGTGTAAATCTATGTCTCACCATCTCTGAATCGTACCTCCTCACATCTAGAGCATTTGCAATTCACCCCGGTGCTTTGGGGAAAGTGATGGAGCTCTTTCACTCTTCAAAAGAAAGAGCTGACAGGTGAAAGCAGTCATTTATAACCTGACCTAAACGCTTCCTACCCAGACTCATCTTCTTAATCTGAGGTAGATCCTATCTCTGTATGACTGATGTGTGTGGAGTATGACATGAGGATGGGTGGATGGGTCTGATGTTTATCAAACCACCATCAACCAAGATCTGAGCTAGTTTGAACTGTCATGGTCAGAACTGCAAATGGTTTTATACCTTTAGCAGTTCCTCCGGTGTGTCCTGAACCTCTGAAAGCCCTGATCTCCCTCTGCCATCCCCACCCTACCCCCTCTTCAGTATTACACTTCAGTGTTTGTCCTTTCTGGGCTTGGATTCTTGTAGGAAAAGTATTTGTCATTGGGATTCAATGAAAGATGTGAAAATTACTTTTATTTATCCATTTATTTTCCTTCCAGCCTAGAGCTAATTTACTGTTATAAAAAGTAAAGTAATTAGAATACGGGAATTCACCCATTTCAATTTATCATAAGCAGCTGTGTTGACGCAGACCATTAGTGGTCGATGCCAAACCCAAATGCCTGATTCTTTGATGTAGATCAAGGATATAAATCTATAGCAAGGAGTTTGATTTTCCCCAGAACTTTTTTCCTGTTCGTTAAGTACAATTTATTGAGGTCTCCAGTCCCAGTATAGATAACCAGGAAACCATCCATTATGAGAGTAAGGAATGCACTGGGGGCAGGACTGAGCCAAAGGTTTAACCACCCACACAAAACAATAACCCTTCCCCATTCCTCTTGGGTGTAATAACCACAGGAGAGCTTGGGAACTGTTAATAGTCATTATAAGCTTTGATTCCTGAAAATCTTTTTTCATTTTCATTTCTGAAGAGTCATGCAGGACTACTCACTGGCTGGCAGCCTGTCACAAGGTTCATCTGGTCCATCATGTATGTTCTCAGAAAAGATCTCCATTGCCTCCAGGGCAAAATCTCCATGATCTCTGCAGTTTTGGAGGACAATACCATCTTGGGTAGTAAGATGTCCTCCAGGAGAGTCTCTCATAGACTTTCAGAGAGTAAATGAGAAATACAAGAGACCTAGCACCCCTTCTTCTTGGTTAGACTTCATATTTACATCTACTTTTTGGCTTTAATGAGGTTTAAAAGGTTCTGTCCTGAAAAGATTGTTGTCATGTATTCTAGCTTTACTGTTCTACTTGAGACATTTGGCCAAGTTCTGTTACACCAAACCCAATAAGGATTCGCCAGTCTTAAAGGACTTGAGATACTTTGAGACAATTTTCTTCTTTTGGATTCAAATGCCCCATGTGCATGCTCTGGGCAATCCTGCTTCAGCAGGGGAGTTGGACTAGATGATCTCTACAGTCCCTTCCAACTCTAATAATTCAATGTGTGACTTCAGAGATTATCCCTTTCTATTTCAGACAATCTCCTCAACAAATCACTGCATGAACACTCTGGGCTGGAAATACCGATGCCCAATGGCACTGCAGGTATCATCTCACCAGATGTCATTACCTATTCCTGAGCCAGATGGAGAATCACAGTTTTGCAGAAAGACATGGGAGAATAAGGCTGGAAGAGCCCTCTGGAGAACGCTCAGTCCACGCTCATACACTTACACACACACACATCCTACCTGTTCAAAGCAGGGTCAACTAGAGCAGGTTGAGCAGGACCTTGTTGACCTTCGACTATCTCTTAGGATGGAGACTTCAAAACCTCTGTATGCTTTTGTTTTACATTAGAGTTTTGTTGGGAGCTCCTTGTTCATCCACTCAGGCCTCCTGCTACCTCTGCTGGATTTTCTGCTTGCTGGGATGGATCACTCTTGAGCTTGGTGGGGCAGTGATACCTGAAGATCAACCAGCTCTCCAGGACAGTCTCCATGGGATTATTTTATTCCCATACTTGAAGAGCCCCAAGTCTGCTCTCCTGCAGTCCACAGCCATGATCTTGGTTTTTGCCTTACCCCCTCCATCCAGGATCCTGAACTCTACCGTTGAGGGTGCTGCTGCCCCAGTATGATTTACGCTAAAAACCTAATCATTTTGGAGTGGTAACGGGAGAGAGCCATTTCTCAGACCAGCAAGGAGCACCATAAATTGTGGTCAAGCTTTTGCCAGGACTTGACCCTGTGACTCAGTGTCACCTGTAACCACAGGTGCTTCATGAATGCTGGCAGAGCAGTTAGGGGCTGACAGCTACTTTGGCGGCGTATGGCACTCACAGTGTGAACCTTCTGTCCAACACTGAACCTTCTCAGGTCTCACAGCACAGCAGCGTGGCTGCTCCAGCACTTCTCCTACGGAGTGTGAGCTTTATTGTTGCTTTTGTGTTGACTGCACATTTGGTACTGGTTGCAGGTGGAGCGTGGGGAGTGTTTCCAGAGTGACAAAAGTCTTCATGAACACGGAAGGCCAAGCAAGCTAATGCAGATGGGACATACGTAAACAATTTCTAGGCAATAGTGCCTTAAAGAGCAATTCCCAAGTGCCAGATTCATATGGAGTTGGACTAGATGACCTTCAAATGTCCCTTCCAACCCAACACATTCTATGGTTCTATGATTCAGAGCATGGGACTGCCCAGCCTGAATCAGGATGTATTTATGTACAATTGGGGTAATTTGGAGCCATCGTTGGTGAAAGCTTTAAGTTACACGTGGAACTGCGGAGGCCCTGTAACCACACTGCTGCTCTCAGCCCTCCTTCTGAAATTTAGAAATGCTTTTTTTTTTTTTTTTGGTGAAATGGAAGTGGCTTTGGAAAGTATTGCTGGTAATAAACCTGTGCAGTTCTGTGTACCAGGGGCAGTGACAGGGGCCCAAGTGCTTCATCTCACCAAACAAGTGGCGGGTTGTTGTAAAACACCATGCAATTATCAGTTCCTAAGAATTTGGCTTGCGCTTTAGTGAGGGGGATGTAACAGTGTTTTTGGTGAGGGAATGGTTACTAAACCAGAGTTTGAAATTTCCTTCCAGTTCATGTTGCAAAATGAGCAGGATGTGCCCTTGTTGACTCGAGCGTCACTCTGGTCACCTTTCCCGTGGGCGTGCATGGGGTGTGCGGTGGAAATGTGGGAGAGGGGAGAGCTGCGGGGTACACTGGAACTCACAGCCTTTCTTCTTACAGTCTTCAGGTAATAAGGCTCGAGTTCCGAGGCATAGAATTGGACAGGAAGAGACAAAACTGAGTTCTGGTGTATATTTGTGCAGCCTCATTGAAATTCTTAGTCTTTAATGCCCTGTTTCGCGACAGAGCTCAGTTTAGCACTGACTGTTTAAGCACTGGCTGCTGAAATATACACTCTGAATGACAAAGCTGGTGTGTGCTTTGTTGCTCTGGTATCCCATCCAAAGCTTTTTATCACAGCAGTAGTTTCCATCATATACTTTTTTCGTTGTTGTTTTGTGATACTTGTTTAAGAAGTTGCTATTTAAAAATGATGTGTCACGTCTTTAGCTCACCATAGTGCATTCGGAAAGGAATGCTTGTAATTCCCAATAAGCCGGTGCATGTCCTACTCTTTTCACAACCCGGTCTGAAAGGAAATGCCAGACATTATGGTAATCACATCATGAAAGAAATTCCAGATGGAAAGCATCTGTCTGTAGCAGAAGGCATAAGAGCAAACAAGTTTGGTTCTCTTACACATTTTTTGAGTATTGCTGTGATTTGTTGACAGTAAGAGGCGTAAGCCAGGAGGCTCAAGTTCAGACAGCGAATGAATTGCGTCCCTTCTGAAGACACTAAAGATGACAATTTAATCTTTAGGCAGAGCGTTAACGCAAGTTGTGTTGCACCATGGTGAGTTCCTCAGAATCCTCCTTTTGGCCTCTCCTTATTTCTTTTCTGAATCAAAGTTATTTCCCAACAACCAACAGTTATTCTGCCGTTTTAGTATCTTTTGGACAGATGAATCCAGAAAGGGAAACACGCAGTCAAACGAGAGTTTCTGTGGAAGACTTTTGGGAGTCATTCTGAGATCTGGGAACTGCGATGGGCTGAGGTTTCTGAGGTGCTTGCTCTTATAGACACGTTTTTTTCACTCCAGTGCTGCTCATTTCATTCACAGGAGGTTTCTTCCTTATTTATTCGAGGAGGGTCCCATTTTGTACTGTGGCCCTGTGATAGTGGCCGTGCAATAACCGAAGAGACGGTGCAGAGTCCGCTCTGCAGAGGTGGGAAGTAGAGGCCAGGGCTGAGGAAGGCACAGAACTTCCTACGCCGGCTTCCCCAAAGCTGTGTGTTTCAAACCACATCCTTAGCTGTAACAGCATGGCCTAGAAAAGCATTTACTGCAGTCCCCTGAAGCATCAGACGTGCCGTGTTAGCTGGCAGATAACATCTGAAGGGTTGCTCTAAAGCCTTAAAGGGCTGAGGCGCCATCAAATTAAGCTAGACATCACAAGGGAATTACAAGACGTAATGACTTTTGTATCCCAGAATGGAAGCTGTCTCTATTCTTAATAACATGAATATAGGTCGCTTCATTCTGTGGCAAGTTCAGGCCTGTTGGCTCTTCCTCCA
Organism: Gallinago jamesoni; assembly: GCA_025769975.1. Classification (NCBI taxonomy): domain Eukaryota; kingdom Metazoa; phylum Chordata; class Aves; order Charadriiformes; family Scolopacidae; genus Gallinago; species Gallinago jamesoni. The sequence continues at coordinate 1,096,611 of JAOQGH010000032.1, forward strand.
GCAGCGATGGGTGTGAATGAAGGAGGTGTTGGGTGTCCCTAATAACAAGCTGAATCCCTCAACCTCGACAGCACCCAGGTGTCAGGTGCTCGGTGCTGCTCAGACCACTCTGCTGTCATTGCCCAGGGAAGCTGTGGCTGCCCCAGCCCTGGAGGGGTCCAAGGACAGGCTGGATGGGGCTTGGAGCAACCCCTGGTGTGGTGGGAGGTGTCCCTGCCCAGGACAGGGGGGCTGGAACTAGATGATCTTCAAGGTCCATTCCAACCATTCTATGATTTTATGATTATTTCTAGTTTATATTTACTATCACAACTCTAGCAGAGCGTTGTGTTGCGTGTGACTGTGATGGTATAAAGGGAAAATGAGGAGGCTGGAGGTGGAAGAGCAGTTGGTGCCTGAGGTGAGTTGCTCACAGACGTGCCTCGTGTCCTCCAGACTGTGAAAATGTGTCTCCAAAAGGCAATGTGGGTACAGTGCACCTTTGCTGTTTTTCCAGGCCCCATCCTCAAGCCCGTGGACCAGCCATCACTCATTTTGAAATGAATCACTCCTTGTGGGGGCATCCAAAGGCCGTTTTCATGTCATTCTTTTTCTTGGAGGCAGGAACTTGGTAATGAGTTCCAGCAAGACAATAAAATCATACCCGCAGCCTGTTGCAATCTCGTTGTGTTGCACATCCAGTGTCACCCACTTCTCCACGGCTGGCACGCAAGCAAGGACACTGTCATTTGGAAAGAGCAGTTGCGGTCCCTCATTAAGGACAGTGGGGCAGCTTCCCCTCTGAGAGCAGCAATTAGCATTTCTGCTAATGGAGAATGCCTCTGCTGCGGGCAGGCAGCGTTTCACCACCACGCAGTCCAGGGTGGGTTCAGAATGAGCATCTGTCCCTGGGAGAGGATGGGTAGGTGGGTGCATTAGACCCTCTCCTTCAGCATAAACCCAGCAGACCCTGACAATAGAGTCAGGAATGGCAGGGGGTGCATGGAGGGGGTTCTGGTGGTGCTTGCAGCATCTCACAGACTGCAGGGCTTGCAGCGGGCTGTCAGAGCCCAGCAGCACCAAGCGTGTCCCATTTTCCTGTTTTTGAAGAGCATCTAGAAAAACCTGAAGTACAAAGTTAGCAGAAGCCCAGCTTTTGCACACTGCCTCAGCAGAAATGAATAACAGTGGGGGTGACTCAGCCCTGAGGTGCTCCTCACTCTGGTGCTGAGCCACGGCTCTCCAAAATCTGACGGAGCCTTTCCACACCCTGCCCGGCTCTTGCACAACCAGCAGCCTCTCGCTGGTGTCCCGGGGGCCTGAATCACAAAGCCGAGAGCAGCATCTGCATCTGGAGCTCCCGGTGCCGTGTGGGTACGCGAGTACAGAAGTTTTGTCTAAGGCTCACCCCAAGGACACAAAATCCCTTTGGGAGAAGAAAACATAAATGTCCGTATTTTCTCGTTGGTGTGACGTTAACATTCTGCAGGCAAGTTAACAGCACAGCCTTGGATATTTGAAGTTGTACCATTGAATCTGCACATGGATACTTAAATAAGTGGCCTGATTTTCACAGTTTTAACCCCTGTTGAAGTTGCTGGGGAGCTGTGAGGGCAACAATCAAGGCAATGCCAGTATCTTACTTTAGAAGTGCCCATGGGAATGTATGGACCCATTAGAAATTTTCAGCTTAAGGCAAGTCCATCGTGAAAGAAAAATACAAGGACAACCCAGGACAAAATGAGCAAGTTGTTTAGATTTACTTCATATATCTGACGTGGAAGATGGATAAACCCAGATGTTACAGGGGATGTTACAGGACAGGAGCTGAGAATATTGTTACTTACACGAGAAATAAATTCACAGAAACCATTTGAAAGTACCTTAATTTAAACACAGATTGCAAAGCAAAATGTCTCCCCTGCTATTACTTTAATCCCAACATTTAAATATTTCTAGATTTATTTCCAATTAATATCAACATATTTTTTTTATAGCTTGAGTGAGACAGCAACTAGCAAATGCTATAGCTTATAGCAAGTGGGCAAGTTACCATCAGGTGAGTCTCCGGGTGGGTGGGGAGGCTCCAGGAGAGGCTCATCGGGGCTAGTAATGCCAACTGGGGCACTCAGCAGGCAACCTCTGGGGTGGTGAGATCCCCAGTGCTGGAAGTGCTGTTTTCCCCTGTTTGTCATTGCTAGAGGAGTTCAGTGAGGTCATTAAAGAACACAGCCGGAATTACTGAAGGAGCAAAACTTAGTAAGACTCAAAAGCCTTTCTTCCTTCTGCTGCAGACTGCAAAAATTGACATTTCAGCTTATGAGACCTTCTGTGACCTTTCTGAAAGTCTGGTTTCTTCTCCAATCTTACCCAAATGGCTGCAGATGCCATTGGTTTTGCCAAAAGCTTGAAAGTGATTTTCAGAGTGCACCTTCAGTTCTTTTTGTAAGCCAGCTATGTCTGAATCTCAAAGATGGTACCAAAACCCACACCATACTTGTCCATGGATTTCACCATTCCTTAGGTTCTTACTAATTTTGTCACACGGGTTTTAGACTAAATTTATTGATATTCCCAAGTGAAAGGTGTTACGTAGAGGCAGCTTGTTACTATTAACAGCCATTGAGCAACTTTTTGCTAGGGAAATTGCTTTTCCTGTTGTAGCAGAAAAAAAAGAATGAAGGAATATTCCCCCCTCAACATCATGCACAATTAAATTATTTCCCCCCACATTTTGGTCTGGTATTTATTTTTGAACAAGATACAACAACACACTGGCAGGGCATGTTGATAGCAACAGAAGTGTTGTCGTTGAAATGCAACAGAAATGTAGAATAAAGCCTACAATAAAAGGCTTGCCTCTCCTATTGATTTGATTTTGATTTTAAAATCATTTAAAAGCTTTCCAGGGTATTTTAGGGTTCTGCCCTAATAACAGAGTCCAAACACGGACACTTAAATTGTGTTCTTGAGGATTGCTTTGAACAGGAATAGAACACACTGCTGCCCACGTGACTTCCAGAGCTGCTGACAAAGAGGTACTTGTGTTTTATTTTATGAGAATCGGCATAATTTATAATACTGCATGGGAAGTAACCTTCAGGAGCAAGTTACTGCAGGCCCCCCCAAAACACCCAGGAAATAGCAAGCTGCTGACTAGCCCACGATCCTTGTCTTTTCAGCACAAGGGCTGCCTGGTGGTGTCATGTGAATTTGGGAGTTTGTGCTTGTAGTGTTTTGCTGTATCGGTTTCGGGCACATCCACCTGGCCCTGGAAATTGTCCGATTATCCCTTATGGGTCATTCCTGGTAAGAAATTTACGTTTATTAACAAGACGTGTCATTCTTTCAGCAGCCTCGGGGAAAACCACCTAAAAGACAGTGAAGGTCTCGGCCCGTTTTCCTGTTCACAACAAGCAGCAGCCTCTTTCACTTAGAACAGAAGGGGCCAGAGTGGCCTTATCCAGGTCTCGTTTCATCCAAGACTTAGCATTTTTGATAAGCATTTTTTCCCGTAATACTATTTGGCTTTTCTAGGAATATTGGGGTTTCTCTTTGCAAGTGCTTCACTACCAACTCCAAGCAAGCAGGAGACTCGAGTATCACCTCAGCTTCTTTGTCCAGGACCGGTTACCTTTTCTGTCATTGAGCCATTGTAAAGCTTTTAACCAAAACCAGACATTCTCATGCCCTTTTTCTGCTCTTGTTTCTTGTCCAGGAAGATCTACAGATATCCCCAGGGATGGACTCATTTTCTGTTTCCCACCTGCTTCCACAGCCTCAGAGCCAGCATGGGCACCCCTTTGGTAGGTAAACACCAGTAATGGTTGTTCACTCTGGCTACTGGTGTACCATGGAGATGGATCTAAGTCCATTCCCTCCCTCCCGGCATTTCTATCCCCCTTCCCTCCCTCTTTTCTGCCTCAGTCACCACAGTGAAATGCAACTCAATAAAACATAATTTCAGTGCTTCTTAAGGCAGCGTAATTAGGAAGTCAAGTTTTCCCCCACGTGTGTGTTAGCCCCGAGGACAGGAGAGACAGCAGTACCTGTGCATGAACCATCCCTCTCCCAGGAGCCCACCCAGTTTCACCCCTCACCATCCCTGTTCTTAAATAAACCCAGAGTTAGCAACTCCCAGACCCGGTGTTGCAGCCACTGCAGGCAGCTGTGCCGCCAGAGAAAGGCAGGTAGCCCTCTTGGCGACTGCTTTGGGCTCTCGCTGGGTCCAGGCAGGTCCACAGTTCCACCTGGTGGCCAGGCCTGATCCAGCAGCCTCTTGTCATAAGAGCGTTCAGAGCTTGCTCTTGATGATGACACTGAAACAGTTCAACACCAGATCCCCAGTCTGCATGTTTCCATGTAATCACATATCAGTATAGTTAGAGAGGGTCAGAAGGTCACTGGTGGGACCCTTGGTCGATACACGCTTATATTGTACATGAAGAGTTCTAGAGGACAAGGAGAACTGTCTCCTCGCTGCATGTAACTCAGTTCTTGAAGATGGAAGTTTTCACCCTCCTGATTCACATGGCAAACAACACGGGTCCCAAAGCAGCTCTGTTGGACTCAGACCACCACTCCCCGATAAGAAAAGTGACCATTATTTAGTCCTGCCCTCTGTTCCTAACCTTTTCTTCTTCCACACAAGCCATCTCTCCTCTCTTGAGGAATCTTGCCCAGGGAAGAGGTTGAGGTACCATCCCTGGAGGGGTTCAAAAGTCGGGTTGATGTAGTCCTTAGGAATATGGTTTAGTGATTTTTGTCAGGGTTAGGTTGATGGTTGGACTAGATGATCTTTAAGGTCCCTTCCAACCTAGACAATTCTATGATTCCATGATGTTTGCTGCTGGACATGGTTGATTTCCTGCAGGGAGCCAGAGCATCCCTCCACCTGGGTCCTCACTGCCTGCAGCAGGTTGGGAGTCATGGGTTTTGCCAACAAGAGATATGTTAACACTTCTGCAGTATTTCAGGTGTAGTCCTTTGTTCACCGACTCTTTGTTCTCTTTTCTACTCATTTGCCAGTTAAAGGCGTAACCTTACTGGTCTGTAGTTTTCCAGTCACTCAGATAGGATATTAGGAAAAAATTTTACACGGAAAGGGTTATTAAGCCTTGGAATGGGCTGTCCAGGGAGGGGGTTGAGGCACCATCCCTGGAGGGATTAAAAAGACGGGTTAATATAGCACTTAGAGACATGGTTTAGTGATGTGTGTGTGTGTGGGGTGTTATTGGGGTTTTTTTGGTTGTTTTTTTTTTAATCAGAGTTAAGTTGATGGTTGGACTAGATGATCTGAAAGGTCCCTTCCAACCTAGACAATTCTATGATTCTAAGACTTACCTTTAAAAGCAGACCGAGTTCTAGTCTGGTGCCTGAGCAGGTGTAAAGGAGAGGTCTGGCTGGGTCTGACACCCCTCCACTCTCAGAGGAGTAAATTGATTTCAGCTGTGCCAACTTAAATGCAAGCTGTTGTGGAAAAGACAAAATCCCTGTGTCCTTGGGGTCACACCACCTTGTGGTGCTTCCACTGCTCTGCAGCCTGGTTATCTCGCCCTCACAGAGCAGAGAGTACTCCCTTTGTAGGTAGTTTCCTTTATTACAGAGGTGTTGACTTCAATAAGATACAATTATTAGTGTTTATATTGGAATCATGATTTTTTTTTTTCAGTTCTTTGGAGAGTAGGAAAAAGGCTAACAAGTGTGTAATCCAAAACATTTATAGTCTGAAGAGAGAAGAAAAGGTGAAGTACTAAGGAAGAAGCCCAGAGGAAAATAAACAGTTGGCATATCAGATACCTTAATTAATGTATCATCTTCACATACATCCTTTGAATACAACAGCATTTCCTCAGATTAGGGACCAGGGAAGGCTTGCAATAACACGTCCTCCTGGAAACAGACTTGGTGAAAAACAGAGCTAAAGAAAACCAGAGGAGATCAAGATAGACAAAGCACATGAGAGCCAGCAGAAATTGTGTTTACATCCGTAAGAACCTCTAACAAAATCCAAGAGCCATTTTAGTTTTGTTTCAGCTGGTAAGTTAAATACAGAATTATGCATTTTGCAAGATAAATTCAAAGTTAAGAAATTTAGTTTGAACAAATACTTCATTAATTAAAATAGTACCTCACTTTTGAAAGTATTTTAACAGCATATGATTAAAATTATTCTTACTCCACAGACACCCTGGCAGCTTGTAAAAATGAAGTGCTGCAGTGGCACATGGAATATGGCCATATATCCAAGCTCCTGAATGCACACAACACGCGGACTTGAGTGTCTTCCTTTTTACTACATTTACCATTCTGTTTGCTCTTTGTAGTAAAATAGGAAAAGCCAAATGCCCGGTGTAAAAGCAGCTCTTTGAGTAGGTGTGTTAGCCGCAGTGCCTGGCAGCACGGCCCCGGGGAGATGGTAGCCACGACTCCAAGTCTCTAGTGCACGTTTTGCTGCAGAAGCCAGCAGGGGCCAGTGCAAGGCCACCACATCGGGCTGTAGGCTACCTACAGCACAAGCCCAGCCAGCTCTGGCAGACACCCTACCCCTCTAGTTCCCTGGGAGATGCTCAGCACATCCCTTGGCTGTTTCACCCCATAAAAACCTCCCCTGGAACCTTGGCAAAGCAAGCTGAGCAGAACTAGAGAGTGGGGTCACATTGAACCAAGAGTCCAAGAACCAGAGAAGATCATAATGATGAATTAAGACCAAGGTCAATCCGAGAAATCAACCCCCAAGCCCCAACCAGACCATCCAGTGACTGCCCACCAATCCTACAGCGACACTAAAGCAATCCAGCCTGCAGATGAGGATGAAGAGGGTCCACAGCCAGGCATAGATGGGTCTACCACCAAGATAGAGACTAAGACTCTTACAGCTTAAAAGAGAGGAACACCTCCAGGATGAGCTTAAATAGGGTCATGGTCTGTGGGTGGAGGTGGGGAGGTTTCAGGTGAGGCAAATCAGGGAAATTAAGGTGAATTGGTGCTCTCAGACTGCAGACACTGAGAGAGATGTTACTTTTCATTTTGCAGCATGGAGTTATGGGTCACTGCCATGTGAAGTCCGTTATACTACAAAAAAAGCACACCCTGTGCCTGGCAGGGCCTTCCCCATGGCTGTGGGGTGGAGGAAGCAGAAGGATCCAACCCCAGAAGAACATCACCTTTGATGAGATTTCAGGTAAGGAAGGCAGCTGTCTGAGAGCAGCAGAGACAAAGGACTGTCACTCTTTGAAAAACATTGTCACTGAAGTGCAAACCTCTGGTGCTCGATGTCCAGAGAGTGGTGCCAGGCTTGGACATTCACATCAGTCTTGTGAAAGTGGTGGTTGTTCTGCGCGACTTCAGTTTCAGGGCGTTTCACTAGATATTCCTTAATTTCTCACAAAGGTGTCTGAAATTCTGAAATTCATTGCTGGGAACGAAGGCTTGAAAATTCAGTGCCAGCTTTTGCAGCGCTACTGCTGCAGAAGGGACCAAAGGAGATCTCTGCAGATACCAGGGCTGGGGTAGAGGAGCGCTCAGCTCCCTGTCCATACGCCTCCAGCACCAGCTGGACATTTACCTCTTGGATGCAGATCCCGTTTCTGCAGTAACTCTTGCCTAAAATTTCACGCCTGGAATTGCTCCCGTTCCTGCGCCTGTTAGAACCTGTGCTCTCCACAGACCCGGGCGAGCGTTCCATCCAGCCTCCCGAGGATGCTCCTCTCTCTCTGCAGCTTTGTAGCTGGTGGGACATCCTCTCGTGGGAGACTGTCCCTGTCACCCAGCAGCCCCTGGGTTCCTGCCGTGAGGACTGCCTCCTGCAAGCGTGGAAGGAAGCTGGGACAACGCCATCCCAGAGGGTGGATTTGCATTCCCTGTTCAGATTCTTCGCGTGCAAGGACACGCGTACCGGCTGGAAGCGAGGTATCGCCCGCGGGGCTGAGAATGACAAGTTTCAGGTGGATCAAATTCCAAATCTGGAAGACACACCCTCCCAACCACTGTGCAGGGAAGAATCTTTCCAGAACTTCTGCGTCTCCTAAACACCTATTGACTTGTTTATTTGCCTTGCACAGGAACAGGCAGAGCCCACAGTCCGAATCAGATAGTGATTTTATATTCCGCTGCGTTCCACGTGCTCCCCTTCTCATCTGCCTTGGGTTTTCCAAAGCACTCCTAGACCAGAAAGACATGTCCTCAACGATGAGATCAAATTTTCGCCCTGTTAATTGCCATGAAGCCTAGGCGAGGTTGTAAATGAGTTAGCCAAGCACTGAGGGAAGATTTAGCCCTTTGGAGTTAGAGACACTATTGTTTCCTCCAGCGCCACCGAAATGCCACCGCCTCTGCCATGGAGCTGACACGTAAGTGCCACCCGCGGCACTCGCTGTGCCCTGGGACCCTACGCAGAGGAGTTTGGGCTTGGGTAACTGAATGAGGAGAAAAATGTGACCCATACAATCGGACACTCGGGAGAAAAATATGAACGTGACACGGTAAGTACAGAAATGTGTTTACTCTTGGTAAAATACACGGGACAGCTGGGAGCCCAAAGGGGTTATTTCATATTCTAGTAGAAAAGCAGCGTTATGGAAGGACAGGAGCGATCCAGAGCCAATGGCTGCAGTGTCTTTGGGGTGATTTCCAGCAAGGAGATTGAGCAGAGTTGAGAAGTGTCGCAGTGTCAAAGGGTGAACTTTCTTAGAGAGAGCTGGGGAGTCACAGAGCTCTCCTCCAGCCGCCAGACCCAAGGCAGGACCCCGGCAAGTCAGCCCCGTCTGGTCTCCTTTGCAGTGCTCTCTGTGCTCCTGTGAGGTTTTCCAGAGCAAATTAATAAATAAATGGGACAGATGCTTATAGATCATCCTCTCTGCTGTCTGTTTAGATACCTAATGCAGTACAAAAATTAAAAAGTCAGTTATCTCTCAATTTTTACGATGCACTTCAAGGATGTTACTTACTTAGACCATCAATATTCACTATGGAAATGTTTTTAAGCCTCAGTTGTGGTTGTTTTTATGCTGGCTTCCCAGGATTTTGATGTATCACACTAGTTACTTGTGCCTAGCAGCAGACAAAGAAGAGCTATGTGCCGTGCAGAGACCCTGGGACACAATGTGAGGAATGTGTCACCGTGCAGCGGCTGTGAGCAGAGAGCGTGGGCTGCTCAGGGACGGGTGGCAATTGCCAGGCATTCCCCCCATGCCCACCAGCCTCTCATTCCTCACTCACACAGCGAAAACGGGGGAGTAATCTTTCTATGCCTTATCAAGTGGAACGCTTTTATTACACAAAAAGTTACGTATACAAAGTCACCATCTGTCCAGGAGAAGCCCTGGTGTGTAAAGGCTCTTTAAGGAGATCTGATTTTCTTCTAGAGTGGATGGTAGAATAAATGAGGTGGCGTAAGTGCAACTGGGCTCTTCACGCTGTGTGTCGGGGCACCTGAGGTGAGAACATGCTGTAGGAGCTGAGCTCTTGCTAGGGGACTTGTGGGTCACTCTCCTCAGTGCCCTGATGACCCTATGACACTAAAAGGTCGTTCTCCTTCAGTATTGATGGAGTTTCATCGGTTTATGCCATCAGGAAACTTGGTCCAGTACAGTCATGTAAAATACGGTGATGTCAAATAGTATTGTATCACACATTCTTTAATAAACTGTCTTTATAACTCAGTCTCAGTAAAACATCTGTTAAATCCAGTTTCCATGCCCTCTCTCATCCTTGCCATTTTCTTGAAGTGTGTGAGTTCTGCCAACGCTGCCTGGCACTGGTTGTCATTCTTTCCTTAAGGCACTTCCATCTAGTTCCCCAGAGCAGAATACTGTGGGAAAAACTCATATTTTCTGTTGGCAAGTGTGAGGAGAGGGATATCTAGAAATCTGGGTTACTTTTTGTAACTGCTGAAGTGTTTACGTAGACAATGGCAAGGTATTTGGATGAGCGCTCTTTAACCAGTATCCAGCACAGCATTATGCTAATTTAACATTAGGAGGCTTTTGCTTCATAATTATGACTCAGCATCAGTTGCTATGAAGCTGGAATATTATTCTTAGTTTAGTATGTTACACTGCATTTAGGTACTACACCATAAAATAGTGGCACTCCTGAAGTGCAGTTTACTTCACTCTTTTTTTTCAAATATATCTTGCAGTTCATACCTAAAAAAAATAATTTGCTGCTGAGCTCTTCTCCAAAATTTGCCGGAGGCCTAAACTCAGACTGATTACTGGCAGCCTTTTTTGTATAAAGTTTATGTATTTTTAATGTGACTCGAGGACTGATCTTCAGTGGAGCTGAGATATAGAGAGAAAATTTAGACTTGCACTTGTACGTCTGTGATGCAAAATATGTTGGAATTAGAGTTATTGCAGAAATTTGCTTTACAATTTAGGACATCTTAGAATGAGGAGAACAGGGGAAATTTTGGCACAATAATTGTCCCCTCTGAAATAGTCATACAACACTTTGCAGATCGAATCCTCCGGTTTGTACACAGTCTAAAGGCTGGGTACAAGAAGGCTGTGTAGAAGGAACAGAAAAAAAAGTGGCATTTTTGCAAGGGTGGTTCCGAGTGGAGTAGGTGAGTATGTCTTTGCAGGAACGATGGTAACAGCTTCCAGTCAGAATTAGGATGTGAAGCTTCCTCAGAAGTCTAGTTTAGATCTACTATGACCTTCTGATTGTGGAGAACACTGTACCACTGTTTTTAAAAGGAATGGAAAATAGGGGACAGTCCACATTATGATTCAGCTGCTGTAAGAAATAAGTAATTAAAGAAAAATCATTAGCATATTGGGAATGGGAGTCAGGTGCTACAGTCACATGAGCCTCAATTGACCGTTACTGAGGAGTGGCCAGAGCATAAGAGGATCCTCTATTGCAACCAGGATGGTTTTGTGTGTGAGGAACATGAGGGGGTCTTGACTGGGGCTCTCAAAAGAAGGGATGAACAGGGGGTTTGTATCTTGAGGACAGAGGAGCCCAGCTATGGAGTGGCCCATAGAAAGAAATCTAAGGAAGTAATGTTTTATGGAAAGCCTTGAATTTGAGGAAGATCTGGAAACCATGAGCGGGGAGGAACTGGGCTTTTTAAGTGCTGTGTAAGTTGTTTGGGTGTGATGAGGCTGTGATTTTACTCTGGTTGAGCTCTCAGGGGAGTGAAGCTGTGTGACTGTAGCTCTTTTGGGGAGGGCAGTTCCTTCTGTTTCTGCCCTTTGTAATACGCTGTAGCTCACGGCAATGGAAATCCTTGTATGAGTTTATAAAGCTCCCCAGTATCAAATGGGTGACCTCATGGGTGTGTGTAACGAGCGTGTGACTAACGGTGTCTCAGAGGCTCAGGTACGACCTGTCCCTCTAACGGTGGCACGAGAGGACAGAGCTAGTGCCACCTGCCAGCTGCTTCTCACCCAGGCAAAGGTCAGTACTTGGGACTCTCCACCTCTGTAAGTGATGTCAAAGCCCATGGTCTCTAGCACATGAGCATCAGCTCTGCTCCTTTTCTGTTCCTTAAAACCTTGTGACTCCCAGAATTCACCACATGGTTCATGTGAGGGGTTCTGCCTCTGGTACCCAGGCGCTGTGGTGGATGTGTGTGTTGGGTATTTAATGATCTCAGCTAATCAGCTGTTTCCCAGTTTCTGGTTTCTGTGCGTATCAGTTCTGTCTGCGGGACGTGTCCTGGCACACAAGTGTTGCTGTTGGCGCTTTGGTGTGATGACAGAAAATAATCTCACCAAGGAATGGGAGGCCCTTTGCAGGGTAGACCCGTTTGTTGTAAATTCCTTGATTTATTGTTATTATCAACACAATCCCCCTTGGTAACTTTAGTAATGGCAAGGGAAGAACGGATCACTTGGTTTACGTGCATTTCAGATCTTTACATTGTAGTAGCTGAGAAAGCCCAAGAACTTTCCATGTTTGGAGTTAGTGATGTGAAGCTCTCCAGAAACAGCTCGTTGCAAACAGTAGGGATTTTCCTTCTTACTATAAAGCAGAGAAATCTGTTGTGAGCCCAGGTATACCCTGTTGTGTTTGTCAGAACACTTCCATTGAGACCTCACCATGGCCAGCCTGCTCATTAGCAGCCTTGTGTGCTACAGAAATAGAGCAGGAATCCCTTAGTTTGTTCTGTTTGAGATGTTCTTCTAGCTTTAGCAGTCTCTTTGTTAATGATTTGGGGCCAAGTTACTAAACAGCTCAACTCCAACTTCGAATTATTTATTAACTTAAAATTATTTTAATATTAATCATGCAAGGAGCCTGAATTGTAAACAGCCTTTAAAGACTCAAGGATCATCCCGTTCCCTGCCTGTTCCGAGCAAATCATCATCATGCTTTCACTTAAGGGGTGAAATAGCATAACCAAGTTGTGACTTGTTCTTAGAGTTCCAGGGCATATAAACCATGTTTATTATGAAAGATGAAACACCAATGTTCCTTGTGCATTGATTATTTACTGTGAAAGGAACTTTCATGGAGTTTACAGTTAACTAATTTCTGCTGTGTCCCTAAAAAACTTTTTCTTTTTTTTTAATGTGATAACTATTTCTAGACTGAGCAATCTCTTGCTGGCACTGACCAGGGATCTGTGTGTGACTGAAACGAGATGAGAGCTGGGCCATTGGTGGGACAAGGTCAACTCTGAGAGTGAAACCTAGAAACAAACCTGGGCTGTGCTCACCAAACCAGTGTGAAATCCAACTCACCTGGGTTACCTGGGAAGGAGAACTATACTCCTTTATTATTACAGCTGGGTTTTTTACTGCTTTATTGTATTAATTTCTTACCCACACTTCTTTGTGTAAGTCTAATTCAAGCCTTGGGTTTTCAAATCTTGCTTGTAAACTTAAAGAAACCCAACCCTATAACTAAAACCTCAGATTAGTCTTGAGAAAAAAGAGACAAAACCTGAAAAGTGGGGAGTCAGGATGGAGCTTGAGTTACATTGAAGGGTTAACATCACCTTGGCCTGTTGTAAGCTAATAATGTGGTCTGCAGTTCTAAAAATAGTGGGATGCCTTCTGGTGGGGAGCAGCTTCACAGTGTCCAGCAGGAGGGCACATGTGTCAGATTAGACATTATCTTGGTTCCAAGCCTGGAAGGTGCCAGGCTGTGCCTGCTCTCTGCTCGAGCCCTCTCGTTAAGTGGCTGTGACGGGAAAAATCAAACCTCTGGTTTCACATGATTTGGGAAGTTGTATGGGTTTGTGTTCAACAAAGAGATGGAGGAGAAATGGAGCAGCTCCAGGGGTTGAGCTTGGCCTGAAGCTCTGAGCCCACCACAGTATGGAGCTTCTGTGCTCTTCTGAACTGAGCAAAAATCTCCTTTGTTGACTCCTTCCTGTGTTTTTAAAGACTTCTCGATGCTATATACACCAATGAAATCTTTACTGAAATATTTTTCAGGTGCAGAGCTAGGAACTGCAGCATAATCTGTAATCCCAAATACCCAGTATATTGTGGTGTTTGTACAGCAATGAGCCCAGCTCCTGAGAGGGGGACACCAGAGGGTAATGATGTGCTCAGGAATCCAATAGTTATGGGTCTGTCCTGCTTCGCCCTGACATAAAATTATATAAAGCAGAAATAACGATGTAAACCACAGTACAGTAAGAAGAGTATGAAGGCAAATTCAGGCTCACTATTTTTCATGCTCTTCTTGCTGTGGCCCAATAACTTCCAGTGTTAGGCTTGATCCTGTGAATAAACTGCTTGCTGTAAATGGATGGGCAAACAGTAGGAACTTGGAAGGTACAAGTGGTTCAGATATATATATATTTTTTTTTTTACATCTTAAACATCTGCTCATGCAATTAGCTACTGAGCAATTAAGCTAAGCAGTGAATCGTTCTCTTACAGCCACAACTCCTGCCCAATGAATAAGAATCATGAGGCTGTTAGACAGTTAAGCAAGGATTTATTGAATATACAGCTCTATGTGATTAAGAGAATGAGTTGTGTTGTCAGAATTTTGTCAGAATGCTATAAATCCATATATTTGCATTTAGGCGTCATCTGATGGTATGTCTTGGTTATTCCACTGAACATCTGGAGAAGGAAAAATGTCCCAGTGCTAGGGATTAGAAAACAGACAAGGGGTTGAAGCACAACAGTGCTCTCAGCACAGGGTGTTTCGGGGCGCGTCCCGTCAGCAAATAATTACCAGGAGTCAGCAGGTTGCCTCTCGTTATGAAGTTAGTGATTAAAGTGTTAAGCAGAGCCTCCCCATAGGTGTAGCCGTGACTAAGGGAGGGCTCGGAGGAAGGAAAGTGGGGAGGTAAATATTCCCGACATGCACTGAGGTGCGGGGAGTGTCCTGGGTTTTCCAGCACTCCCAGTTTAAGCGAAACGGTCACCGCTCTCCCTGTGGGCTCCATGGAGTGGCAGGAGTAGCTGTCAGCTGGCACAACGCCGTCATGCCTTGTCCGGGGCTCGGCGAAAGGGTCGTGGAACTCCTCCTCTGCCTCTCCCTCTCCGCTCGGATGCTCAGGTAAGCGGGGTGGGAAGCTGGAGCTGCTCCTCTGCTCGCCCTGCGACCTGCCGGGGTGGTGGGAAGCAAGGTCCTTCCCAGCCACCCACGGCTCCAGCCAAATTCCTTTCGGGTAGGTGGGGTGCCGGAGGGAAGGAGAAACGTTCAGTCGGTTGGAAATTCTCATCGAAGAAGTTCCTAAATCTGGAGGTGGCTTTGCCTGAGTGGGCTGTGGTTCACAGGGACAGGTGATGGTGCTGCTGCTGCTCGGCAGCTACGTGGGCTGCCCTTCTCCAGTGCCATCGTCATTTAACAGGGCACATCGGTGACCTTGTCTGTTCCTTTTGGCGGGTAAAAGCTGTCTTTCCTAAGCGACCTGAAACAGAAAGTGACTTTTCTTCAGAGTAATGCATTACTTAGAGTTTGCAATACATTTGGTGCAAAGCCCTGCTCTGTCGTCGTCGTTTGTGTGAAGGGAGGGAGCTTGTGTGTATTCCTTTGTGACTTATGAAGTTAAGTTCACCCATAAATACCAACTTTCTTCTGGTTTCGGTAAATCCAAGCCCATTCTGGACCTGCCTGAGCAGGTATGCAGTACAGTATACAAATACTGTAGTTTGTATTCAAGTAGTGCTCTTCTTGCCCCGAACTGTAGCAGTTCATTTTAAAAACAAGTTGTGAAGTATCGTGCAAGACAAAGAAAAAAGCCCCCTTGTTTTCAGTGGGGAAAATGCACGTGTTTGCAATGAGTACTTGCTTCTGACTAGCTGGTTGCTTTGGTGGTAGGACATCTAACTTACAAAACACAAATAAAATACCCAAAGAGGAACCCAACACGAAGGCTCCTGTAACTGCAGAGTGTGACTAGGTAAAGGCTAGTAAAATTACTCTGCTAATCCTCCATTTCTTATGAATGTGAATAAATCCTAAACTCGTTTTTATAGTAACAGATAATGGGCCAAAATTTTGCTAAGCACCAGGTGCTCCTGAGTTTAGCAAATGCCCCAGGTGTGTGTGCTGTTGTGCCTTAGCTCTTTGTGCTGTATGAACTATTAGAGGTGTGAGTTGTGGATAGTTAATGCCTGAGCCTTGTGGTTTCAGTATGAAAAACAGAGAAGCTTCACCCCATCCTGACTCGCTGTGTTTTTGGAACAGCCTTGGGAAGCACTGTGTCAAAACAGCTGGAAACCTCTGGGGAGGTCTGGGGTTTTAGTTTTTACTGTTGGTAGGAGCTGTGCATAGCACACTGCTCAGTACCCAACTTAGTAGTATAAAGATGCACCAAAAAGCACATCCAAGGTGTTATATGCAAATTAAAATGCTGCTTCCCTGCCCCTGCTTGGCTCAGCTCTGGATGCTGAGCGTCCCTCTCCTTCCAGCCCTCCTCTGCAGTGCCCTTCTTTCATCCTGCTCTAAAAATCTGCCTGGCTGTTTGCTCTCACCTTTGCTCTGTCCTCTCCCTGAGCTGTCCAAGTAACTTAAAAATCACCCAACTTAATAAAATTGAGTTCTCTCATCTGCCTCTCCACTAACACTTGGACTTTTTATTGTACAAAACAAAGTGAAAAAAAAAAAAAAAGCCCCCAAACACACCAAACATTTCAGGTAAGATATAAATCTTAGAGGAAAGTAATGTTCACTGCGTCTGTGAGATTTTCCTTGTGCCCTGAAGTGGCCATCGATCTCTCACATACATCTTTGGGTTTGTGCAGTGTCCCTTTTCCCTGTCCTTTCCCCAGCCTGCCCCTAGACCTGCTTATTTTGCACCTGCCCCACGTCTGATTTACACTGATCTTGCCCTTCTCTGTCTTTTTTTTTCTTTCCAAGAGTACTTTAGGCATCAGTCAATCTTCCCCCGCGTTTCTTCTTGGTCAAGTCTTGGACCAGGAGGTTAGCCCAGCTGAGGTCCCACGTCCAAGGTCTTTCCCATCTGAGGGAATGCTGTGGTTCCAGTCCCATTGCACGTCACCCTGAAGAACCTACCTGAGGCCAAGCCAGTTGGGAGAGGGCTTTGGGGAGGTGGGCACAGCCATGTGCTGCTGGGCGAGCTGGGAAAGGAGCACGTGGTAGTTCAAACCAAAGGGAACAATAGAGAAACCACACTTCTCTTGGCTTCCTGAAAAGAGCTATAAGGAAGTGGCACGGAGAACGATAAAACGCTGGGAGGGGGTAGGAAGTGTGATGGCTCTGAGGGTTTATGGGGCACCAGTGTAAATACAGTGTCGCTTGGGGTGTCACATAATCGTGCTGGGGAAGTCACGGCTGGGTCCCAACCCACCGCTTTCGGGGTTTCCTAAAATTTAGGTCTGTGAGATGTGTGTAGCCAAAACGTGCCTGTGGGGAGGGCAGGGAGGGGTGGTTTGCCCTGGGGAGACCTGGGGGTGGGAAGGTGTTGTACCAGCCCGATAAGCAGAACTGGCCACCACTGGGGAAAATTGTAACGAGTGGGGTTTTGGTGCTTCTACTACAGGAGAAAAGGCCAGTCTTTGTCCCAGCTCTCGGGGCAGCGAGGGGGAGGAGCGGGGGAGGCACTGGTGAAGAGTTGTTCCCATCACCAGCTACCCTTCCGTCCGTTCCCTTGGCAGTGTTGCAATGATTTGAGATCCACAGTCAATGGCTCTTACCTAATGATTTGCCTTAAAGACCTTGAGTGTAACACCACGGGTAGTCCAGCGATAATCGCCTCTTGCGTAAAGATGGCGCCTCCGAATCTGTAGAGATCAGCTTTTTCTTTCACGTGAATCATTTTAAGGTCACGTTGTGCTGAAAGGAAGGCATCCTTGAGCAGCGAAGCGGGGCTGGGGCTGCTGGAGTCGCTGCTCTGCCCTGAGCAGGGGTGACCTGGGGACCTGCTCTCCTCTCCTCTCCCTGACAGAAGGGAGGAAGCTCAAGTGTCCCTCCGTTTGCCCGGGTGCCAAGGCACATAAACTCCTCTGGGTCTTTCAGAAGTGTTTTGCAATCCCGTTGGCACGGGCAGCCCATGCAGTCGGAGGTGTTAGTAAATCACACAAAAGCAGCTTTCGAGGTGTGGCCGATGGTTACTGCACTCGGAGGCAAAGAAACCCCACGATTACACGGGTGTGCAGCGACCCCCTCCTTCTACACAAACTCACATCCATACACAAGTCCCTTATTTGGCTTTTGGGGATGTTTTTCCCTCGACGGATGTCACCCAAAGGACAAGGCATCGGGATCCCTCCTGCCCTTTGCGGTGAGCCCTGTTAGAAACCCCAGCTGCCCACGTACAGCCTGTTGTGGTGCTTTCAGAGGCTGTGAAATAACTTCCTCTATGCTTTGCAGGTTGAAGAGAATGTATTTTTATCTAAAACTTGTCATTTGTCCACGTATAGTTTTTTTTAAGAAGGCATTCATCTATGACTATGGAAACTTTATGTAACCTCTGCTAAAAAAGGAGTCTCGGTGGTGAGGGACCATTTGTGTAGAGCTAAGCACTTGCTCTTTAGCTGGCTGCAGTCTTTTCAAGCTTGAATGTCTTTCCTAAATTGATTTTCTGAAGGCTGCTTGGTGTTAGTGCTGTGGACAATAAACTGCTTTTCAGACGTCGTTCAGCAGGCTCTGTCCCCTGAGTCGAGTCAATCTCCTGGTGTGAGGGAGGATGGGCACCAAGTCCACGCTAGGCAAGATCCTTGGTCATCATGCCTGAGTGAGAGAGAGAAATAAAAGTGGAATAATCAACTTTCTGTGCAGTCCTTGGAGATTTTACTGCTTTCCACGGGATTCGTTTTTGCCCACCCATGGGTGTGATGCCGCTTGGGCTGAGATTGACGACAGATACTGCGCTGGAAAAACAAACTTGAGTCTCTGCACTTACTTTCCTCAGTCTGCCTTTTCCTCTAGTACCCGAGGGGGAATGGAAGCAGCCAACACTCCATAATTAAACTGCATTGTCGGAGTCTCATGGGTCTGGCTCGTTGCCTGCATAATGTGCTGGAATCGCTACGTGGTGATCTGTAAATTATATTGCTACATCACTTTAATTATAGCCTTCTTCTTCCTTTAATATCGCAGCAGCAGGACTCTGCCCGTGATCAACACTTCTCCTTCTCTTGTCTAGCTTTATGAACCCGGTTTAGGGTGGTTTGCTGAGTCACTTATTTTTTGGTGACCCTGGGCAATGCTCTATCCATAATTAACAAATGAATCCTAACCAGTAAATGGGTTGCAGTCGCAGTCTGCTAAAAGTCAAGTGTAATCATGGAGCTGAGTTGTAGAGTAGTCCTAAAACTGCTTGGAAAGTCCTGGTATATGTAGTACTTTGGATTTAAGGTACTGGGAGATACTTGGTGGGAATGGCTGATGGCTTTTTTACTAGGATTGGGAAATATTTGGGGCTAAGTACAAAGTACCCAAAATATGGTGGAGTTAGCCCTTAGCTTGTGTCAGAGCCTGTTTCACCTGGCAAACTTTGTTGTGCTTTGTTGTGTTTTGTTGTGTTTAGTTGTTCTTAGGGCCATTAGTGTGAATATAATTATTTTTTTAACCTTTTGTTTAGATTGATCTCCTCTGAATAAATGAAGAAAGTGACTATGAAAGCACAGCATCTGTCTTCTGTTTCCATCAATGAGGAGAAGTTCATAACCAGGTAAATAATTAAAATATAATTTTTTTATTAGTTTTTTCCAAGTTAGTCCATATTTATTCATTACCAGGGGATCTTGTGGAGAGCTGTGCCTGTGGTAGCAGCGGTTCCTACAACTTGCTTTCTGCCAAGTGTGTCCAGAACAAAGTTGCCCTCTGCATGGATTTCAAAGAGCAGAGCATTAAACCCTCTGGTCTGTAGATTAGTTCATTAGGAGGATACTGAAATAAAAATCCAAATTAGGGAAATAGAGCTTCCTGTCTTTGAAATCTGTTGGAATTGAACGTGAGTTCCAGTGCTTGACCCGAGCTCCCGTGTCTGAGGCGCGGGCTCTGGTCTGTGGTCCCAGACACAGGTTTCTCTGCAGAGACCCTTGGGGCTGTTCTGTGGCCAGTGAAAGTGCTTCTTTAGCCTTCTTGTAAAAACCTTGGAATTGCACTCAAACTGTATTTCTTGGGATGCTTTTCCTGGCTGGTAGGAATTTTTCCTAATGCTGCCGTAAGCCCTGAGCCTCCTGGCGTCAAGCTCCATCCCCTTTTTAGGGGACTGATTTTCCCCTCATTGACGGAGCTGGAAGAGGGGGCTCTTTTCTCACTTCATTTCCATCCCTCTTGCTGTTCCTGTGGGAAGCAGCTCACGGTAAGTGCACCCCGGGATGGGGCCCGTGGTAGAATTTCTCGTGCTGCCGTAGGTATTTCCATCTGAATCCCGACACTTTCGTATGTGGGTGAACAGAGCTGTTGACTTCTCCCTTTTTAAGGAAGGGTGTCAGAGCTTTGCCCAAAGCACACAGGCAATAAATGCATCCCTTCCCTCCCCCCCTCCTTTTCTGCTGCCACTGGTTTCGGAGATAGTGCTTTTGTGTGACTTCTCATATCCTTGGCACACGACAGCGTTTGGAAATGTTTCAGTTGTCTCTGGGTTTTTATTCCTCTACGTATTGGGCCTCTTCAAGTGGTGGAATGGGGATCCTGGTTGAGTCCCTTCTGTGTCAGAGTCACGGTTTAAAGTCCTGTTCAAGTTTTTTGCCTTGCAAAAAACCCCGAATAAGTGTTTTTAGAATCCCTAACACATTCCGCATGTGCTCCAGCTTGCTTCCAACGCCATTTCCAGCCTATTGTCCTCCATCTACACCTTGAATCTGCTGTGACGTTACTCCTCTTCCAGCTGTATCGTGCAGATCCTGCTGACGAGGCGAGCTGCTGCTGGGCATTGCACAATGGCTGGATCAAAAGGCTGACCCAAGCGCGTGGGATTACTTGGCTGGGTGAATATTGCATCTTTAAGCCTAACTGCCATGAATATCCCTGGCTGAATGTGTGGTGTAGGGCTGGGGAGAGGAGAGAGGACACAGGTGAACTGTCCTGGGTCGGTGTTTGGAGAGAACACGCTCTGAGCTTTGTTGTGGTTTCCCACAGGGGCGCTTTGGCCTCACGGCTCCCTGGTGCCCTGGCTTCATTTCTGAGGAAAGCGGTGAATCTGCAGTGAATGCTGCCTTTTTGGGGTTTGTCTCTTAAGTTGTTCTACCAGTTCCTTGGCTTTGGCATCCACAAAGAGCTGCTTTTGGCTGTTGTCACAAAGCTGGGCTGTGAGGACTGTAACTGAAGAGGTGACCATCAGTCTTTGGGCTTTCCTAGTGGAGATGTGTGACACCAAGACCCGTCCTGGAACTGGGAGGCTGGTGCATGTGTTACTCCTTTTGGGGCTAAAAGAAGAAAGATTTTATTATTTTTTTTCCTAATGTCTCTCCACTACACAAGGACAAACAAGTCAGGGAGAGTCACTGTTAAATCTCTCCCTCGGGGCTTTCTAATGGCTCCTGCGGTTCGTCACCGTTGGTTGCACTAACGAGAGACTGAAACCCCAAGGATTTATTTGTGCAAACTTCTGTGGAAGTTAATGGGACCTTTTCCTAGACAAGGCAAAAAAAAACTAAGTGAAAATCTTCAGAGCTTGCTCTGAGAGGTGGAATCGACCTTGGAGATCAACCTTCTCTCATCACTTAGTGCTTTTAGCCTGTGATTTTTAATTGCTTTTGCAGCCAGCATGGACTGGGGGTAATAGATGGGCCTCAGAGTGTGACCCAAGTCCTTACATATTCCTAATCTCTCTTCAGGGAACTATCTCCCCAACTTTCTAGCTGGAAAAATCTTGTGAAATAATGGCGGTCAATAAAATGATTGCCAAAGGTATTGGGCTGCAAAGTATAAAAAGACTTCTTTTTGAAGCCCCTCACAAGCAGGATCAGCAGGTCTGTTGCAAGGTCTGTCAAACCAAATCACCTAGAATCATAGAATGGTTTGGGTTGGAAGGGACCTTAAAGATCATCGAGTTCCAACCCCCCTGCCCTGGGCAGGGAC
>JAOQGH010000032.1:1150667-1188111 GCA_025769975.1 Gallinago jamesoni
GGCCAGGCTGGATGGGGCTTGGAGCAACCTGGTGTGGTGGGAGGTGTCCCTGCCCAGGGCAGGGGGGTTGGAACTCGGAGATCTTTAGGGTCCCTTCCATCTCAAACCATTCTATGATTCTATTCTATGATCTGCAGCCCAGCATTTGGTGTCAAAGCTCTGAAGGAGTGATGTTTTGTAGAGGCTGCTGCCTACGTGTTTGCTAACAACACAAGATGCCCTCTATTGGGAAGCAGAGCCTGTATGCCAGCTAGTTATGACAGCATAAGACAGGACCTACAACAGCTGGAATGGAAGAAGTAAGAAATCCCTCAAGTTAAAATTCTTCTTCCCCCATCCTCCCCTCAACTTCCCGAGCACAACGCTCCTGCCTTTATCTGGGTTCCAAATCCCACCGGGGGTTGATTGCAAGCGGACCGGAGACGCCAAAGTACAAAGGGTGACATTTACAACTTGTCCTTGCCTTTATCTGGCACCTGTAGGCGTGATGGTCTGGCCAAGTGACACACCGCCACCACATGTCAAAACAAGTTCTCTTAACGCAACACAACCCCTCTTATCTTGACGCAACACAAACTTGGGTTGCAGCGACCTGCTTACCCAGCACTTTTGAGTAAGGCAGGGACCGGCCGTGTCTGCCCACAGGTAACAAAACAGAAGGCACGTGCTCCGGAGAAGGCCCCGGTCAACCCCTCGCAGCTGCTCTGGAAGGCACTGCTCAAGACGTTGAGCCTTGTACAGCTCTCTCTGGGTCTCGTGGAACTTCAGTTTCTGGAGCACAACTTCTCCCTTGGCTCCAGGAGTCGGGTGCCTGGCCCTGGTTCAGCCAGGCTTTCTCTTCTGACAGGTACCTGCTCGTTGGGCCAGGTTCTTACAGGAGTAGTTCTCCAGAGGTGACTCCATTTGCTGCCAATCCTTTGCCGTTGGGTTCACATGGCTGTAAAATCCAAATCCACTTACACTGGAACTCCTCTGTAAGAGACAGGAGCAGCTGGAAGTTTTTCATTTGTGTTTCAAAAAGGCAGGTCTCTGCACACAGCGGGGTGCATCTATATCTAAATTTGAAGCCCTTTATCTAGCATTCATTGAAAAATTCTCAATACTAGAAAGCAATGGCTAGAACTTTTAAGTTAATGAGGATTCCCATGTGTGAAAAACTACACTTAACATGATGCTATTGAGGGGTTTTGTTGATTACTGTACACTTTTTTAATTAAAAAACCTTTTTGTCTAGAAGTTGTGAATGTTTCATTGAAAATAAAGATTCTTACCTTTCACTCATTCTTCTCTCTTCTCCTCTTCTTCTTTCTTCTTCTTCTTTTTTTCTCTTCTTCTTTTCTTTTCTTCTTTTCTCTGAATCTGTAAAGAAGTACAGATTCTTCCTCTTTGGGAGGGAAGATACCCAACACCAAAAAAAAACCCCAACCCAAACTATAATGTTTAATTCATCATGGCTGTAGCATATTGTGTCTATTCCGGTAGGCTGAAAATAAGGGTGTTTTGCGCCATGCTCATTAATGAAATGATGCAAAGCAAACTCCAACCAGTTCTTGACGCAGCTTGTAAGGACAGTGTAAGAAGGAAAGTGATTCAACTGGAATTTTCTTACCTGCATCTCGATCAAATCTCTTCTGATTTTTTACATGTAGCAAAACCGGGAAAAATAAAGGAAATAAACAGTATCTGCTTCCTTATTGTGGATTATTTGCAGGTGCAGACCGTGCAGGGGATTTTGGAAACAAAGAAGACTGAAGGCAATGAAATCATTAGTATCGTGCTGTCAATCAGTGCCTGTAAACAATTAACCACCCACATGTAAGTTGCTGTCCACTTCCGATGAGCCCTGAGGAGAGCTCCCAGGCTGAGCCCACCCTCGCTGACAGCCCGTGGGACAAAAGAGTAGGTTTGTCATTTAGAGGGGGCACTTTTGACAAGACCTTATAAATTCAGATTTTTTTTTTGCTTTGCCCAACTACGTAAGAAATTATGCAAATTAGGAACTGGGTTAGAAGACTCCATGTAAAATATAACTTGGTTTAAGAGAGCGTTGTGCTCTCTTCCTCTTTTTGGGGGGGTCAGCGGTGAAGACAGCACGTGCTGAATGCTGTGGTGTGTTAGCAGCTAAGGGCTGAGGCGAGAAGTGCTTCACAATCCACTGGGGACTGCAAATCATTGGAAATCTAATTTAGATTTTCAGTTGCTTCACGTAAGCAGAGGAAGGGTTTCCTTACCGTGTTCCTTGTGCGTTACACCTTCTACCACAAGAATTAAAGCAGAGGTGGGTTTTTATTCCTGGGGGAGCCCAGGACAGAGAGAGAATGCTCTTGGGGAGCTGGTTCAGTACTTGCACCCGGTTAAATCTGGCAGATTCAGAGGAGCCACTGCTGCAACCAACACAAAATACTGTGTGTTTTAATCCTGGTGCCCCTGGCCGGGACTGGTTTTATATTAGTTGAAATGCAACTTGCATTCAGTCTTTGGGCAAAGACTGTAATAAATCCTGAACTGGGGAACACCAGAAATGAAGTCGTTTGGACAGCATTGACTGCTAAAGTATGTTGCTCATCATTAGCACGAAAGGTGTGCTGGGCAGAGAGGCAGGTGAGACCCTCAGGATGAGGTACTGGGGGGCAGCCCTGGGCAGCCCAACAGGTTGTGAAGATTTATATTAAGAAAATGTGCACCCAAATGTACTATGGACCTCCTTGTATGTTTTAAAAACTGCACATCTGAAGGGGGGGGTGTAGGGGGGGGTGTCAGTCTCATCTCCCAAGTCCCAAGAGACAGGACAAGGGGCAATGGCCTCAAGTTGCACCAGGGGAGGTTTAGATTGGATATTGGGAAACATTTCTTCACCGAAAGAGTTATCAGGCATTGAAATAGGCTGCCCAGGGAAGGGGTTGAGGCACCATCCCTGGAGGTGTTCAAAAGTCGGGTTGATGTAGTCCTTAGAAATATGGTTTAGTGATTTTTGTCAGCGTTAGGTTGATGGTTGGACTAGATGATCTTTAAGGTCCCTTCCAACCTAGACAGTTCTATGATTCCATGATCTTCAATCTGAGGCAGTCAGAATACTTTCACAATGCTTAGCTGAGAGCAGAAAAGTGCTAGGCACTCGAGCAATCCAGAGGAATTTTGGAAACTCCCAGGAACATGCCCTGGCCCAAAGCCCCTGCCCCTTCCCAGGCCCCAGACAGGCTCTGGGGGGGGGTTTCCCTAAGGCCGAGTGCCATGAGATCCACACCTCAGGCTGCTACAGAGCTGGAAGGACATTCTCGCTGCCTGATCATTTTTCTGTTTGCTTTGTCATCAACCAGGTATAAATGATTCCACATATTCAGGTGAAAGGCGAATTTAGGAATTTTTAAGGAATTCCCATATTAAAGGGAATCCCATCCATGAAGGCCAGAGCAAACATCTCTACCAGGGATGCTCTAGAGGGACGATGCCAACTCTGGGTCCCATCACCAGCAACGAAAGCAGAACCACAGGTGCCTTGAAGTCATGGAATTTCATGACTCAACCTCAGAGGGACCACGAGAAATCAAGGAGTGTCACCAAAATGCCATGAGATCCAGTTTACCCCAGTGACCTAGAGATGACAAAACTTTTTAGGGATGCCCTTAAAAATACCACTACTGATACCCACTGTTTTAAAAGTCATTGTAGACTTTGAATATTGGACAGGAGAACCATCACTTTGTGACTCAGAGTGTGGTAGAGGGATGGGGAGGAGAAGGTGGTTGAAGATTTGGGATGAAGGAATCAAGGAGCTCAGGGCAGGTGGGAGTCTGATGGATGCTGATGATGGGGGGTCAGGTGAAGGCATTAAAGACTGAGGGAGAGGCAGAAGGAAAGGGATGTGGCCCCTCACCCTTTCACAGCAGGATAACGACCTCGACTTCTCATTGCCTGAGACAAAAGTAGTTTTTGGAGCTTCTGCATCTGGCTGTTACTTTGAAACCTTCAGAATCTGCAGCAAGTACCTCTTTGTCCAGCAATGGTAGGTTTTGCATTTCTTAAGAATTAATGGTTTTGTGTTTGTTTATTTCTCTGTCCTAGCATAAGAAATCCAGTGTAAGAAATAGGTTAATTTAGAGGAGCTGAGTCTGAGGAGATTTCTATCAATTAGTGTTGGTGCTGTCAAAATTGTGTTTTTTGTAAAGAATGGGTGTGTAGCTTCCATCGGGCTTTCTCCAAAGACTGGGAAACTTGATTTATGGGAATAGTTTTTGTGAGTGTTAGAAGTTCAGTGGTGGTGGTTTTACCAACCTCTATAGGGAATATATGAGCAAGAGATCTGGGCATGAAAAAAAAAAAAAAAGAAAATGGTGAAAGTAAAAATTAGCTTGTGTATTACTGAAAGGCACAAGTAGGTGACAAACTACATCTACGTATCCATTCGTTGCACTGTGCTGTAGAGGAAAAAGAAGGTAAATGGGGCATAGAAACAGGGGCTTTCAAAAAACACTTGTGTCTGCTTTAATTCCTGGATTTTGTTCTGGTTTCCCCCTTGAGTACTCAGGAATACTTGTGGAGCATTTAGTGAGTTCTAGGGACTAAAATCTCAATAGAAAGAATATAAAGCCTAAAAGACTCTTGAAATAATCCAACAAAAGCTGCTGCATGAAAACAAGTCACGAGTGTCCTGCTGATAGCTATCGTAAGAGTTTGGTCTTTTGAAATGTGAAGCCATTGGTCAGGTTTGGGAGCAGAGATTTTAATATCCTCTGGGTAATTAGGGGGAGGTTTCCCTCCCTTTTTAGGTGGCACTTCTATGGCCCTGGAGAAGACTCCCAGTTCATAAACTAAAGGCACAAGGAGTTTCTAGGCCAAGAAATCTGCCCTTATGAACCACCTTATCATGCAAGGGCTCTTCTAATGATGCAAGGGTTATGCAAGGGTCCTTGTTAAAGCGTAGAAGATTTGGGGGGGTTTGTGTTCATAGACTGAAACTAAATAGGAACCAGAAAATCACGCTGCTTTACTGTCATAGAACTGAAAAACTTCTCTCTTAAGAGCTTGCTGGAATGAAAAGTGTGATTTAGATGGTGGGCTTTTGAAGAGACATCTCTAAGGTCAAAAGCTATTTTAAAAACAGCTTAAGACGTGGAAAGAAGTGGCTTAAAGCAGATCTGTTGGCAAGTGACGAGATACTTGATTTGCAGCTGATGTAAAAAAAAAATCTTTCTCTTTTTATCAGAGCTCATTTGTAGTCATCTTACTCAGACTGAACGGTCCCTTTGAACGTTCTCTTAATATGTAATTATAACTGTTGATTTAAAGCATGAAATGAACCCGTAATTGAATTGGAGTATTACAGTCTAGCTAAGCATCTCACCACCTTTCATATCCTCTCATAATTGCTTTCCCAGAGCAGGAAACAGAAAAAAAACTCATTGGACTCCCTGCCCCATACAACTGATAGCAACCACTTGTGCAGGGAGCGCTGCAGAGCTTTGCCTTATGGTAGTCACCAGCAGATGAGGACAGATGCAGATTTATAAAGCTTTTATTTATTATTCATTTTTTTTTTTCAAAGTATTAGAATTGAACATTTTTCTGGAAAAGTCTGTGGTTTGACAAAACACTGAAGATTTACGAAATACTCATTCAATACCAAAGGAAAAAAGGTAATGGGCAGGAGAAGTTACACAGAAGTATTTTTTTTCTTCATGTTTTTCCCACTGGCATCCTAGAGTGGAGAAACAAAAAGGATTATTTTGTAAAATGGTGGCATACTCACAGCACTTGGGCTTTCTGTGTGCTGTGTAACAGCAGATGGCAAACCACCCGTTGGGAAAAGCAACCACCCGGTGGTTTTGGGGCAGCCAGATGGATTTTTGAACCAAAGGGGGTAAATGGGTGGAGAGGTGGGCAGATGGGGGCAGACACACGGAGAGATGACCCAATATGTGCATTATTGCTGTTACCTACCACGTATTAAGCGCCGATTCCTAGTGTGGCTCTGCTCTGGACTATTAGGTTTGCACCCTAGAAAAAGGAATACAAATGGTTGTAAGAGAGAAACCATAATATATAGTGCTTGAGCAGGGATTTTTAGCAGCTTAAACCTGCGTCTGCATTATGGTTTGAAGGATAATCCTAATGGCATTTCTTGACCTTAGAATCTCTGCGCTCCTGTACGTTGGGTATTTGTCAACTTTGCAAAGGTGGAAAATAAACTTTTAGAGTGAACTAGAGACAAAATAATTCTTTCCTGACTCCTCCTAATGTATTTACCTGTGCAATACTTTGGTTATAAATAA
Organism: Gallinago jamesoni; assembly: GCA_025769975.1. Lineage (NCBI taxonomy): Eukaryota > Metazoa > Chordata > Aves > Charadriiformes > Scolopacidae > Gallinago > Gallinago jamesoni. Next base: position 1,156,937 of record JAOQGH010000032.1, read on the forward strand.
AAAAAAAAAAAGCAGTGTAAGCTATTTGTAATACAGTTCCCTGCCTCAAATGATGAGGTTACTGTTGGAAACTCATTTGTAATTCCTGAAACTGCTTTGCGCTTACTCAGCAATACAGCTACGGATAAACTTCTCCTGTGGTTATTTCAGGGACAAGTAAGTGTCCTTTTCTAAAGGAGGTAGGAAATACCTCTTCGCCAAGGCATGTATCAATATCCGATTGCTTGCAGCACTTCTCTACCATGGCACTGAAACCATCAGCAATTGTCTTTATTTGTTCCTCTGTCATCTGGGGCTTGCGTTTAATGAGGTTGATGAGCAATCTGAAAGCAAAACCACAATAGACAGTTAATGCTACCTGTTATAGTTTGATTTCCCAATTAAAAATATGCCCTTCTATGCTGATATAGCTCATTTTTGAGGGTTTTTTGTCGTACCTGCAGAAGCCTGTGGCTATTTGTGACTCTAAACTCCCAGTCTACCACAACCATCTGTTCGCTTTTTGTTATCCCAGTTACAGGTGGGAAAAAATGATTATTCTTGAATATTGAAATTCATTGATTATTGAAATGATCTGTATGTTGTCTTAATTAAGTACTTCATAAGACCTGCACTGGCAGTGGATCTGGCGAAACTGGTCAGCTTGGACAGACTTTATTGGAAGGAAATAGCCTGTTTTGCCTCTTCCAAGCTACACGATGCAACGCCCTGAGAAGCTCACACACAATCCCATCTGCTTTTCTCTCTGTCACTAGTGAAGTCCCACTGAGATGACAGAACAGGGCGGGGGGGTCTTAGCTTCCTTCTGCCCCTCCCTAGAGCGTTACACTTCAGACTTTTTTTTTTTTTTTTCCAACAAGGTATTTCTCAGAGCTTACTTCATCTGCCCTATTTCCCGTTCATCAGCAGGAGCAGTGCAGAGCTTTTCATCAAAGTTGAACATGTCGGGGTTAAACGCTGGGGGCACATATTTGGTGTCTACACCCATGGCGGTGAAGCACGGTCTCCTGTAAGCGTAGGAGTCGCTGCAGCAGTGGGAAACTTGGTCGTTGACAGGTGTGGTCTCCTGTCTCCTGCACATATCCTGAATCACGATGCTCAGCTGAAAGGGGAAGGAAGGAAGGAAGGAAGGACAAACATCAGTGACACCTTCTGCAATGACAGAAGAAGTCCGTGATGATGTTTGTGTCACAACAGCGTAATGACACAGAGTGATGTTCAGAAATCACATGGTCTTAATATTTAAAATAAGTATTCCTAGAGTTGGGCATTTCTTCACCTGCAAACAGTCTGTCCATCAGGCTACAATCAGTAAGTACATTCTGGGCTTTTTTTAAGAGACTGTTTAGCTTTACAAAACTGTTTAGCTGTTGCAGACCCAACCAACTAAATTCAGCTTTCTGAGGGAGAGCAAAGTTTAGCTAAAATTTTCACAAGTTGCCATTGGTCAACTCTTTAGGTTCTCGCGTCCATTAAAAATGAACAGACTTTGAATTCTGTCTGTAGGTGCTTAGCTTGGGGTTTGTGAAAAATCATTGCGAGTTTGCTGTTTCCCCAGAATTCAACGTTTTTGAGAACAGAAGAAATCTCCAAGAAGAGTAGAGAGACTCAACAAATGTACTCACGTATCCCTCGGAGCAGCTCATGCGTCTGTCCTCGGGAAGCTGGCAGCACTTCGTGCCAACCTTTGTCATTTTCTTCCCAATTTCAAGCAAGGTGTCAGTTGATACCTGAGGCATTTTCTTGGTGTAGCGGATCAGAAGTCTGAAAAAGCCACATGAAAACAACTGTTTGCTCACGTTTGAAAAATGCTCCACTGAGCTAGACCACTGAAGTGAAAATAGAAGTGAAGACCAAACAGATTTGCTCAAAGCATCACTGTTTGCTCTCAGGAATATTTATCAGAAAGCACTTACGCTTTAAGGAAGTCGGCCTCGCCATGGGTAGTGAGAATATCACAGTTTGTCTTTACAACATCCTGAGTTTCTTTGATATGTTTGTTCAGTTCCTCTTGCTGCAAACACGTATGAAGTTATCAGTGTATTAGTGTTAGATGGTGACATTCTGGTAACAGTCATACAAATACACCTTTTGACCTCCTCTGAATCTTATTAGCTATAAGACGCCCATTTTGCAAGGCCAGTCACTTCCACATGGCCTGGCTGGTGCAGGGAGGACTTGATTCTCATGTGAGTCTTAATTTCTAGTAGAAATTCTGTTTGAAAAGGCAGCAAGATTTTTTGAAACATCTAATTACCCATTGGACTTACTTTCTAGACAATGCGGGGTGGTGGGGGGCGTTGTTTGTTTAAATCGGCTGAATATTTTTCAAGTACAAGACTATCAATCCTGAGGGGAACATCCTCTGGCTGTCCCTTGGCCAAAGCTGTCAGAGACTCAACTTGTGCTGTGACTTGGGTGTCATTGAGCTGAAGATGAGGAGACCTAAGTTTAGGCATCTCTATGTGAGCCGGCCGGGCAGGTTCTCCTCCTAACCCCAGAGCAGCCATACCCAGACCAGGCAGAGGAGCCCATGGGATAATTCAGCTAATCAGCTGTTAATCATCTTCGTCAGGACAAGCAGAATCACTTCTGAGGGACAGAGGCAGGAGACAGGGAGCTGAGTGAGACTAGTCTGAAAATTACTAAAGTGACCAATGAAGTTACTCTATGGTCTGAGAACTCAGGATCCTTGTTGTGGGCCCTGGGCTGCTCTTCATCTCCCATCAGAACGCTAACTTCCCCGGGGATTACTCAAAATGCTTTCTGCCTGCTCTTCTGCAGGACCCTCTCAACCCAAGGTTTGCACCTACAGCGTTTCCGTAGCACTCGGCAGGGTTGTCGGTTTTGCAGCACTTATCCAGGAGTGCTTCATAGCCCTTGGTGATCCTCAGGATCAGCTGCGTGGAGAACTCGGGGTGTCTTCGGGAGTATTCGTAAACAAACCTGAAAGACACACCAGCTGACAGAATTAGAGCTCCTGAAGAACGTGCTGCTTTCTTCATGCCCAGCGAGGTAACTGGCAATGGCAGATCCTCAATGAGATCGAGTAAGGTGGACAATATGGTTGGAATGGTGTTTACTTGTTTTACAAGAATATTTCTGGTCATTCTGTTGTCAGTCAATAGGGCAAATGTGTTAGGAACAAAACATTTCCCCAGGACAGAATATCTGTTAAGCACACAATGTCCATGGGCATGCACAAAGCCCTCCCATAAAAGAAATGCACTGATAAATTCATGCTGAACTGAAACTTGAATGAGGGACTAGAGGTTCAAGTTGAGTTGAAGCTACGTTAGATATATTGGACTTCCATGCGGTCATCTCTTTCCTCCATAAGTGCTTGAAATGCCCAAGAAGGCAGTTTTTCCAGTGATGCAAAAGGCTGAGGTCCAGAAAAGGCAGAGGATCATTCAGTGGAAGGTTCAAATACAAGCAGGCATACCGTTGGCACTACTTACTCAGACAAGAATTCATCGTGGCCAGCCTCGTAGCTCTTACACACTTCCTTATCCTGTATGTATTTTTCAACTAGCGAAGGCAGATCTGCAGGTTTCTCATCAAATTCTGATTCAATAATGCACTGGCTTCGTTCCACAACTGGCTTCTCACAGCACTCTTTGATTTTACTCGAGAAAACATCTTGTTTAGAGCATATGTATGTCATAAGTTCTGCCTGTAAAATTAAAGTGTTTTATCAGACATGCTATGAAATAATAACTTAAAGACAGATTAATTCACCTCCTCTCTCAGACTCTTCCCTTTTCAATCAGGCCACCTATTTACCTAGCACTTTCCTACAGAAAGAGAAATAATCAGAGGGACAGGCATGTGGGAGAATCCAGTTCCCTCCCTGATCTTAGAAACTTTGAGAAGACAAATTCTGGAAAGCCAAAGAAAGCCACTGAGTGGTTTGTCACAAGGATGTCTGATTGATCCTGTCAGTCCGGTCAGGTGCCCAGCTTTAATTTTTTTTGTGATAGAAACACAAAAAAACGCACAGCTTCCTAAAGCCAACGGTGGGCACCAGCTGGTTTAACAAGTGCCTCTGAGTTCCAGCCAGGCAATGTTGAAATCAGGTGACTGTTGCACAGTTTTGCTAATCCTGCCACCCAAGCTGTTCTCCAGAGTTCACTGGCACCCCGGGGAAGCTGGATTAATGGCACTACACACATCAGAACAGCAAAAAATAATAAAATTGTGGCCTTTTCCCCTCTTCTTTTGCTTTATGATGGATTTGAAGTGAGTAAATATCATCAAACAACCTCCCTGACAAATGTTTTGATTTCAACCAAATGCTGGAAATCACAGCTCCTTCCCCTCATGATTATAGAGGGCTGGATCCAGAACTGGTCTAAAATCCAGTCCCAGTAACAGTGAGCTGAGCTGGCTGTGAGTTCTTCTGTGGCCAAGGAACCTTCCAGAATGTTCAGTACAAGTTCCTTGGACTGCGACTGAATAGCTGCACAAATTGTCTTCCTAAACATTTTTCAAGTGTGTAAGAATGTTTGAAAAGATACTTGGCTTACCCTGTCGTCCATGCACTCTAACATGTCCCCCTCACAGCACTCCTTGTAGACACCCTTAACATCGCCCACAATTTTAAGAATTTCTGAGAATGGAGCCTTGGGATATTTCTGGCTCAGGCGAGCAAGCATACTGGGTGGAAAAGAAAAAAAAAACAACAAAACAAAACACTTGTTTTAGAGCTCTGTATTGAACAGAAACCTTGTGAGTCACTAACATTTATGACACCGTAGGTCAGCATAGTTTCAAGTAAATATTCATTCTTTTCATTTAATTATTGGTGGCTGGAAAAAAAGGGGCATCGACACCTGCACCAGAAGCCCAGTGCTCCTTTAAAATGGACAGAAAGCAACAAGTCTGTGATTATTCTGTTCTACCTGAGCTGTCTATGTGAGAATCTCAGCCGAGAATTCCCCGTCGCTCTTCAGTGACTGTAAAACATCTCCAGATTACTTGGTGCAGGTGTATATAGTCCTAATTAAACCTTTCCATCGAAGCTGATTGCATCTAGTAAGGTAATCCCAGTCACTGCTGGTGTGTTAGACCAGCCACAGAACGAAAGCAGTTCTCTGTGTTCAGGCAGGTGATCCACTTCTGAACTGCAAAAGTCTGTCTTAATCTTCAAAAAGCACCCTTTACAGGAACTGTGATTCTGTCAAATTTGACTCTTTGATTCCTTTAAGGTTCAAACTAGAACTTTCCTTTGGTGATTACTGATGTGGCTGTTGCTAAGAGCTGCAGGCATCAGAACAGGGCACAGCTGTGGCAAGGATGTAGGTGAAACACTCTGGAATCTCTGGTTCTGAGTGACACTCCAGCAGTTAATGCCACATCTCCTGGGTCGGTTCTAGAGATGGTTTCAATTCTCTCTGTCTCTCACAGCTGATCTCTTTACTGGTACTCCCTCGCTGCCTGGAATACACAGGTTTCCCTTTGTGTCTAGTCCTTACACAGAAACCTGACCAGGATTAAATTCTGCATTTCAATAAACAGGCTAAGAAATGGCTGTTGGCCTAGCGTTGAAAGGCTGACCCGCTGATCTCTATTCTGTTCTCTCTATTCTCCTCCACCAAAAGTGTGATAAGAAGTACTATGAGTGCAGTTTTCAAACTGGGCATATACAGGTGATATAATGCAGTGACAGTTTCAACTTGAGTAGTTCCAGTTTTAGGTTAACAAGCCTACTTTTTATAAAAAAAAAACAATTGGAACTTACTTTGCTTTGAAAGTCCTCTCCCCAAACTTCTTGAGGATTCCACAAGAATACTGCTGCTTCATATCTACTTTCTTGGCTCTTTCTTTAATGGCAATTTCCTATAGGAACAGGATGCACATTGTCACGTTAAACTGATTACATCTAATGGACTGAGAAATAGAGCAAATCTGAAAATCCCACTTCAGAAAAGCAGCAGGTTCTGGTCCAGTTAACTCTGACAAAAAACCAAGCAAACCGAGAACTCCTGAGACAGTCATAACCCCTGTGCAATCCAGCAGTTAACTTCTAGTCTCTGTTCTCCACTTTGTGGCATGGTGACATTGCTCTACAGACATGCTGCTGATCACCAAGCACTTCACCTTCACTGGAACCTTGTGGCTGAAAGGAGCACCAGTTGTCTTTCAGAGCACTGCACGGATTGCACAGGTGTCACCGGGACTGCGTTTGAGACAAAGGGAGAGTTTGGCTCGTGCCATTCCCAAGGCTTATAGGAAATCTTGGCTTCAGTTGTCTAAAAAGCAAAGCTCTGTGGAAGTCATCTGCTATTGCTTCATAGGGCTAACACGGGATTCGTCCTGCCCCTTCTCTACAAGTTCTTCGTACAAAGATTTGCACGAACAGGAAGATTCTACCCGTTTCTCACGCTTTCTCCTCCACTTGCTCGGGCAACGGGTAGGGGAAGAGCAGGAGAGAGATCTCACACAGCCACACATTGGAGGTGGCGGTGGCATGTTGGGCTGCCAACCGAGATCTGTCCTTCCCCAGTGCCTCCTGGGCAGTGTGCCTTCTCACTGGAGATTGCCCCAAGTGAAAAACCCCAAGAGCTACACCTTATTTGAATTCAGTGCCTCTGCCCAACACCCAGAGCTGCCTGATAAGGTAGCAAAGGGACAAAAAGACAAGATTAATTATCTACACTTTTTTTCTACTTCTGTTTTGTCACTTAAAAAAATTAAATATGATATTTTTTTTGACCACCTTAGTTTCTATGAAGCCAGACACAAACGTTCACTGGGAGAGCACCATTTTGGAATTATGAACCGTAATTTAAGACTGGCCTTTTAAAGTTCACTTCTCACTTTTAAAGAGACCTGCTGCTAAGATCAGAGGAGACCTTTGTGTAGCAGACCAGCTGCTTAGTTTCCATCAACAGCAAAAGACTGGAGGTACCTTCTCATCCAAGCAAGCACCGACGTCGCTGCCCGCGCAGCAGCTCTGGAGGGCATGTTCATAGTCAGCAGCCAGGCTGAGGATCGTGGGGGAGTACAAGAAGGGGTTTCTTCTTGCAACAGTATAGATGAAACTAGAAGGAAAAGGAAAGCATAAGTTGCATGTTCCGTTACAGCTGCGATAACTTCTATTTTTAGTTTAGAAATAAAATCTGCTTTCCTAACGCAATGCCTGCTGCTGGTAAATGCTCTGCTGAGTCCCACTGTTCCCAAAGCAGGACTCAATAACAGTGATGGAGGGATGAACTAATTATGTTGTCAGACATTCAGCTTGACAATCATATGCTTTTTTAAAAATCGTTGTTCAATATGTGAAAATTCTGGGTTTGAGTGTGAAAAAATCATCCTATGGCCACTTCATAGAGATTTAATGGCAAATATTTATTCTTTTTACTGTTATCTTTCCTCATCCTTTCCAATTTCAATTGGGGTAGTGGGAAGCTGGAGCAAGTAAAGTATTAAATCAATATTGGAAACACTGTGGTTTTTCAAGGCTCTTGGGGCAAAAATAAAGGTCCCCCAGGATTTATAAGATGTGATCCCTTAAATCCCAGATTTGAATGGGAAAACCTGCCCAAACAGGGAATCAAAAAAACGTGATCAGAGCAACTGCTTTACACGTGCAGATATGAGGCTGAATACTTGCAATTTTTTCAAATGTCCTGCGTGTCCACAAACTCTGTAGAGCCTGGGCATCCCTCTCCTGCACAACTAAATAATGAAACAGCACGAAATGGCCATTTTTCTTACTGTCCCAGGAATGGCACCCGGTTGTCCTGGTACTCCTTGCATATCACATCAGAGGCTGGTCTCTCGTACGGCTGAACGAAGTCTGGCTGGGGAACTTTAAACGACAGGAAACACTCATTTCTTTCGGGATCAGCTTTGCTGCAGCAGTCAGCCATGGCTCCGTAGGTGTCACGGAGCTTTTCGACTTGGCAGATTTCATCCAGGAAAATGGTGGGCTACAAGGGAAATGCTGAAGGTCAGAATTATTGCTTACAGAAACTCTAATGCATGTTCTATTCATCTGTAAAAGAAAACGCAGATTGAAAAGTAAATACATCTTTTAGATAAGAAAAAAATATTAATTTTAATTTAAAATACTCTGTGCAAGACTCTGTGTTTTCTTGCAATCTGGCTAAACTGAATTTTCAGATGAATTGAAGCAGGATTTGGTATTCTGCTTGATGATCAGCTTGGGAAACCTTCAGGGAGAACTAACACAGTTGTGGCATTTGGTCTGAACGTTAAGAGGTCACAAGACCACAAGCACCTAACCTTCTGAAGGGCCGGGCTGAACCTGTGAGACATCCAGGGATCTCAGGTACCTGCAAACTTCTTTTGATACCTGCTCTTAGAGGAGTTTTGTAAAGCTTTTTAAATTACCTTGAATTAGCACACCTAACTTTTCAAGTCATCCTAGTGTGAAAACCCACATGCTTTGGTCTGTAATACCTAGAATTAGACCTGTATTTTACAGGATGATTCTGGGACCTGCATGAATTAGGAGAAACACAATAGCAAGGTGTTTGCTGCCTACCAGGGATTTTGTGCACTCGGGAGCATCCTCGTTGGCTACACACTTCTGTGCCAGGTCAACAACATCCTTCACCAGCTTGGACAGTCCTTCATAAGAACATCTCTGGAGGTACTGGGCAAATGTGATCATGGTGCTGAAACACAAAGCACAGTTTGGAATATGGAGATAAGACTCATAACACTCAGAATATCTGAAGGTGCTTCTGGATTCAAAACTGTTTCTTCAAATGACCTGCACAAACGCTTCACCGGAGTACCATGAAGAGCACAGTACCAGATCCCATATCCTTCCTCTTCTCACCTCCTTCCTGAAAAATGTTTTTAACCTTACTTCCCAAAATCAAAAGTGATAGATTGGAAACAGAACAGAAAAGACTGATTAGAGTTTTCTGCCCCTTTTACCAGCATGTTCATAGATGCCATAAACTAAGCTGTATTTTGCCATCATTAAAACTGATGATATTCAGGCTGCCTTCTTTCAGAAGTAGTTATGTTCCTGGCAGGGCCCTTTGCCATTCCCAAAACCAGTTTCCAAAGAAAACCATTGAATAATCTCAGAAAACGTGTTGCAGGTTTGGTTGTTGAGGTTGGTGGCTTGGTTTTGGTGGTTTTTTTTTTCATAATGTCTCAATCCAGCACAACTCTTCTCCATCCGAAGGTTATCAAAACTGTATTACTCACGCCTATTTTCTTTTCACAAAGGAACAGAGGTTTTCTCCTAAGGTTTGCAGGGAGTTCTTCTCCCAGAGAGCAGGAAAGTCGTTGTGACTTCTGCAGGCCTTAAAATATTTATAGGCTTTTTATCCTAAGAGTGAGGAGGCTAATTTCAGTGAGACAGACACACTCTTCCCTAGCTTATACAGTGTATTTTGGTTTCCCTTTTTTGCCCAATATCAACAGAGATGGAAAACAATCAGAAAATGTAAGCTGAACATTCACTTACACTGCCTTGAACGTCTCCTCCTTCAAATCATTGTAGCGATGGGCGATCTCGCTCTTGTGCTCTAGGGAGAAAACCAGAGAGAATGATGATGCTCATGTCAGTTTGGCTGTGCTGGATCCCTTCAAGAAGACATTCTGGGCACCTTGGGTCAGAAGTGTTTGGCATTCACCTAGCTCTTACGTTTAGGGGGTAATATCATGGCTTTGAAACAGCCCAAGCTAATGCTGAGCACTTGTAAAATCCCACCTTTGGGTACATCTTCCTGGGAAATCTGTATTGCTTTTCCAGGAACTTCAATCTGAAGCCTTCTGCAGGCCACCTTGAGCTCTTTGCTGTCTCAGATGACCAGTCTTGCCATTTGTCTGCAGACACCTAACTCCGGCACACGCTTGTCTTTCAAACCCAAACATGTGATTTTTAGGTTTTTAATACAACATTTACCTCTGTAAGTACATATTTAATTCAAATCATCAAAATGACTGCTGTAGCTTACTATTAAGGGTTAGCAAACATCTTTTGCTATCGTCTACGTTACGAATAAAGGAACGCAGCTGCAGTTTGATTAGAGCAAGCATTAGGAGAATTTTCTCTTTTCAAACACAAAATTATTAGTTTGGCAGATCCACATTCTTGTTCCACCCCCTGCATATCCTCAGTGCTCTTCAGGCAGAAAAGCACCTTCCCTTGGCTGTAAATACAGGTTGTGGTTACACCTCACTCTTGGCCAGAAGACTCCCCCAAGATTTTCCCAGCAGATACCGAGGCACATGGCTTCCCTAATGAATGTGCTAGAATGAGGCAGCCCTTTTCTTCTAGAAATACCACTCAGGAGCATTTAGAAAACATGAGGAGTAATTCCTTTACCTAATGGAATATACCTGCTTTGATAATAAGGGGTTTAGTGCAGAAAATTGTAATTTAAATTTTTTTTTTTTACTGCTGTTCACTGGCATTTCTGGTCGGCTCCTGAAAACTCAGTTTTGTTAAATTTAGGTATTTTCATGTTTCAAGCAAAAATAAAAAATATCAGGGGAAAAACTTCTAGGACTGCCTGCGGAAACATTGGTCTGACTATGGTCTAAAGTTTTATAATCCAGGGAGAAATGACACAATGAGTTTTCAGCTAGTCTTCTTATAGCCCAGACTGAGAGGTAGATTTTTTGGGATTTTTTGACCTACTCGTGTGAGAGGAGCTCAGTTAGGAACTACCACGCAAAAGGCAGCACTTCCAAAAGCACAGTGCAGCCCCTTTCTCCATGCTGGGAAGTAACAGATTCTGAATAATCAACATCTGCCCGTGCACTACACTGATGCTGCAAAGGGACGTTGCCCAGTCGTGTGGAGAGTCCTACCCATCTCCTCACCATTCCTTCATTCACTTTCTTCTCGAGTCAACCAAATCCTTCTGTTCTCTTTGGATCAGGCTTGCAAGAATTGTTTGTGAAATTGCATTAAAATCATTAAATTGATATAATAAAGACTGCAAAGACAACTAATTAGCCCTTTCTTACCTGCGTCTCGAGCAACTCTTTCCAGATTCCTGGATGTAGCAGAACTAAAGAGGAAAATAAATGAAATTAACGTTACCCACTTCATGGTTGCAAATTACAATGTGGGCTAAATTATTCAGAAATGCTAGGAAGATTGAAAGGAAGGCATTTGCTTTTATACCCTTTGCTACCCACATCTGTAAAATATTAATCGTAGAGCTGGCATTTGTAGATTTCCATTTGGTCTGAAGAAGATTACAAAACTTGGACTGTCCTTGCCAAAAATGAATTTGATATTATTTGTTTATTATGTGTTACTTGGGGCCTTTTTGTCCTGAAAAGGTTGAACCTTCCAGCACCCAAATAGATAAAAGTTTTGCGTAAATTTCCTTATCAAATGACAAACAAGGAGTTCAAGGCATCAGACAAAAAAGTCATCAACTCTAATCCTATAGCTATGCTTCTTTTTTCTTTTTTTTTCTCCTAATATTTGTCTAGAGGCAGAGGAGGTTGATATTGTACAGTAGGATTTCACCCAGATAGGGCTAAGTCCATGTACGTGCTTGCAATTAGGGAATTTTCATTTTGAATCACTCTACGCAGATGAGACAGCTTATCTAGACCGTGGTATAAAAAATGCAGATTGATTAATGCAGCCACGAGCACAAAAATAGAGGTAAACAGCAGCTCCCATTTCAATTGGCTTCCGAATTCTTACGGAAAGAGAAGGTAAAAGCCTGGAACAGGTACCAAGGAGTCCAAATGTCCCAGCACCTGTAGCTCCGGAGTGGAGCAAATTTCATGCAGGCAAGGGTCTGTGTCAGTAACCTGGAACTGACACTTTTTCTCTCTCTGAGACAGCATCTCACCCCAAATTTTGGGAGGCACCCCGAGGGCAGCATCCACGAGGAAGGATTCTCAAACAGCCACAGGCTGAGGTGCCCACCTGATCGGTTTGGTCCCAGTCTGGTTGTCTCTGGGTGCTGCTCCTCACCAGCGTCCAGAAAACTGCCAAATAGATGTGTCAACGTTTGCAAGAGCTGTCGCTTCATAATTTTTTGCAATTCCTCATTTGTGCTGAGATCCTCCCAAGAATAATCTCTTAATTAAGCACTGCTCTCTGAGAATTTTGTATTGATTAGTCGGTAACTTAGCAGACGAGACACAGGAAGAACTGTGAAGTTTGCACAGAGCCCCCGGGACACGGAATAAAATTGAAATTATTATTCCAGAGCACTCAGTGAGAGGCTCTAATAAAAATAACAAGGCTGGATCCTTTCTGAATGCAAAGTGGTGCAGTTCCACGGTGGGAAATGTTACAATTTACTTTTGATGGATTTCTCTCTCCGATGGCTGGATGTCAACGCACACAACTATTGTCAGGTCGTGCTCTGCCCTGTAAGCTGTTGCTTCAGCAGCAGGTACCCACCTGGTGTAGCTTAGAGCGAGGTCCTCCAACAGTTCCTTAGCCCTTCAGCTTCCCTCTTCTATGCTGTTTCTTTCTCAAGTGGGCAATTTGACCGCAATTCCGTATTATTCCTACAGGGAGTAGTTTGAATAAGTCATTTCTCAGTTTCCTGGAAAACTGACAAAAGTAAAAGAAAAGACTTCGATTTGTTTCTGAACTTGAGTTTTTAAACACGTCTGAAACAAATTCACTGATGTGTCTAAGCGTAACACATTTGCAGGCAATTTTCATTTAGAAAAATGTGAAGGCAATGCATCTTGTCTTTCAGAAAGCCCATTCTGTTCTCCATGGATAACCACAGACAGCTTAGGTGAGTTCACAGAATAGTTGGATGCAATGAAATCTGTACTACCTGCTGCTTTTGCAAAAGGTTTTGCATTTCCTCAAGTCTGCTCCTGTTATCTTTGTGGGTGAGAAACAGCATTCTTGAGGGTGATTTAAAGGAACCAGGCTCTATTTGGGAATGAAAGGTTATCTGGATAACTCCTATGTTAGAAATAGGGGTTATTTTCAGGTGGTTGTAGGAAAATCCCAACTTTCTGGAGAACGATGGGAATTATGATGAACAGCCTGGACCTTTCAGACCTGTGCTGCTTTGGACTAACAAAACCCCAGGGAAGGGCTGGTTAAACACTTCACTCTGTAACTGGCTTTACTGACCATATCCCTCTGCCAAAGAAGAACCCATCACTAAAAGGTGGATCTTTTTATTAACCTGCAACGTTGAGAATGGCTGAAGATTCCCTCGCGTTTTTCCCCACAGTCCCTTAAATGAGTGACACGTGGCCGTGTCAGCATTCTGTGTTTGCCAGCTTCTGCGCACATTTTGCATGGATAGAAATGGTGATATGTGGAACGGTGGCTAACAGGGCTTAATATTTTTTCCCAAGATATCAGACAAAAGGAATGCGAACTCAGGAACCTGACAAGTACCTTCTGACCCAATGAAAGCCAGTGTAAAGACGGGATATAACTTTCCTGCAAACCTCAGCTTGATTTACCCACCTCTTGAACCTGTGCCTCCCTTCAAATCCAAACTGAGCCTTCAGTGAGATATAGACACACATTTGGGTATAACCAGAAGGGGACTGTAAAAGGCAACCAGGCATTGTCCAAGTCAAAGTGGTGAAAACACGTGGTAGTGGCAAATCATGCCTTAGCACAGCTCCTGAAATGCTCACAGCTAAGGACTGGGAGGGGAAAATCTTTTCTGTTACGTTGAAATTTAGCACAAGAAAAAGTCTCGATAGGTAACGTTGCATCCTGAAAGCTCTCTGGAATTTTCCCCTGCAGCATTGTGCAGTGTTAGCAAGAACACCGCTGGTCCCCTAGAGTTAATATGTAAGTTTGTAATACAGGGTCCATGTTTATTTCTAGATATCTTCTGTTGTCTGTCCTGTACCCCATGCCAACATTTCATATAACTGCTGAGAGACCTGAACTCCAATGCTGGTGTTTGTTTAACAATATTAAATATTATACTGAGCTTCCTGTTACTCAATTCTTCCATACTGCATTGAGTACACTTTCAACAAATTATCCTGGGATTACAGAAAGGAACATATCCATTGCATTTTGAGACGAATGCGTTTCCACATGCATTTATTTCTAAAGTTACGGAGGGTAATTAGTATTATTTCAGATGTGGGGGACCAAAGGACAGTAATTCCAAGAGTAATAGACCTGGATAAAAAGGACACATCATTTTAAAATATTCCATCGTGCCACAAAGTGCAAAGTGAAAGAGCAGATATAAAGTGGATTACCTCATTCTCGGACTCCTGCCGGAGGAATTCTTTCAGGGACCTATTTAACCAACTTCTGTTTGCATAGGGCCAGGCTTCGTTTCGTGCTGTGTGCTCTCTTATGCTGGGTGTAACATAATTAGTAAGGATGAAGGGATGCCATGGTAGAGCCATGTGCTCCTCGGGGAATTTCTGAGCCGTGAATTTTACAGTAACACCCCCCTTATCAGAAAAAACCCAGCCATTCACCTCCGTGTTCGGGTGGTTTGCACTTGGAGGAGATGGCAGGAGAGTAGAAAGCATTCAGAAGCTGAAGGGAAAGGTATTCACGTTTCAGTGGGATTATTGTTCCTACTAAAAGTTAACACGTATGCGGTTCAAAATGTACTAAAATTGCACGAGACAAATATGAGTAACAAATATGATGTATCATCATCAGAATGCACTTCTGGAAAGTAAATCCTCCTCAAAGCCATCTCTCAAAAAACCAAAGACTGTGAGTAACCCTCCAGTTTTGTGGCCCTCGATTTTATTTACTGCTGTTTCTTCTTTGTTTTGAAGACCAAAAGTTTTGTTTGCGTGGATGGACGGTGACATATTCACCAGACCTCGAGGCGTTCGTGTGCCAGGACCATAACTGCTGCCAGTAACTGCAGTTCTGGTTTGGGGATGGCTTTGTTCTTTGTTTTGTTTTGGCTTTTTACGTATCTGATGATAACACGAAGGAGGGCAGCCAACTAGCAATTTTTTTTCTTCCTCAAAATGAAGAATAGTATTCTGCCAAAGTAGAGGGAACCAGCAAAAAAATTGCTACTTCTCTGCATCTGGCTGCAGGTGGAGGGGAGGTAATGCTGAAAAAGGGGTTGCCACCCCCTATTTCCAGTCCTGTGCCTACAGACATATAGCTTAGCTGTTTGTTTTTTTTTTTTCCATTGGACAGTAGCTCACTTTTAAAATAACTGTAATTATGAATATATTTCTAAATAAGTGTCTGTAGTTCTGGACTCGTGGTCAGGTACCAGTCCCTTCCTGCTCTGCTGCGCTGTGTTTGCTATTCTTATCACTGGTGTTCGGCTCCCATGTAAAACAAGTCAAACATCTCAAACAGATATATGCCTTTTATTTGACCAGAGATGGCCCCATAGATACAAAATGAGCGAGAAGGCCCGTCTGACGAGGAAACAGAAGCCTGGGAAGGATTTGACCACTGCAGCTGAAGAGGCAGAGACCTGCTGCGGTGTGGGCAGCAGCACCCTGTGACAGGGCACATCGTGTGGGCACATCCCCGGTTCTGATGCTAAACTGCCCGTCCAGGGTGATCAGCAGCTCGCCTGCAAGTTCTACAGAGTTTTCCCTCGTTAAAATAAGCATTTTTAAATCAACCAGCGTGATTATCCGTAGTCTCACTGCACCTAACACCTAATTCCGATAAGCTCAATTTGTAATTTGCTTATTCCTGGAGTCCTCTGCTACAGGACGGATTCAAGACCGCAAATCTGCATCCTCAACACCAAAATAGTTTTGCAAACCTGAACTTCGTGCCAAAATGCAGGACACAGAGAGCAGCAGGCAGAACAAGCAGTATTCAGTGCTTCAAAGGGAGATAGAAAGACCTGAGACAGGGTGACATGCAGACCTCACCATCCCCTCTATCACCACCAAGTCCACCTGGAAAGCAGACATTGTATTAATTATGCTGAAAAGCACACTGAAAAAAAAAAAGTGTTTTTCGTATGCGTGTGAAAATGTTTTGCACATGCACTGTTAGGTATTATGGATGAGTGTGTTTTCCAGGTTGCAAAGTTAAGTTTGGATTTAATAACCTGATTGCATGGTTTGACATTACACCTTCCAAAGTCCATCTCAAGACACACACACACACACACACGAATGACTCTGCTTTTTTAAGTTGTTCCTTTCTTTTTGTTTAAGTAGTCCCCTAATTTCATTGCCCGGCCCTGCGTTTTCCTATGTATGACATAGCTCTTTACCAGATCTTTCATCTCTCTCATAGTTATCTGCATATGAGAAGTCAAAATGGCTCTAATTTTGGCTTCTAAGTTTTCAATAATAACTTTTCTCAAGAATATGTATTTTTAACAGTGTATTACTTGTATATGATGCCTCTTTTTCATCTGGAGATATTCCAAGTACCGTTAGTATGTGAGTAGCAATTGTGACCCTCTGGTCAGAGCTTACTCATGTTCTTGTAAGTTCCTGCCTTCGATCTCCTATATAGTTGCTTTAAATGATGCTTTGCCTTAGAACGGAAAATGTATTTTTTAAAGCTTTTGCTTTGTGATCACTGCCTGAGAAATCACCTATGTGCATCTCGTAGTATCTCAGTTTTAGCTCTGCTCTTCCAAGACCATCATGTAACAGTGTTCTGGGGGCGTGTAGGGTTCTTCATAACTATGCTTTCTGATTATTTACAGTAGTTTCTGAAGACTCTCCTTCCCACTCTGCTGGTGGAGCTTGTGATGGCACGAGACTTCAGTTGTGTGGACATTTTTCTGTGGGTATTAGTAAGATTAATGTGAAAGCTCCTGGTTGCCATGTTTCTATAAATAATGTCCCCATCACCATCTCGGCACCAATGTGCTCTGCAGCTGAATTTCATAACAGGCAAGTTAGTTCCTACTCTTTGCTCTATCCTTCAGATGGACTTCATGTCTTGCATTTCCATCCTCTACTCATCCTGGGGGGTTATGTATAGGCTGACATGGGGAAAAAAAAATATTTTTTACTGAAGGCTTTGATATGATGTAGTAGTATCTTGCATGTGGGCTATCTTCTCTGTTGGTTTCAGCTGTTGAAAGCAAGCTGTGAGTAAATGAGCAAGTAAATCACGTGTGGAGCAGCAGCAGTGAGCCAGAAACCACCTTGTTCTTCCATCTTTCCTCCTTACACCGTAAAAGAGAGGAGATGGAGTTCACACCTTGCCACTCTTCTTGCCGTACTGTTTTCACATCCGAAACCTTCTCCATTTCAGCATTAATCTCTGGAGTGTTTGAGGTCCTGTTAGCGAGTCCTGCTGCCTGCCCTGCTTTTCCAGTGCTGCACGCTTGATTCCTGGGGTGTTGGACCACCCCTCCCAGTCTGTCCCAGTTAACCCACGGTGTGGTGATGTAGCTGTTGCCCTTATCCAGCTGCCAATACCCTCCTTTGTGGTGCAAGAGGGGTTTTCTTTTGCCGTGTGAGGTAATACCTTCCCGATTGCAGGCTTTTCATAGTGACTCTCTGTAATGCGATAAATTGCTTGAATCCACCCAAATAGACAGCCTTCAGTCTTTTGTGAGGGCTCTCAGCTGGCAAATTCAGGGACTTCTCAGAATTAGTCTCTTTTTTTTCATGTCTCCCTGACTTTTTTTTTTTTTCTGTCAACACGAGTAGGTAACCTGCAAAGCAGATTGAGGTACTGGCTCAATCATCTTATCAATTTCTAGTTATTAGGTCCCTCAAAACCCACCAGAGTGATGTTTTGCTCTGGGTGAGGTGCACCTCTAACCAGAGAACACCTGCAGGAAAGCCTTATCCTGGGCACAGCCTTACTCAGCCCGTGGAGTCCTTACCAGAAAGAACCTTTTGCTTCAGTGCTTTTTTGTGAGTTCCTCTGCCGTGCTCTCTGGGATGTAAGCCCTTGGGGTGGTGTGACTGGTGTTTGTTCCATGATACAGCTCTCGGTGGGGATCTTTTTTTCTTCCTCTTACATAATTCCCCGGAGGCCTTTGGAACCCCGTACGTTCACTTGTGCCCTACAAACTTGCTGGCGTTCCATTTTCCAGTTTCCACGCTGCTGCCTGAGCTTTGCAGCCTCTCTTCTTCTGGGCTCGATCATCCTCCTGTTTTTTACTGGTTTGTATCCCGTTGGTGTCACATCTCCCCAGAAGCTCATGTTCCCGGTGGCTGCTTCCATTCTTCTTTGAGGTGCCATTTAAAAATAGATGACAGGGTGACAGAGCCCTGGAAGAGGCTGCCCAGGGAGGTTGTGGAGTCCCCTTCTTTGGAGATTTTCTGCCTGGATGCCGTCCTGAGTAACGTGCTCTACATGCTCTGGGCAATCCTGCTTCAGCAGGGGAGTGGGACTAGATGATCTCTACGGTCCCTTCCAACTCTAAAAATTCAGTGAAATTCAGTGAAAACGGTTGGCATAGCCAATATGTGTGTAATATACATTTCATTACAGTGCTTTTTCAACAGCACAACAAGAACTGATTTTGTTTAAACTCTATTTTTTTTTCCTATTCTTCATTTCCCACTAATTTTGATAGACTTTTCACGCACTTTCCCGTTTGATAAACTATTGTTCGATCTGTTCTGCTTACGCCTATGTTTATCTGCGAGCTACTTTGCGTGTTTCTGACCATCCTAACAGCTCTGCTGCGAGTTCTCGGCAAAATTCCCACCAAGAGTCTCCACAGTTCATCCTTTTCAGCGCTCTGTCTCCGCTCTGGCTGGTTTGTTTGTTTCCAATAGCTAATAAATGGCATTTAACCTCAAAGAAATTGTTGGTGGCACGGTGCCTGGCAAAGCGTGGCTGCAGTCAGCTGTGGCTTGATGGTCCTTGGCGGTAGAGAAGAGCCACTCGGTGAACACAGCTCAGTCAAGAGCCAAAGACAAAAGCCTTTGTTTGGCAAGAGATAGATAATATTTTTTTTTTTCCTATTTTTGATGTCTCAGGTTTAGCAATGAAAGAGATATTGAAAACTTCAGAGGAACGGCAGGAAATGTTTGGAGGTTGTTGGTTTTTTAATTCCTTTAAGGAAAATCCTTTAAGGCAATTACCTGTGAGCTCCAATTTATGGCTACAACCATGGCTACAAACGTTTTGTAAGTGCAAGCAGGTGTATTTGCTAAAATCCAAAGAAGAGCATGTTGAATCCGAACTAATGATTCTAGGAGCTGTTGTTTCTGCTCCCAATTCGAAATACTAAAGAGTTGAAAAAATTGCTTTATGTCTAGCAGGATGGTAGGACTGCTGGAAAATTTCACAGAATCACAGAATCTTCATGGTTGGAAGGGACCTTTGAGATCATCGAGTGCAACCAAAAAAAAAACCCCACAAACAGACACAACCCAACAATCCCGGGCACTAGAGCATGCCCTGAAGTACCATGTTGACCCATTTCTTAAATCCCTCCAGGGATGGTGACTCCACCACCTCCCTGGGCAGGCTGTTCCAGTGCCTGACCACCCTCTCAATAAAGTAATTCTTCCTAATACCTAATCTAAACCTCCCTTGCCCCAACTTCAGACCATTTCCTCTGCTCCTGGCATTATTCCCTTGGGAGAATTTCTGAGATTTTACACGACTGCCCCATTCCACAGCTGAGACACCCCGGTGTTACCGCATCGCTGACAGCCGCAGCCCCTCGGCAGTGCTGACACTCTTACTTTGTCCTATTTTTCATTTAGTTTCATCATAAACTTACAGTTTTCCCATTCTGGCCCAAGAACTGCTGAGATGATAAATATTTTGTCTATTATGTCCATCTCCATAGAAACAGATTCTGTGTCTCTGCTGTAATTGTTCTCTAGTTTTGTGCTGATTTTTTTGTTATGGCCTCTGGAATTTTTTATGTTGGTTTGTTTCTTGGGAAGGCACTAGTTTATCTATCTTGTAAATGTTCAAACATTAAGAAAAAAAAGAGACTGAACCTATTCTTCTTCTTTTCTCCATTTCTGAGTAAGCAGTTCCTGAAGGGAAAGCTCTCACACCTTTGAAAAACGGAAAGATACTTATTTTAAATGAAGCCCTGGAGCAGGAGCGGCATTTCCCACCTCAGATATTCCCTACTGCCTTTGGAATTTCCTTGGCTAAGAGTCAGGGCCTGAACTGTCACCTCAACAGAAGAACAGAAGTGTGTAGAGCCATTTGTATGTCCTTGTCACTGGGGGAATGTTTATAATGCGAGAGGTGAGCGTGTAGGAAGAATCCTTTCAGTGCCATATATGATGAGCAAAGCTCTGTCTCGGTGGTATTCAGAAATATTGCTACTTTCAGCATTCCTTTAAGACCCCAGGTTTCCAGTTTCCTCAGAGCCAGTATCTGGACAGAGGTAGGACTCACCTCGCAGCATCCCCAGCAGGGAGCTCTGAAACTCTGTGAGCAGAGGGTGAGGATGGAGAGGAAGAAACGGGGCCCAGAGCTCTGCAGCCCACCAAGGCGGCCAGCTAGGACTGAGCCTGCTCCGTTCCTTCAAAGTTCAGAAATTCTGAAAGTTGGCGCTGTCGCTTGCTCACTGACATGAGAAGATAATCCACTCCCGCATATTATTCTGAGGCTCGATGAATTAAACGAGAAGCTTTCTGTCCCCTCAGGTGAAATCCAAAACCCCAGTGAAATATTTCAACATTTTTTTTCCTTAGGCTCAGAAGCAAAGTTCAATTAGTCGAACCCCAGCGTGTGTACTCTTCTGTCTGAAAAAATCAATTGTTTTTAACAGCTAAAAGCTTTTCAAGCAGCATCCAGAGAGACCACGTTTACCAGGTGATCTCTGGCTTGTAGTTCCAGGTCCAGCACTACCTGAAACGTGAATCAAACTCCCGATGACATTATCAGCCTGTAATGACCTCTTAGAGGAGAATTTGATTTGCAGCAGCAACAAGAAGTTGTCTGTTGTCTGGTTGCTGTTTTCCTTCCTATGTTCTCCTTTGCCTGTATTTGTTACGAGATAGCATGTCATCCTGGAAACCTGGGATTTCCAGTGTTAAGGAAGTGACTAAAACCAGTATGAAATTGAGGCAGTGCTGCTTGTTTCTGTTTGTTTGTTTTTTCTTTAGAGTAGTGCTTGCAAACTCCGATTTTCAAAGGAGACAAGTGATTTGTGGTACCTAATTTGAGAGCCTTCAGGAAGGCCCGATTTTAAAAGAGGTTCCTCAGTACATCGGAAGAATCAGAAAAATTTAATCCAAGACCAAAATATGTGATTAGGTGCTTCTTTAAAATAAGCAATAAAAAGATTGGTCCAGACAGTCACATGAAAGGAATTAAAAAGAGGCACCGAACAGATCTGTGGCTTTGCAAAAAGGCCGAATAGCTGTGTTGGGTTGGTTGTTTTGGTTTTTTTTTTCTAATTTGGATGCTAGCCCGAGAATTCTTCTCAAGTCACGAAAAGAAATATTAACGAACTCTTTGCACATGAAGGTTTTAGCGTTGTCTTTCGGATCAATTAGCCAGTGGCTGTCCTCGCCAGGCCGCTCCTCTACGCTGCCCTCCAACCCACACTCCCAGGCCTTGACATTTGCCTTCTGTTTCCAATGCCTTTTATTCTAATAGCAACGCTGGTGCGGTATCAGCAATCGAGCATATCCAGAATCTATCCAGGGGTCGCAAAAATAACTCGTGGAATGAAATGATAGGAATGAATTTAGAATCGCCCTCATCTGGCCCCCGCGCTTTTATGGGAACTTGGGTTTCCGACTTTTCTCCAGGAGAATGAGTGCTGGAAACACCGAGTGGGACTGTCTTACAAAGCTTCAGGTGTCAACACCTGAATTATACGTTATATCTGCTTCCTGTCTCTTAGTAAGTATTTCCCATGCCAGGGCAGCCTCAGCCTGCCAGGTTGCTGGCTCGCTGGGAAGGGAAGTTGGAAGCTGTGCAAATTTTGTATTTATTGAATCAAATTTCCCGCAGTTCCTTCTGGCAGAGCGGAGAGCCCAGTGCTGAGCCATGGCCTAGCACTTGGCTCCCTGTGTAAGAACGAGAAGCCTGAAAATGTTGAAAGCCTGCCACAAACACAGGTCTCACAGCCTCCAAGGTCCTGCTGCACGGCCGGGCGCCGCAGCCTCACTGCTGTCAGTGCTCTCAGAGTTTTGGGATGGACGCCTTGGCATCCCCAAACAATGACATTCTTGACCCAAAGCTAGAAATCCTAGAAGCACAGGGTTTAACCTGCAGGTTTGTTACCCCTGATATGGTTCTATAGGAAACATAAACTTTCATGAAATCCAAAGTTATCAGAACTCCGCTTCCAGTGTAAGAGTTTGGATTCAACTAATTGACGTTTTACATGAAAACTGTGCAATAAATAGGTAGAGCGGGTCTAATCTATGCCACGATGGTTGCTTGGTCAGAAATATCCCCAGCACATCTTTGCTGCTGCTGTGGTCAACAGCAGAGCTCCCAGCAGAAATCTGAGCTACGGTAGCACCGAATCCATGGGAAATTACTCTTCTGAAGGCATTTGGAGGGTGGTGTTTTGTAATCTACAACCAAAGCAGTTCAAAAAAGAGTGAAGGTTTAAAATGTTCAAACCCTTCAAATGACAAACATCTTTTAATCTGCTAACCCTGACCTATGCCCAATAAAAATTCAAAACAAATTAACAAACTACAACACTACTACCCTAGAAGCAGTACTCAACTGGGACCTACACGGACAAGTGCCCGTTTCCCAGACGAGTAATGGCAGAGAACCAGCTTCTTAGAGACCAAGACTGGCAATTTGTGACAGACTTAGCACTTAGAGGGGTTATTATTTTCCTCTTCAGACTTCTAGGAGCATGCAAATTAGATTGTATTAGTCCCAGAGACACTCTCAGACATGTAAGCTCACTCCCACTCAGGGACTTAGGTCATTTTAGGTTGCCACCCACAAAAAGAAAACTTCATGATCAAGCTGGTCATAAAATTCAATTTAGAATGACATAACATTGGAACTAAAAATTATTGTGTGGAAAAGGTGAAATTTAGACTAGACTTCCCAAGCAACTTCTGTGTAGATTATTGTTCATTTTTTCTCAAACAAAAAAAAAGAAGGCTATTTTATTTGATTGCTGGTTGTAGGCAATCTATCTACTTCGGCTTCTGAGAGGAAAATCAAGGGCTCCCTTCTTCTTTTTAGTACATAACTGCACTTTAAGTGGGGTAAAGGCAGATTTAAATGAGACAAATCCCAGACTCCTGTCTATAGGGCACCGATTTTATTGCCTAAGTAGCTATTTGACCACTCAATAAGGTTATCAGGTCCTCAGTGTAGGATTTTGAAATACATCCAGCATTGGCCTAATTCTGGCCATGTGGAAGGCAGTGCTAAAGCTCGCCTGACTTCACTGGAAACGGAGTTACATAAAACTGTGTGCTTTTTGAAAAGTGCATTGCTTATTTACCCCAGTTGTGACCAGAGAACCGGACAGCTAAGAAAAGAAGATGAGAAACTGCTGAAAAATCAAGCAATAATCAAACTTTTTTTTGAGTAAAGTAACATCTAAAATTACAGATGCATCCCCATCAGGTCAAAATTAAAATCAACAACGTATGCAGAGATACTGGTGAGCACAAATGGTGCAGAAATTGTTTATTTTACACAAGTGGATAGAATTGCAAGTGGGACAGTGTTCTTCATGCAAAAGGCTTTTTATTAGGCAGGGGAAGGTTTAAGTTACAACACTGCCAAGACATACCGTATCTCGAATCTTTCCATGAGGACTTTAGACACTCTCTACAGTAATTTAAGGAAGTTATTTCACACTAAATTACACAACTATTTCTATTTTGGTTACTGAAAGAGTAGGAAGAATACTAGGAAGTACTAGGAAGAGTAGGAAATGTCCATGTCACGCAGCAAAGAATTAATCTGGGTTTAATTACCTGCTGGCCACTCACTCCAAGGTGTGGGTGAGGAGCAGATGCACAGGCTGCTGCGATGAGCGGTGGGATGGGTACGGGCCGGGAGGAGCTCTGCCACAAACGCAGAAGGCACAGGTACGGGCAGTAAGAAGCGAGCCTATCCCAGGTTATAGTGAGATGGTCCTAAATCCAATGGTCCTGCCTAATCCTTTCCTAAAAGAGAGCTCTGGCAGAGGAAGCTACTGCGTGTCCTGAAGCAGACAGGTGTCAGCCTTTGATAAGGATGAGTCTGGATTAAGATGCAGGAAGCCCATCCCGAGTCCTCAGGTGGGAGAAGCGTGCCACCTACTGATCCCAGAACCCTTCTGCATGGACAGGTCAGGGACCTCAACGTGAAAAAACCCCGTAATGCTCCTGTGGGCAATGAAAGGGCTCTTTCCGGTAATCACACACATTGTTGCTACAAATTTTTTCCATTTACTGACTAACGACTGTAGGATAAAAAGCCTGCGAGGTTCTTCTCCTCCTAAGAGTAAGAACGCCTCAGCAACATCTAAACCCACCTGGATATCAATTATTTGTGCTGGTTTGGCAGTACTGCAGCAGCCAGGCCATACTGGCACACCAGGCTACAAGTCGGCTCTCTGCAAATTGTACTTTCTTCCCTCTTTATATTCAGGCTGTTGTAAGTAAAAACCATTGACTCCATAATTGCATGTTGCAGGCAGCTGGGAACGTTCAGACAGATACTGCTAAAATAGCCCCTTATTGCAGGAAATGGGGAAAGGGAGAAGCACAGGAACAAAACCAGAGAGAAAATGCATTTGCAATGGGTAAGTCCCGTTCTTGGCTTTGCTATTAATATTCTGTGTGACCATTTCTACTCCACTAGATCTCTTTGTGTCTGCTTCCTCTCTTAAATTCTGCAAGATTTTTGGGTCTCCAGCACAAATATTTGTAGACAGGACTGCCTATCAGAAAGGATCTGCATGGTACCAATAAGAAATCTGACGGTGCCAAGAATGGCAGAGTTCTCAGCAGGCTGGGCCCTTTTACGTTTTCTTCACTTAAGAACTTTGCAGAAATGTTTGACGTGCCAATGAAATACAAAAAGATGGTGCATCTGTGCAATTTCCCCTTTCTTCCTGGGCTGGCAGGGCCTTTGGCATCTTCACCTAGCAGCAGCCTGATGGAAGCAATATTCTCCATTCTTCAGTATAAAATACCACTTCAGCATCTCAGGATTTTATAATTAAATTTTTTTTTTTCTTAGGGAAAAGATTTAAAGAAATCTAAATATTGTTACTATGTCTGAGCCAAGCTGTAGGTAGGAACCATGGACTTTGTCTATATTGTTTCATACACAAGCCACAGGGCTCTTACCTGTCCATTTCTGTGAGTATGCAAAACACAAACAACACACAGGTAGTCAATGTCATCTCAGCACCTGTTAAAAATGTGGTCAGTAAGGGATATCTGAAGTGAGAGAAGTAGAAGAATGTGTAGTGAAACTATCAACCATATCCATCAATTGCCTGCATTTGCTCTGGTAGCAAAACCACTCAGCTTCCTCTAGTTTGGCACTGGGGAGTACCCACAGCACAAGGTATTTGTCAAACACTGAGCAGAAACCACACTATCAGGAAGCATCTGATTTTTTTCCTTAGCTCTAAATCGTCACAATTTCTTTTACAGCTTTACTTACTTTATATTTATTGTTGAATGGAAAAGAATATATTTTAGGACATATATGTTTAAGAACCAAATGCTTAAGTAAAATTTCATTTCCAGAATGTTGGAAAGAGTAAGAATTTGTCATTCGTGACCCTTAATTCTGATTAGTTTTAGATGAAGATGGATTGCCAGATTCTGGCTCCATCTACTGTGTCAAATTGAAATAACAGAAAGATTGATCTTTCCTCTTTTTCATAAAACCTGTATCCCAACCTCACCATAAAATAGGAGATCAGGAATCAGCAATATATAGCTGTTGAAAAGAAATGCATTAAAGTGACAACAAAATGCCAAATAACATGAGCCACTAAGTAGAACAGCACACAGCAAAAAAGGTAGGGAAGGCTCTGTTTGGAAAAACAGAGGCTCCACAGGATCCTGGGAAGGTTAGATAATTTTAGACGATTGAGGGCTTTTAGAAAATTTTTCTAGTTATCGTTTGAACTCTGCAAAAAATGTTTTTCTTCCACTTTACATACCTTTTTCAGAAATCAAAGAAACTTCTTACATTGCCTTGATCGAAACCAAGTTCTTACAAAGTCTTACACAGTGATTCTCACCTCCTTTCCTGTCCAGAGATAAACTGGCCTGGCAGTATAAATATGTTCTAGGCACACTTTGTATGAAGATAGAAAAGCAACAGCTTGAACCTTGTTTTTCTACGTGCCAGCTGAAGGCGGCTTGCATTAAGATATCCTGAGTGGCACAAAGAGAAGCAATTTCAAGGACTAATTTCAGAACTAATCAATTGTTTACTTAAAAAGTGGTTACTATAGAAATTATCATTATGGACTGGCAGGACTCAAGCAAAACATCAAATGTAAGGAATGTTTAACCTCCTCGCTGGTTCTTGTGTAGTCTACAGTTGATGCTACCTTAATTGTCAGTAATAAAAAACAACCCCAAACCATTACTTTGACAAGTACACTTTGATATTCAAATACAGGTGGTTTTGGCTTGAGAGGCTGCATTCACAGTTTTGGATTACAGACCCATTATACATAAAATGGACAGAACCCTTCTCTTTATCTTACAATTTCTCTTGGGTTTATTTTATTTTTATCTTCTTCGGCACTTGCAGAGAATCAGAAAGGAATCGAGGATCTCGGCCAGATGCTATTTGCCTCAATTTGCCATGGTATTTTTCAATTTTATACTCAAAAAGGGTAAACGTTTTGAGAATATGTGAGACAAATTAGGAACCTGAAACCTACTTTCAAAAATCATTTATCCGTGTAAAAATGTAAGCCTCACAGAGTACTAATCAGCTTTAGGATTCCAAGTGCTTAAACCATTTCTTAAGTAAGATATAGACTCCCAAAGCACTAAATATATTACAGAATAAACATCTTTCTAGCTTAACACTTTGGGTCAGCCGTTAGCTAGTCATCCCTTTAGAATTTCAAGTTCAAAATACTCTTATATGCTGGCTAGCACTGGGTCTATAGAGAAGGGTATAAAATAGTGACTAGTTTGCAAAGCTCACCATGAAAAATACAAAATGCAAAATTATATCACAACCTTAATTTTAATACAAAAGGTATTGCCTCCCTTTGTCTCCTCGAGCCTAGGATGCCTGTCCAAGGCCATCAGTGTTTGAGTCCAGACTTCTGTCGGAGCCTACCACCTCGTATCACTGTACACAGATTTCTCAAGTGCTATTTGAATTTGTAGTCTTTCGCTTGCGATACTCTTATGGGAAGGCTGTTTCCAAGTCTCATATCTCTAAGGAGAATTTCCATCCCCAAAACAGCAGTGGTGTATTATCACTATTTACTTTTGTGCTATTATTGTAGTTCTAACAATATTTAAAATGTTTTGCTTTCTAGACTTCTTTTTACTTTCCCAATCCTTCCTGTGCTCAAAGCTGGCACGATGTTGTACTGAGGTTGAAGGGAAACTATCAGCACATGTAGTATCAGTATCCGAGATGGAATACCAATCATTTTCCAGATGTTCAAGCAGGATGTAAACATATTTCAAGCCGACACTGATGTGGGTAAGCATACCAAATGGCAAAATCACCCGTCTTACTGTGCCAAACAGAGGCAGAATTCGCTCCGTGCTGGGCCTTCATATGTTTGGGTGTGAGCATTAATGCAAATGCTTTACCTTCTGCATGTGCAGAGGTGCTGTCCCTTGATGTATGGGGCTGCTCCAACTCTAAGCAGCTCTGCCAGGCTGGCATCGCTCTGAAATTCTGAATCTCTCTGCATTTTCTTAACGTCCTTTACTCACAAGGCCATACCAATTGAGAGGCTCACGGGAAACTTGCTGCAATGGAGAAATACAGATATTTTTTTAAAATGTAATTTAAAGGCCACAGCTGCATAAAAAACATTTTTTAATCATTCTTTTCCATGTGTAATTTACAGTTATTAAAACTGAGTTGTTTAGACAATTCTTAAAACATATGGCACAGAAAACAGTACTTCTCTGAATGCATAGACATTTATGTTCTTTTCCTTCTTTCTCCCTCAGACTTGATCAGCAGTAGCTGCATAATCGCTGAACAATTTCAACTTTATTATTTCTGTTTAAAGTAATTAATGATGGTCTAATTTTAGCTTATCTGAAGCAGTTCTATTCACAAAAAGAGCAGAATCAATACTGAAACTGGTGAGAGGGAGACAATGGGAAAAGGTGGCTGTTGGAGCAGTCTTGAATTTGGGTTAAAAATTCAGTAAGTTTTCACGCAAAAGAAAAACAGAGAGAAAATACATTCATCCGTTCCCAAAATGAAAACTATTTCAGCAATTCAGAAGTACCGTTTCAGTGCATTAACAATAAAAGTTATCAAAGTTAAAAGATAGATTATTTAAGCTTTGCACATCAGGAATGAGAGACCTTCTTTAACCCTTTTTTTCTTTTTTTTCTTTTTTTCTCTCCAGCCCTCAACTGAGAATTTCAGAAGTTCTGATCATCGTTCAGGAGCTTGTAGGGAAAAAAAAATACCTAAGACCGAGGAGCTGAGTGTGAGCAGAGCGTGTTTAGGGCTGCTGGATGGCACGGCAGAGCACAGACGGGCTGGATTAGCTGACACGTGTATGAACTGGGAGGGAGAAGGTGCACGTGTAAGATCAAGGCAGAAGGGGAGGTGGACACAAAAATCAGACTTATGGGGTGTGAAAAGCCGCATGTTACGTGTGTCTGTGTGTGTTCTGGAGGGGTCACTACAACTCAAACCAGCAACAACTTTTTTCAGTTCCTGTATTAGTTATACTTGCAATCAAAACGGAATATACCCATTTCCTGACTTTGATGATGCTACTGCTTCCAGCAGCTATAAATGAAACTGAAAGCAGATCCTTACAGAAACTTACTCCACAGCATTGGTTTAAATGTGTTGAATTCTCCCATAGAACTTTTTAAAGAATCTGGCACACATAAGACAGTTCCTGAAAGCATCCACTGGATTGAAACCCCAGGTTTTCCCACTATTCATATCGAGTGTTGGGTGGAATGATCGGTAACCAGAAGGGAACGGAATAAATACTGAAGTAGAAGTCACAGATCAGAGATAATGAAGGATTATTGTTTTTCTCAAGATTTCCTGCAGCTTTATGCTAGTAACAAAACCAAATGTCCATGGTTAATCAGCCTCACAGACTCACCAAAGGCAATGCATTTGTTAGGTGTCACTTCCCCGACCGGGGCGTACGCTGACTTTCCATGGCTAGGTCATGTACTACCTAAGAGCCCTAGGAACAGGAAACACAGCTGTGGGTCTCACACCCATATAGAGACTGGGATGCAAAAAAATTATCTGCATTATTTACTCTTTCATTAGGAGCCCATCTTGATGATTATTGTGGTATCTGCAAGAATGTTTTATTCTGTGTTTCTAAAATAGAAAGAAAAATAAAAATGGAAAGTTATGCAACCTGGAGACATTTCACGCCTCCCCAAGGCATTCTCTCATGTGAACCATGACAAGATTGATCCTTCATTAGCAGCTTCTGCCCATGACAAAAACAAGGCTTGTAAGCCCAATTAATTTAACAAGCTTCTCTAAAGACCAAAATTACTTTTATTGCTGTTGCACTCACAAAAGGCTCAAACCTTGGAGGGGGTTAGGGAGAGCAGGTATAAACTGTATGTTATAAAAACGTAGGAAAAACGACTCACTCTACACTGCAAGATTAGAAGGAGCAACTCTTTGATCAGAACAGAGGTCACCATCATAAAAGAAACTGAACAAATAGTCTCAGACAGGCCGTGCTGCCTGTGCCAACAACAGTGGTGTTTTGTAACTACTCCCTCTGAGTCGGGGCTTGAGAATACAACACAGAGTGATAAAGTAATCCGGTTGCTTTCATTAGCAAGAAACCGCACTGGGTAGCTCACAACACCCTTTCCAAGCCAAACAACTTAAATGGATACTTGAAGTTACGTGCAAATGTTGTAGCCCAGTATTAAAATGCAGATTTCAACACAGCTGAACTGAGCGCTACCGCAGCCCCGCTTGGTCTGGATCAGCTCAACGGTGGAGCGACCCCTCCGAGCCATTTCCCAACCACGTGCTGCACCAGAAAGGGACGTAGGGGACAACTCCAGCTTAAAGGCTAAAATCCAGTCCTGCAAACCCCCTTCCTGGATCCAGGCGGGTGAATTCGGTGCATTGGGACAATCTGTTCCTCTGCCAGGCCGCTTGTGCAGCCAAAGAAATCTCAGAGGTGTTTTGTTTAAAGACATCAGTCGCCTCTTGGATCAAACGATGAAGATTAGGTCACTTTTCCAGGCTTATTACTTTTAAAAAGTGTCATCCTTTATACACGCAGACCACAAATCTCAGGTGGTAAGGCTGACGTTACCTCTGCTCACTCACAGCTCTGTTCTCTGATTCTTCTGATTACAACCAATAACAAATGCTTGATTTGTGCTTGTATCCTGTTATAAATCAGTAAAAATCAATGTATTTGACAGAGGAGGACAAAAGCACTGTTCTCATGGATCTGCCATCACACATCTTGCACTGGTTTGAGATTTTTTGTGCAGTCATACCAGGAAGTATGGTGGTGGAACACAGGTAGGTGGCTGGAACATTCAGTTTATTTCTCCTGGATCAGATCAAACTGTCACCTACGGAGGTGTTTATAAATGTATTGTTCAGTTTAGACCTCGTACCTGAAGGTTAGAGATTAAGAACAACAATTGTAACTGGATGACTTAGAAATAACATAACTTAATAGCGGTGCTGTTCCTACTAATGCAGTCCTTTTATTAAGAACATACAGTGGCATTTAAGAGAGGTAGGTTTTGGTGGGATATAAAGAAGATTTGGGGGAAACTGTGCAGGCTTGCTTTCATGATGAGCGTTAGTTCTTTTAAGATTTTTTTTTTTAAAAGCAATGTTTCGTTTCAGAGGTGCTACAGACATCACTGGTGCTTTCCAACATTACCCAAGTAAGATAAACGACAACACTTAAGAGTAATCAAATAATGACAGGCTCTTTGCAGTTCTCCAAAATGTAAGTGGAATAGACACTATTGGCTTGAAACACCAATTCTGTAGCGTACCAGTGCATTAAAACCATTAAATAATTACCAGTCCTTACAGCCACGTGTTTCTATGCTTATGAACATTTTCCCTGTTGATGTCCATCAGGTTTAAAAAAAAAAGCAAAAAGCACCCATTCCTCTAATGAGCACACATCAAACACCTATATTTAACTGCCACAAGACTTTTGTTATTGCAGGACCTAACC
>JAOQGH010000032.1:1194436-1226579 GCA_025769975.1 Gallinago jamesoni
GGGCAACCTGGGCCAGGCTCTCACCACCCTCACACCCAAGAACTTCTTCCCCACAGCTCAGCTCCATCTCCCCTCTTCCAGTGTCAAACCCTTCTCCCTTCTCCTAGGGCTCCCCTCCCTGATCCAGAGTCCTTCCCAAGCTTTCCTGGAGCCCCTTGAGGGACTGGAAGGGGCTGGAAGATCTCCCTGGAGCCTTCTCTTCTCCAGGCTGAACCCCCCCAACTCTCTCAGCCTGTCCTCCCAGCATCTCTGTGGCCTTCTCTGACCCCGCTCCAACAGGTCCATGTCCTTCTGCTGTTGGTGGCCCCAGAGCTGGAGGCAGCACTTGGGGGGGGTGTCTCCCCAGAGCGGAGCAGAGGGGCAGAAATGCCCCCCCCGACCCCGCTGGCCACGCTGCGGGGGATGCAGCCCATTCTTGTTTTTACTGGGGGCTGGTAGCTGTTGTAAATAAAAGTTCATTTTTGTTTTTTCAGCTGCAGTTGAATTAGTAATTGAACCGAACAAGTACAGTGAAGTAAAGAAAAAAACAAAACATGGCTGGTCCTCTCAAATTTGTCCATGCAGAAGCAGCTACTCTTTAGTTCTTCAGCTTCAAATACAAGGTGTGAATCTGAAAACTTGGGCTTACTGATGTGTTTTGGAGAGCGTCACAGGCACGTGGTTGTAAAAGTCTTTAACAGTTTAAGTATTAAAGCAAGCTGTTGATTTAAAACGCACAATTTATTTTATAAATTATTTTTTAAATCCCAACTGTCTTAGTTAGAATCCTGGAATAATGGCTTTGGATTCTGCAGGGCTGCTGAAGAGCCAGTATGTCTCTCCTGCCCCCTGCGTGATATGCTCTCCCTGCTACCAGTGCTTTCATCTCCTCGCATCTCAGATACGTGACTGGACATGCAGCTAATCGGGCCCTGTCCTCGTTAGTGTGTGACATCCTGATGTACAGCTGGATCTCGTACGCTGCCTCGTTGTTTATGCTGTAATTCTTTCTGTCCACTTGGGCAGTTTTCTTGCCGGTGCCATTTAATTTCTGCCCTTCAAAAGAAGGCATAAAAGTGAAGTCCTTTAGGAAGAACCAAACTTGTGTGAGACCGAAGGTGATTTGGGTGTTTTCCTCACCAGAAGAGTTCCTACAGCACATGGCTTGGTATGGCAAGCGTTGCCTGACGTGGGTTGATGTTGCCAAGTTTCACCCCAGTGGAATCTGCTGTAACTGACCCTGGGAAGCATCAGCCAAAAGCCTTTACCATTCCTTCCTTACTGTTCCCTAGACTAGGTTCCAGCAAAATCCACCTGGAAAACTGGGATAAAGGCTTGGCTGTGCCCTGCTGAGCACCTTTTGGTCATCGCTGGCATCACCCTGTGGATGATGAGTAGCATGTGCCCCCACAGATGAGGGGTGACATTACTGGGATGGGAGATGGAGTGTGCTGGTGACTGGCTGGGCTGGGGAGCACAGGTTAAGAAGTGCCTTTATGTTCACGGCAAAGAGTGTAGGTATGTGGAGCTGGTAAGTGGTGTCTGGTTAGACCTGGTGCATATTTAGGAAAAAAAAATGTTAAAGGGTTTTTTTGTTTGTTTGTTCTATGTAGTTGAAGTTTTGAGTATCTGGGTTTAAAAAGAAGCCCCCTGTATAAAACAACCACTGTGGAAGGTGGAGTGAGGTGTTGGTGGCACCACATGAATTTGTTTACTTCCTCAGATATTCCTTCAGGAAATGTCCTTATAAACATGATTCCTGCGTGCGGGCTGGAGCCAAACGCCCCATATTTTAAGTTAGCAATTTAGTTCTTTAAAGAGAGTGATTTCTCTGGAAGAGATTGAGCTGAGAGAATTTCCTCATCTGTCAACTTTGAAGGCAAATGGGATTATGTATGGTTGTTTTTTTTTCTCTCTGTTTTAAAAGCAAAATTATTTGTGCTTATTTAGGATATAGCTGCTTTGGCAATTGGATTTAGGAATTGAAAAATCAATGCTGCAGATCCAAGATAAGTAGGAAGGCTTGGTTTCCAAGGTTAAAGAAACAAGCCCTTCTAACTTTGTGTTAAGAATAAAAACTACACAAATGTGATCTTAGTGTTTTAGGCCATTTGAGCAGTATCAGTGGATGCCTTGGTGGATGTTCTGCTTTTTCTTCTGAAATGATGTGCCCCTGGTTTCTTGGTGGTGCAGCATCTGGAAGGTGTGCTGTGTCCGTAGAGCTTCTCTGCCCGTGTGGGGCTTTTGTCATGTCAATAACTTGTGATGTTTCAAGAAAGAACCCTAATTGTGGGGGTGAGGAAGGCCCTAATGCTAGCTAATGGTTTGGGTAAGGTCCTTTAACTGACACGTGGACTTAAAGGAGGAAAAAAAAAGGCTTCCTTAACCTGTGGTCAGCCTTACCAGCGAATGTAAACATGGCCCGGTGTTAGTTCTGGCGAGCTCTGTGCTGTCATCGTGCAGTGTCTACAGGAATATTTGGGAAAAAACCCAACCCATGCTCAAGCAACAAAGGGCAGGGTTTCCCCTGTGTTTTCCCGAGGCAGTTAGTGCTTTGTGTTAATCGGTACCCAGCCAGGTTATCTCGCTGTTCCAGATGGTTTTCAGCCACGTTTTCCCCCCGTGTGCAATCTGAAGCTCATGACTCTCTGAAGAGCTGAAGCCGTGTGGAGGTATTACTTAACTGTGGTGTCACCTTATTTTCCCATTAGGTAGTAGCTGTATACCAGGCTAAAAATCAGCCACGAAATGACGCACGTCTTTAATGTATCTTTGTTTGAGCTTGCAGTGTTTTCTTTTAGGCTGAATGTTATAATTATGATGATTTTGTTGGCGTTACCTAAAGCAGTT
This sequence comes from Gallinago jamesoni, assembly GCA_025769975.1. Taxonomy (NCBI): domain Eukaryota; kingdom Metazoa; phylum Chordata; class Aves; order Charadriiformes; family Scolopacidae; genus Gallinago; species Gallinago jamesoni. The sequence continues at coordinate 1,197,266 of JAOQGH010000032.1, forward strand.
TTTGACAAATTCACTGGTGTTTGATGTGCAGGAGATTTCCCTTTGCTGTATTTTAGCTGAATCCTCAAGTCTGAGGAGTGCAATAGTGCATTCTAGGAAACGTGATGAAATAAACCTTGATTTCTATTTTATTTCCCTGTCTGACCCCGATATCTTAGGTCTTTGTGGTGTTAATCATCAGGAGTGGGTAATGTGTCCAGATGCACAGCTGTTCAGATGCCGGAAAGAAGTTTGCAGCATTAAGAAGTATGATGGAACACCGCTGTTTAGAACATCAGTTTGGGGTTCTGGCCTCCATTCTCCCCAAGTTTGACTTGAAACGGTCAAAAAGTGAAGTGTCTGGATTCTCTTTAGGTTAAAACCGAAAGGTGTCTTTCATTCACACAGCAGTACAACTTCTTTCTTTCACGAAGGAGGTTGCCCTGTAGTTGGGCTCAGGTTGGTTTCCCCTTGCCCTAGTGGAAAAGGAATGATGGTTTCTCAGCCTGCAGGAAGTCTTTTGTGGATTACAGGCTCGGGAGAAGGGAACAGCTGAAATCCCTCTCTTGGTCAGGGAGGGATTCGGAGATAAGAGAAGGAAGGTCATTTTTGTCCTCCCAGTTTTTCCCACACACTAGAGCAGAATTAAACGCTTCCTTTAGCGAGAAGCTGGAGGTCCCTGGTACCTGCGTGTCTGGCTGGGATCTGGTGATCACATATTTTCCTGTCCCTGAGCTTTCCCATTTCAAAACTTCAGGTATTTCTCTCCTTTTGTTCAGCCGTGTCCTGAAATGCTTTGCCAGCGGAATTTTCCTTTTTATGCCGTTGTGCAGGTGTGAGTTGTTCTCCTCCACAGCACCACTGAACAATGCTTTAATGAAGTTTAAAATTTATGATGTGACTTGGTGGGGTGTTTTTTCCCCACAAGTGCTGAGTGCTGCTCATCCGCCGTGCCGGCGTGGGTACCAGTCCCGCTGAAGCTGAGGGAGTCGGGCTTGTAGGAAGGTTACAGTGAGCACACTGCTGCCAAAAAAAAAAAAAAAGGGGGGGGGGATAAAAAAAGAAGAAAGGCATTCATCGCTCCTCCCAGCCACTTGGGAAATGATCTCGTTGAAAAAAGCCCTCAGCAACAGAAAACTGTGTTTACAGTTGATCAGTTCCTGGATCCAGATTGTCACAAGCGCCTGTGCTGACACAGCGAAGGGCCCGGAACTTGGGCAGGGAGGGAGGGAGGGATGGGGACAAGGACTGGACTGCCTTTTGGGGGTCATTTAAACGCCTGTCAAAGAAACGCTTGCACTGCCTCAGAGGACTCACATTGTTAAGAAGGCTAGAAATCTGGGGGAATTTTTGTACGAAAGGGCAAAGTGGTCCTCGTGACACTTCCTTGGGCTCTTCTATCCCAAAGTGGCTGACGCCGGAGCCAGAAATAGGCAGAATTTTGTGTGTGTGTGTGTGTTTGCAACTTTAAATCCTGAAAGCTCCTTGAGATAAAATCATCTCTGGCATTTGTTGAGGTTCCTGGAAGCAGCGTATTAAGGATAGGGAGAAAGAGAGGAACGAAGCGGTATTTTTCTTACCCCGTTGCCGCGGGGTTGAGTACCACCCTCGTTGGTTTTGCATCGTTTGGTGCCTAGCAGAGTCACTTTGTGCACTGCCTGGCACGAAAGTCACACAGCACGAGTGTGACCAGCGTGCTAACCCTAACACGTAGCCGCAACGTGTATAACCCAGCTATTTTAAAGAAAAAGAGCGCTTTCGGCGTAGCAGCCTGCTAGATAGATAGATGAGCATATGCCTTCTGTCCATCCCCGTCAGGAGCAGAAGCGAAAGTTGGCATAACAGCGTGCTGGCATTTCGGTGAAGCATCGGCTTGGAAGAGGATCTCCTCGCTGATAAATATAGCGGCAAACTTTAACGTGCTAAATTTTGAAAAAGGGCTTTTCTGAAGCCTGCGTGTGAGGTGGGGGGGGGGGGGGGAAGGTTTATGCTTCTACGTGACTTCTCTGTAAAATCCCTCTAATTGTGCTTGTGTCTCTGACCTGAGGAAGTCTCCTTGTGTGGTAGAGTTGGGGTGGGAGATGAGGAGGAGCACGTGCTGGTGTCTAAAGCCGGGTGTGGGACGGTGGGGTGCGAGGACCTGATCTAAAAGCTTCCCTCTGCCTGGAGGAGGAATCTCTTCGCCCCGAGCGATGCCTTTGCCCTGCTGATTTTTTTTTTTTTTTTTTCCATCTCTGTCTCTAGCAGGTCACAGGCCAGTGAAATGGGTATAGATGCTGCTTCCTCCTGTGCTTTGGGACTGGTGTGTGCTGCCGTGTCCCACCGTGGCTTAAATAAGAGCATGGCCAAGACCTCAGTTGGGTTGCAGATCTCTTTGCCTTCAGTGACTTTACCAATGTTACTGGCTTTGAATAAATGTGTGAAGTAGTGCCGTCTAGGAAGAGCTTCCTTGAGTGAATAAGACTTGAAATAAGGTTAGTAGTAGTACTTAAAAGAACTTTAATTTAAAAAAAAAAAAAACCCACCCTATTTTTACATCTAAAAAACCCCCAAATGTTTTCAGAAAGTCTTTGGTGGTGGCTTTTGTTGTAATCCAGCGATGGGTATTGCAGAGAGTGCAGTCTTTCCAAACTGTTGGAATACTTGTCCGTAGAAATAACTTGAGCAATTGATTTTGTAACAAAAGTATTGTGCACACAGTCTGGGACATATTTAAATTATTATTTTTTTTTTCTACTTTTTGTGAACTTCCAATGCACTTATTAAATTTTGTCATAGGGAAATAAATCAGACAGAGCCCAAGGGAACCCATGTAAATGCCAGCAGAGAGGGGAGAGGTTCTTCTGGGGGGGTGTGTGTGTGAACATACATGGGGTTGAAAGGGGACCTCAGCTGTCAGGGTGGTGAGATGTCTGCTTATGCTGTTGAAGACTGCTGAAGATTTTCTTTGTTGTTGTTTTTGGACTTTTGTTATGAAAGCCTTCAGGGTTAGTCTGGCTAAAATCAGGCTCTTCCTGTGAGTGCATCTGGAACTGAGAAGGTCAAATGTTTGTGAGTTAATTGTGTCTTTCTTCTGGTGATCTGAGATAAACTGAACCTGTGATTTTGTTTTTGAAGACCCAACAAAGAAGAGGTGGGGAACGGGAGCTGTTGAACTCCAGTGAACAAGCAGGGTTCAGCTAGAAGGGTTTCAATCAGGTGACTGGTTTAATTACACTGATAGTAAATGCTGCGAGTCCTGCTCTGTGGTCCCCGCTCTGTCTTGATCTTCCAAGTAACCTCAGGTGAAACAAGATGTGAACATCCATATTAACAGAATATAAGGAACACAGAAATCTATCACTGTTTTTATTCAGTTTACATATTTTTCCTTTTTCAGCCTTTTCTAAGAGCTTGTTCTCTGTGGGGTGAAATTCTGGGCTTGGTATTGCTGTCAAAAGAATGGAGTAGGTTTCCTAGCTGCTTTAGTCCCTGAAGTTGAAGGTGCCAGCTAAGTAATTCTGGTCATTGGGAGCTTTGTAAAAGAAAGAAACATCATGTACATTGTTATGGGTCCTGATTGTTTCCGTGACAGAATAGGTCTCAAAACTTGATATTAACCAAAGTCCAAGTTCTTTACAAACAGCTTACCTGAATGTGGAGCATTGGGAGCTGAAAGAACTGTCAGGATCACAGCTGGGAAAAGGGAGACAGGGACATCCTGATCCGGCAGGCCCTGGATCAGGATTTGGCACAGAAATACTTCATATCAGTGTTCGCTTAATTGGATTATTATGCGTAGAGGAGAACGATGGACTAAGCCACTCAAAAAGAAAGAGGATACTTTGTTCTAAAAAGTGCCCTTTTCTGGTTGAAGATTTCCTAACTCTTTGCGAGGAGTATAGTGGCACTTAAACTACTGAAGAACTTGCAGTGGCTTACAGCTGCTACCTGCAAAAAGAGCTTAGATTTTAACAAATATACATTGGAACTTGTCTAATGTTTTATGATTCAAGAACTGGAGATAAGGAGCTAGCCTCCTGCTTCTTGCGTTCACTCCTTTTTATGGCTACCAAGTCTTGCATTACTAGTTGTTTTTTGTGTTTTGTGAGTGCATAGCCAAAATGTTCAAAAATATATTGTGTTACAGCAGGTGTAAGAGAAAGGCTCTGTATTTGGGAGCTTGTGTACCACTGGGCAAAAATAATGAGCAGCTTCTCCCGAAGCAGGCGTATTTTCCCGCTTGGATATTAAATGGAGTGCACAGATAGAGCACGTGTTAAACGGGGATGGCTTTGACCGTGTGCCCAAATTTTCACATACTAGTGTGAAGATATCCTGGGGTAGTACCTATCTTAGAATTCGGGAGGCGTTAGTATGAATGTTGTTGGACTGTCTGGGACTCCTACACATGAGAAATTATTCCTGTGTTTTGAGGCTGCTTACCTTATATACATAGCTTTCTTGTCACCAGTATTTCACATGTGGGGTGAGAGGAATAGATTTTCATTTATTCGAAGAAGGATACTCCCTGTCCCAAATGGTTGTCTTTTCTGAACGTGTTCCCCCTCTTACTTGTGTTTACCCCCCAAACCAGGTTTCTTTAGCACGTTGAAAGTTCTGGGACTAAAGGCTTGGAGCACAGTATTGTCCAGTGAAAACTTGGGCTGCTTAAAGCAGAGAAGTTCTCTTACAGAAAGCTCCCCTTGGACAAAAACTTGTGCCAGTAATCTTAGACTTCTGATGAAAAACACCTTTAAAATCCTTATGTAACACTACGTAATTTTGTCTCCCTTGTGCCAGTTTTGTTTGAATTTGCACTGGGCAGTTCCTCCCCGGGAGAATCATGGGGACTCCTCTAATAAGGGAGAAAACACACTGGGCAAATGAGGAGGCAGAGCCGCAGGAATGTGTCTTGACACAGTTGCTTTTTAATGATGTTCTGGCTTGGTTCATCTTCAGGGCAGTGATATGAATGAGTGAAGATAGTTTCTTTCCTCCTTTTTCCACACTTAGATTTGTCTCGCAGAACTGAAGTCCAAAATAATAGGGCTGATGCAAGCACTTACTGGGGAGAAGGCTTTTTGCTGATGAGAAGGGTTTCTCTCCCCCTGTGCCAGATGCTGCTTCCTTGCTACACTGTAAAGCTCCATTTAGGTGTCAGTGCCATTTAGGTGCAGATGAAATCTTGTTTCGGAAATATTTTTATCTTGTGCATCTACCTGCTCTTTGGAGATGGATGGTATAAGAGTAAGAGGCTGCTAATAGAATTTGGGGCTATTAACTTATGACTCCTGACTGGAGCGTTGCAGTCTCGCTTCAGACAGAGCTGACTTCTTGACATCCCCTGCCTTAGAGCTCCTGGAAAAAGTGCTAGAAACTGAAGGGTTTTGCTTTGAGCCTGTGCTGTGGGTGAGTCCCCAGAGGTTCCTGGCATCGTGTTGCTAACTTTCATCAGTTGTGGAAGCAATTGCCTTTTTTTTTAAACTGAGACTGAGAAATCTTCTATGAAACGGTAATGCAGTGTGAATGCTGAAATCCCCCAGCATTCCTGGGAGGAGATAACAGATATTTCAGAATATCTGGATGTGAATGTGGAGTCATCTTCCCTGTCCCATCATGGAGTCATCATCTTCCCTGATCCCACCAGAACCCACCGTCCTGCTTCTGTTCAGGGAGCACAGGTCTGAGGAGGGTTGTGCGAAGGGAATCGGGCACCTTTATTCCATCAGAGAGGTCGTAAACATCACAGTCTGCTGTCAACAGTCTTTAAACCTCTTTAGTTTTATGCAGTCTTTTAAATTGGCATTAAAAGCTCAGCATGTGTTTATCTTGGCACTGGTGAAGGTCGTTAAGTACAGATACCTTTCAAAGATACTAGTTTCTTTGGAGCTGTGGAAAACCTAGGTCTCAGGAATACCAAATTAAGACCCCTTGAGGAAGAGATTTTTGTCTTCTCTAGTTTTATATGTTTACCAAATTTAATAAAACTAAGTGAAAAGAAAGTTCACAGAAAGTGAATGTGGCAGAAGGGTCTTGAAGCCCTTGCTGCTGCCCTAGGCCAGGAGAAGAATGTGCTGGACACGAATGAAAGGTCTGTCTTGGGGAGAATGCTTAGTTTTTTGAGTGGGAAATCATCTTGGCCAGTCAAAGAAGTTGCTACATAGTTGGTAAGAAAAATACGTGGATTCATTATGGAAGTTTTCTTATCTGTGGGAGGTAACAGAGCTGAGACAAGGGTGGTGTGATAGTAAGGATGAGCTGCAAGGATCGTCTTGTGATTGGGAAACTTGGTGAATGCTCCACTGCAGGTTTTGGCAGAAAAGTCTGAAATGCTCAGAAAAAAGACACTGAATTATAAGGATAAAGGAATAGAAAGAAATCAGAATCATACAATGGTTTGTGTTGGAAGGGGACCTTAAAGGTCATCCCACTAGATCTCCCCACCAGACCACGTTGCTCCAAGCCCCATCCAGCCTGGCCTTGAACCCCTCCAGGGATGGGGCAGCCACAGCTTCCCTGGGCAACCTGTTCCAGTGCCTCACCACCCTCATTGTAAAGAATTTCTTTCTGGTGTCTAATCCAAATCTCCCCTCTTCCAGTTTAAAACCGTTGCCCCTTGTCCTGTCACTGCATTTCCTGACAATGCAGTCTGGCTCTTCTGTGGGCTTCCTTCAGATATTGAAAGGCCGTTATAAGGTCTCCCAGAATAAAAGTATGTGTAAAAAATAGTAGTTTCAAACAGGTTAAAGCCCATCATCCCTGCTCACCCCTACCCCCAGTAATAAAAATGAAAGGAAGAAAGTAAATTTCTTTGCTTTGAAATTCACTAAAGCACCTGCCAGAGGGATGTTGGAAGTCCATCAGGCTGGCAACTGCAGAGATGTGGTTGCTCTAAGAAGTGGAGAAGAAGAAAACACTATTCTGTGTGAACACAGAAAAAGCAGCTGAGGGTCATGACTTCAGGTGGTTCCTGAGGTTTGGTTTTGGACTGACATGATTTAATGTAATGGTTATTTATTGAGGATCAGGAATAAGGAGCGTGGTGAATCAAGAAAGAAGCTGGAACAGTAGGTTTAAAGCTCTTTTTGGTGTCGACGTGGAACTGAGGGACTTTACAAAAAGCACCAAGTGGTAACGGATGCAAACTACTATGAAGCAGAGGTAATGCTTTTGTGGCACAACAGGATTTTTATATATATATTTTATATATATAATTTTTGTGTCTTAGTGGCAACATGAACTCTCTACCGCTGTGATGGAGTGAGGAAAGGTGTGTATGCGGGTGGGGGTGTAATTCATAAAGTTGATAAATATTACAGTTTTCCAAGGTGATGGGTTTATCTGGAAGCAGTGTGTGCCCTCGGGAGTGTCTGTCTGGAGAAACATTCAGTTCTGCCTTGGTTGTAGAGGATTTTGAAAAACTCTGTTTTTACTGGAAGGGGAGATAGGCAGCGCTTGGCGCAGCCCAGGGAAAGGAACGTGGGTAGGAGTATCAGCACACGCTAAAAAAAGAAGCCATGGCCCCAGCGTGAGGCTGAGAGCTGGCATTAGCAGCACGGGATGTACGTTAGGTGGTGGATAATTGTAGTGTGTCATTTGGAGTTGTTTACCCGTTAGTGTGCTTCCCAATTAAGTTAGGTTTCTTGCTGCCTTTTTTTTTTGTCTTTTCCCTGTGCTGTCTTTAAGATAATTTGGGTGACTGCGTGTTCTTTAATACAGAATAGCTTCAGCAGCTGCATCTGTTTTAGGAGACACTGGCTTCCTAGACTTTTATGAGGTGGTTGCATTTTAAAGTGCTGTTCTGGTGATCCACTTCTGCAGCCTTTAAAACGGAATAAAGAAAGTCTGGAGTACAAAAAGTCATCCCTTTAGTGGATGATGACTCATGAAGACATTGGATTGATTTTTCTTTTTTTTGTTGATTATTTTGTGGGTGGTTCTTCTCACATGTTTTTTGCTCTCCCCTTAAGCACTAGTAGTAGTACTCTCCCAGTACCCAGTGGTAAAGCTCAGAAGAGACTCTGTAATGGGTTGAGTTCCTAGGCGCTCTATCACCATATCCACTGCTTTACTCCTGCTGACTTGGACGGGCTTCTCACCCGCGGAGTCTTTCAAACACAACTTTGGAGCAGCCTTTGGAGAAGCTACCTGAGTATTACCCATCAAATGTTTCTCTACCCTATAAACAAGTGCTCCTGCATCTTACGATGTTTTTTTTGTTTTGTGTTAGAAGAGGATACTTTGTCATTTGAAAGTTTGAATGCTGGGATTTTCCCCTTTGTGGATTAATTGAATTTTCTGATTTTATGGGCGTTACTACTCCATGGGAGAGGACAAGCTCTTCGTGATTGTGCCCTGTCACGTTCAACATGTTCAAATACATTTCATTTGTGCTATACGCCTCAGTTTGTGAGGTATTTCCTGTGATGATGGTGGGATTTTTGCCTCCTGGCATTCTGCATTGAGCAGAAAATCAGAATATCACAAAATTTTGGTGGAAACCTACCCTGCTTTTTGTTCTTAGTTGTCTCAGGAACTTCTTGATTGTGTCTGAGGTCATCTTGTTAGGACTGTCCACCTGCTGCTGGGGAGGGAAATACTTGGGGAGAGCCATAGCCATGCTGACAGAATTCACCGAGGGATACTTTGCACTGTATTGAAGGGTTATTTTCAACTCTCTTTAATCTCAGCATGATTTGGTTTTTTTTTAGTAATGACTGCGCCTCGTGGTTCTGCTGAGTAAGGTGTTAACATCTGCGTGGGACATGGTTTAAACAACCCAACCTTGACTCTGAGCTCTGTGACTCGGCAAGCACGCACAAAAAAAGTGTGTTTATGTGCTTTGGGGCCGGTTGGTGACCAGTACTGCTTGATCAGCTGTAAAAGGGTAACAATGTGCTTTTGTGATATAAGAGTGGGAATTGTCTGATCAATTGTTCAAATGCTTACGTTTCTGGGTGCCAGAATCTGTCTCGGATCAATTGTTGAATTGCTTGTGTTCCAGGGTGACGTGATCCGAGCGATGCCTGTTCCGAATTCCTGGTGGCCAGTGTGGGACTAGAAGATTGAACTAAGAATCCTGTAAAAAACCTGTCTGCTATCTAGTTCTTGAGCATTTATAGCTCTGCTATGTACTTGTACTATGTATCCTGCATGAACAATTGCATTCTTGAGGATGCTTTTGTTCCCCCTTTGGTCAAATTGCGTGGTTTTCCCTCGTTTGTAGTTACCAGTGCAGAGTAAACCAGCCTTGGTTTGTTCCTGCCCCTGGTTTGGGCTCTCACAGGATTCCCTTTGGTCAAACACGCTTCAGTGTGGCTTGAAATAAGACTCTCTTCCCCCTGTTTTTAAGCAGTCCTGCCTTCAGGTTGTCTCCTCAAGCTGCCCTGTGGATGTTTCCTCTCCCACCTTCTGTGTGGGGAACGTAAGGGCTTTTCTGTGTGTTAGGCTCACAGAACACGGGGGGACAGTAAGAAGCAAAATGAGGGATGTGCCTGACTTGGGCTTCGTTTTAAGGTACCTTTTGCTCGGAAGGAAGGCAGCTTTTTAGAAGCAGATGGTAATAGATGAGAGTACAGATTAGATCATGCCCTTCGGAGTAAGGGAAAATAGAGATAACAAGCTTTCAAATAGAAGCTGAGATATTTCAGAAAAGATAACTTCTTTTGTGTGTGTGTGTGTGTCTAAAGACAGGTAGTTCAAGTAATTCATCAAGCTGGACTTGAAAGCAAGGAAGAAATAGGTTTGTATTCACCTTTGCAGAACTTCAAGATATATTTCCTGACTCATGTTTAAAAGCCAGAATTGCAAGTAGAAATATGAAAGAAAATAATCGTGGATATCTAAATAGGGTTGAGGGAGTTTTTCTGTTGGGTTTTTGGGGGTTGTATTTTTTTGCCCCCTTATATCTCTTTTCCCTGCAGGAAGAGAATGAAAGCCTTGAGGTTTTACTGGAGATCTCACAGTGGTGTGAAACATTGGGAATGGGGATTTTGGAACTCAGTGTTGCAGGCTATTGATGTTTTTGAACTGCTCAGTGAAGTAGTGTGTTCTGTGTTCATTTGGCAGATGAACACTCTCTGCACCAGAGGGCTGTGGGTGACGATGGGCCAGGGACTGGAGTATTGAGATTTTGAGTGTGAAAGCCGAGAAAGTGTGAGTGTGACGTGGTTTCAGTGGAATAGTAGCGGGTTAAGTGGTTTGCTGCCCTCCCTGCTCACATGCAGAACCTGGCTCCTCGTGGTGGTTCCCATGGTGGAACACAACCTGAGAAGCTCTGAATAGTTCTTTGGGTTATGATTTTGTAGGTGAAGTTCAGTTGTTGCAGACAGAACCCTGTTGTCTTCCGAGAGGGATGGGGAACGGTTCAGCTCTCAGGGTGAGCTTGTTTCTCCTGATACTGAAAATCTTGCACTACTTGTGTGAAAAATGGAGATGATGCTGTTCACCTTGCTTTGGGTGGAACAGACAACTTTCTGTCCCTGTGTTGTGCCTGTCTTTCCATTTGAAAATATTTTCAGTGTTGTCATATGTGAAGTATCGCAATCTCAGCGCCAAGTGGTGTGTTTTATGGGTTGGTTTTTTGTGTGTGTGTGATATAAGGTATCTGTTAATTTTTTCCGATGCTTGGAAGACTGAAAAACTAGTCTTTTGAGACGTGAGTGTTAGGTGGGAGGTGGTGGCTGGTTTGATGTTTTTATACATATATATATATACACACTAGAGGGGATCCTGCAGCAAGTATTAAGAGGGTTGACAAATGTTTTCTTGTCCTCAGAGTTAACCTCCTATAAGGATAAGTCATTAGATTAATTTTTTTAAAATACTACTTAGAACTTAAAAAAAAAAAAAAATCCCTAACAAAACTGGCTGAACAGCAGACAAAATATTAATGGCTGGATTTATCAGTTAGCTCAGTACCTCCGAAAGGAAACCTGACCAGCTGAAGAGGCAAAGGGCAGTCAGGTATTTGAGGAATAGCGTGAAAATTCTTTATAGGTTCTGACAACAGGCTTGAGACAAGTTGTACAAAGATGAACAGCCCGTAGAGGAGGTGGAAAATCTAGGGTGGAAAAAGTGTAAAAAGCACTATTTTTCCTAAAGTGGAAAAATAGCATGGACTGCCTGGTGTTTCCCATTTTGGGGGGTTAAAGAACAGAATTTTTATCAGAAGAACATAGCTATGCCTCAGATTTAGACTGATGTACTAGAAATTCCCTTTGTGGTGCTAGTAGTGAGCCAGGTAGGGCTGTTATTGCTGTTACCAGAGTATTTGTTGTAATTAGAGCACATTTCGGAAAAAGGTGATGTTGATTAAAAGAAGTGATTAGTAGCGTTTCTTCAAGTCAAAATATGAATTTAATTCCTTTGGCCACTAGACTCTTTTGGGCTCTGCTAAAATGGGTTCATGAGAGAGGAGTTTTTTTGTGGGGTTGAGATTTATTATTCTGTGTTGTTTTTTTTTTTTTTTAAAACTGGAAAATTAAATACTTTGAGAGCTGCAGATAGAGTTGCTCAATGATTTTGACCTGCTGCGTGTGGAGCGGGTTTCGCTGTCATCCAGGGTTTGAAGGAACGTGTAAAATTTCATTTTCCTTGCTCTGTGTTACCCCTTGATGTGTTGGGTGAGGCAGAGGAGGAGTGTGGAGATGATGATGATGATGGTTCTCAGAACTTACCTTGCGGAGACCTTGCCTCACGTGGTCGGTCCCTTGTTATTGGAGTCACGTGCGGTGTCTGGAATTCTTGCCGCCTCGTGTGGCCCTGGAGCGGTGGAGGAGGAAAGGCTGGGGCAGTTTGAAAGGCAGGAGTTGGCAGTGCAGCACTTCGGTTGGTTGGTTTTAGGAGGTTTTGCTGTAATGGGAAGCCAGAAAAAAACGTGTGGCCCATGCCATAGATCTGCTTCATCTCAGGGTTGGGTGTTTTTTTACGTTTTTGAGGGGTGTGCTTTGTTACCAGGAGTGGTCAGGGCAGGATGGCAATAAATAGACTCAAGGATGTGCTTTTGGGAACTTCGTGGGGTCAGGAGGGATGTACCTCAAAGTGTCCCCAGCGCTCTTGATGTGCACCCAAAGAGTTTGTGAGACTCTCTCAGCACAGAGAGGCTGGCAGTGAGGCCCTGTCCTGGGAGGAGACCTCCTGCAGCTCCTGCTGGAGGCAACAGGACCCTCCTGGAGCTCTTGTTTTAAGGGGAGATAGCCTGGAGCTCCTGTTTGGGGTGAGCACATGGGGTGAGGAACAGGACCCTCTTGGAGCTCCTGTTTGGGGTGAGCACATGGGGTGAGGAACAGGACCCTCTTGGAGCTCCTGTTTGGGGGGGGATGTGACCCTCTTGGAGCTCTGGGTTGAAGGGGGTGTGACCCTCTTGGAGCTCCTGTTTGGGGTGAGCACATGGGGTGAGGAACAGGACCCTCTCGGAGCTCCTGTTTGGGGGAGATGTGACCTTTTGGAGCTCCGGGTTGAAGGGGATGTGACCCTCTTGGAGCTCCTGGTTGAGGGGGACCTTCTGGAGCTCTCTTTTTGGGGGGACACAGACCCTCCTGGAGCTCCTGGTCGTGGGGGACACGGACCCATCCTACCACGGGTGCTCCAGTTGGGAGGACCCTGCTGGGAGGGGATCTCCTGGAGCTCCTGCCGGGGGGGGGAGGAGGGGGGGGAAACCTCTCGGAGGCCGCCGGGTGAGCCGTTGCTCCCAGGGCTGGGCCGGTGGAGGCCCGGGAAGCCCCCGGTGATGCCTGCGAGCCGGGCTGTGCCGGAGCCCCGGCTGAGGAGACCCCGCTGCCGCCGGGCTCCCCTCCCGGCCGGGGAAGGGCGGTCCCGGGCCGTTCCTCTCCCCCCCCCGCCCCGGTGGTAGGCGCCCGCCCCGCGCAGGGTGGAACGGTCCATTTCCTCTTCCCGTGCTGACAGCGGGGGGGGAGGGGGGGAGCGAGCGTGCTGGTGCCGGGCGGCCGGCGGCCCGTCCGTCCCGGGGGGGGGGGGAGGGCGCGGGGGTGCCGGGGGGGCATGGCCGGGCGGTGAGGCCGGGGCGGAGGCGGCGGCGGCCGCCATGGAGGCGTACGTGTTGGAGGACATCCTGGAGGTAAGGGGCGGGAGAGGGCCGCAGAACAAAGGGGTGCGCGGGGTCGGCGGCGGCGGCCGAGCCCCCCGGGGAAGCGGCCACCGGCCGCGGAGGGGGTCTGGCGCGGGGGGGGGTGGTACCCGCCCTCCCTTCCCTCCCCCGGGGCAGGCGGGCCCCGGCCGGCAGTTGGGTTGGGCTGAGGGCGCGCCCGCCGGGCCTAGGCCCCCCTCCCCGGGCGCTGTGGGACCTGCACGGCCCGAGGGTCTGCCCCCCCCCCCGGGAGTGGGGGGGTTTGGGGGACACACACAATCCCCGGGGGGCTGCCGGGGGAGGAGAGAGGGCTCTGAGGGTCGGTGAGGGTGAGCTGGAGCCCCCCTGGGGTGGGATTGCTGGGCTCCGGGCCCTGCTGCAGGAGGGCTCCTTGCCCCGACTCCCTGGGGTTCGGTGCTTTTAGCCCGTGGGGCTGGTTCTTGCACTGGGTATGCCTTAGCCCTGTGTAATTCATTACCCTGTTTCCAGTCGTTTGAAGTAAAGCCCGATTTTACTTCCTCTGCAGAAGTAGATCCTGCATTATGAAATAAATGACGTTTTCCCTCCTTGTGAGTGAAGCCTGAAAATGCTGTTTCAGGCAAATGAAGAGGGGCCTGCCGAGGAGTCTGACAGCCAAACTTCTGTTCACAGCACCACGGATCTCTATTCTGCATTATATTCGCTGTAATAGTTCCAGGAAATATATTTTTGTTGTTGTTCCTGTGGTTTTTCTGATTTTGTAAGCAAAAACATGATTTTATTGCCAGATGAGTTTTGAAAATACTTGCATATATTCTTCATTGTAACAAGAAGCGTTTACCCTATTAGCTGTCGAAATTTGAACAAAGCAGTGCTTTCGGTGATGCTTGTCCTGTAGGTTTTTTCCATAATGGCCGTACCTACGTTGTTCTTGACCTTGCTCTAAAATTTTATATCAATATAAATATTTAGTGTTGGTGTTAACTTCCTCCTAAACCTTGGAACCGTTCACCGTAATTACACCAGAAGGCTAGCACAACTGCTGGGGCTGTGCGAAAGAAACTGATACAGGCGTATGATGGAGGCTTTGTTACCAGTATCCGCCTGTGTGACGGGGTTGCTGTGGTGGGAAGACCAAAAGTGAACTGGGCTTTCTGCCATCAGACAAACGTTTCAGTACTTCACTTGTCTTACTGTGAAAGCTTTTTCTTTCTTTCTTTCTTTTTTTTTTTTTCTTCTTTCTTTTAACTATAATTGTCACGTGCAGCTCCATCATGTCAAATGAATTAAGTGCTTGGTGTTTAATAATATTCTTGTTTGGAAAGGCAGTTAGCAAATTAATTGTCAGTGTAGCAGTATTTTAGGTTTCTGTTTGTGAACTAAACAATTAGCTCTTGCTTCTCAGAGTCAGATGTGGTGACTTCTCTATTGGTAATTTCATCGCAGGTTCTTTTCCTGGTCATGAGGCCAACTGCGTCCAGGTAAAACGTCTTTAACAATCGAGTAGGTCTTGTCTGACCTAGAAGTGTGCGTAGACTGTGACTGAATCAGTTGTCCAGCAGTCTCTGAAGTATGCTGGTGGTGCTGGAGGCTGTTCCTAATTTCTCAGTGCAGCAGTAAAAGCAATGTCATTGTGTTGTGTTCCCAGGACGGGTCCAGGAGTAAAACTTGGTTCCCTCAGAACTTGTTTCTATTGTAACTTTGAACAGTGTGTTTACGGTGTGTGTTTTATTTTCCCATTTCAGGGCTTTCTGTCTCTAGTGGAGCAGTTTCTGACGTTCATTCAAAGACAGGGGTGTGAAGATTGAGAGGACTGCTCTTGCTGAGGCAGCAGGATCTATGGCTGGTCTTTGTTTCGTTCAGTAGACTTGGTACTGCTTAGTATTTAGTTAAATTAAGAGGGATCAGTCCCTGCCACTGCATAAAATCTTCTAGAATGTTTTCACCTCTAAGTTGGTTATAATTTAAAACAGGAAAAAAAGGCATTTTCTGTAGTGTGCTAGTGATGTGGATGAGTTAGCCGAGAGACTGAGGTTCCAATTGTGTTAGAGGTCCTCACTGCAAGAAGTGAGTGGATGCTTTTGGGGCCAAAATCACTTCTGAGTTAAAAAGGTAGACAGTAATCAAGTAATTAATAGTTCTCATGTTCTAGCTTGCCCTGCTGCGAAGGCTACTTCCTTGGGGAGAGGAAGAAAGAAGATGAGGTGAAAGCATAGTCTCCGCTTGCTTCGTTACTGAAGTTGCAGGACTCTGCTAGAAATCATTTTTCCCGATACTTCTTCCCTGTCAGAGATAAAACTAAAATAACTCTTCAGCGAGTTTAATGCAGCTGCAGGCAGAAATGGTCATGAGCCTGGAGGATTTCATGGGCGTCCTGCCGTGTGCTTAATGCAGAGCTTGAGCTGGCTTTGCTGCTGTCAGCTGAAGAGGAACGTCGTCTTGGCTCTCGAATCTGCTATGGAAAGTGCTGTGTGGTGATACACTGACAAATAGTGGAGTTTGTGGTGTTAATCTGCAGTTAGCTGCTGCTCGTTTGGCCTTCTGATAGGTGTATCTTGGCCGTACTTCTTTGTTGATGTGTGACCTAATTGACAACGAGGTTTTGCTGGTATAACTTGTCAGGTTTTGGCTCGTGCGTGCTGGTGGAGGAACAGCTACGCTACAGGAGACCTTGCTGTGGTGTTCAAGGAGAGACATAAACCTGTAGTTGTGCTCTTGGTGCTTGGGTTGGGCAACAGGAATGCTTTCTCAGGTGGGAGAAAAGGAGGTATGTGTTGTCCTGATAGATGAGGATGCGGTCTGTCTTGTTGTGTGCTGAACTCAGACTGACAGCACAGAAACCGCTTGGGAAGCTTGTGACAGTAGAGGGGTAAATTTATATTCCCTGTGTTGATTTGAGACTTTTCAGAAGTAGCAGCCATGTGTTTTGACCTTCAGGTTCATTGAAAGCTTGTTTAAGAGAAGCAGACTGGAGCATAGCACAAGCCCGTGTGTGGCAGTGTCTTTGCATAAAAATAAATCCTTTAACTTTCTAGCTCAAGTATCTTTCACCTGCCTTGAACTGAAAATCATTGTGAACGAACCTTCATTTCTTATTGTGAGATTGGGAGTGTTTCAACTGCAGCCGTTTTTGTAGCTTTGTACTAGAGCCATGGGGATATTCAGTAACCCTGGAGATCCTGCCTGGGTTGCTTTCTATGTGGGTGCCACGGGTGTCGGTACGAGGCGAGGTGATACGAGAGGATGATCAGGTACACCTTCAGTAGCCTTGAGCCACAGGGCAGACAGTGTCCATAGCTTATATGGCCACCAAAAGCTTTATGAGGTGGAGACTCCCCACTGGAGTACACAGGTGCTTGATGGAATAACAGAAGTAAGAGCAAACATTGAGTAGAAGAGTAATGTCTGTAATGCATGCTTGGAGAGCAGGGAGGCCTCTGCAATGCCTTTTTTTTTTTTTTTTTAACAGGCAAAGGCTTTTAATATTTATAAACCTTGCAGTCTCCTGGTCTGAAGATTAAAATCAGGGTTCTATTACAGTATTTCTGTCTTGGGCATTAGTAGCTTTCCCACGTTCCAGCTCTTAAACAGGCTAACCCTTTCCCTGTGTTCTCTCTCATAGTTTGTCTTGGTAACCTTGTCAGTTCTACTTTCTACCTGTTTTCTTGTCTTACTAAGTCAGCATTGGCTACTGATGTGCTCCACCATTTCAATGGCATTTGTTGCAGTTCTTCTTACGTTGTTTGTCAGAACAGTTGCTTCTTCATGTGTTATTTTCAAGTAAGTTGGAGCACTGCTGTAGCTTTCCTTTCATTAAAGCATCGCTGCTGGTCCCAACCCGAGGTGAAGAACATTGGGAGCTTACATTCCTGACTGGGCCCAAGGCAGTAGGATTGCTAAGGGTTTACTCCTGAGAAATATTGAGCTAATGCTGACGAGAACCCCCACGATGGTGTTGGCCAGGTTTAGTTGGAGCTGGTGGCAAGGCAGGAAGAACGCAGCGTGGAGAGCCTTAAGTATGTCAGGAGCTGGAGTCATACTTGTGGAGCTGTGAGGTTGTGCTCTTGTCTGGTAGTAGAAATGAGCTTTTCTGCTGAAGGGTAGGTACGACCTGACGTTCCGTCAGTCCATTTGCATCTGGTCACCCTCGGTGCAGTTCTCTCAGTCAGTGGCCATGCTGGAGTTTGCCCCAATTTAAAGAAAAGCAGATGGTTTTGGTTGCTGTATCAGGGCGTGGGATTAAATTGTTCTGAGGTGAACTCATGTTTAGTCATGTGCAGTGAAGATGAGTAGGAACGGACTTAGTGAGGTTCATCCTGCAAGGAACACCAGGGTGCTAGAACTTGTACCCTGTTGTTGTCTGGCTAGTAGGATCAGATGAGGTTTAGAAAATTTTAGAGGAAAAATACATCTTTTTGCCTTTCTTTTCAGTCACCTGGAAAAGAGAGGCTTTCTGGGGCTGAAGGCTTTCTGGGCATGCTGTCTGGGATGTTTATGCACCTTACTGATCTACTAGACAACTATTTCTGTAGTGGAAAAACTCCTGGCGCTGCTGCTTTCTTCCCCCGGCTGGGTGGGATTGACAGAATGGTGTCAGTCTGACGGAGCAGCAGGGATGGCAGGCACCTGGGCCCTGCCACCTTCTCTCTTCGCAGCCCCACGGAGGTGAGTGGAAACTGGAGTGACACTGCCTGGCTGGTTCCCAGGGGCTCTTTCTGTATCCTCCTCTAGTGCTTTCAGGCAAAACATCGGGAGGTGATTCCCCATCCCTTGAAACTGCCCTCCTAAGCAAGGCCAAGAGCTCCCCGAAGGCCAAGACCTTAGAAGAAGCGTGTGTGTTGGGTCTTTGAGAAAAGCAAATCCTTGGTTTCTGTTGCTTTCCCTCTTCCAAGTAATTTGGGGAGATTATTTTGTAGGGCAAGGAGCTTATTTTCAGCTTCTGGGTCTGGGTTGCTTTGTGTGACAAGCAAGAAGTAAAAGCTGGTAGATGGGATTTCTTTGGGTCTTGAGCTGTTTCTCCTTGAGTGGCAGGAAGAGGTTACAAGTTTGATGATACACTTAGAAACCATTCTTGTTAGTTATGTCCTATTGCTTTTTCTTTTTCGGTAACGGTTTGTTCTTGGTACAGCAATATGAAAATGCAGTTACTGTGTGAGAAACCTTCAAGGCAATATATGACTTGGTATGTGGGTGATTGGTGCTTAAAAGGTCAGTGTTATTCAGCAGTGGTGTTTGCCAGTGATTGTCTTGCTAATTGGGAGAACTTGACCAAGGTCTTGATGAGCAGGTGGGATCAGATGATGTGCAAAAGTCTCTTCCAACCCAGACTCTTCTGTCCTTTAAGCTGTTTGTTCAAATCAGGTACTTAATCAAAAAAATTAAGAGAATTGAGAGAGACATTTTGGACAGGTGAATCGATTTAGGTATATTTTTTGCCCACATATGTCCTTTGTTTAAAATTCTGTGTAAAAAGGTTCTTTTCATGTCCAAGGTACTTTTCCCTTTTTTCCTGCCAGTACACACAATCTCTTCAGGTCCTTGCCTTGCTGGAATCTGCTGGCTGTGTTGACTGACAGGAAGTCACATGCTGTAAGCCCACACTCAAACCAACCTGTTACTCTGCCTCAGCACCAAAATCATGTGAGAAGAAGCTCTGGCTAATGGGCTAGTATAAACAGTGGTTTCTGTCACCTTGTGGCCACCGCTTCCCGTGCTGCACAGTTCTTCTGCAGTTCCTTCAATTTCCTTGCGCTTCGGCCAGCTGCACCCCTGCTGTAGGTGATGGGCTTGAACATCTTAGACGAAGAAGAAAGTTCTTAAATGAGGAAGAAATGTCATTTTTCTGTCTCTGGCTGTGGACAAGCTTGTTGTAGCAGGAAAAGGAACTTTGTACTCACAGTTTTGTGGGTGCACGTAGTTTTTGCTCGAGAGAAAGGGGGATCATGATGCAGCTTGTCCGATTGGGAAGCTGATGTTGGAGGAGTGTTCCTGCAAACATTGAGGAAATATGCTAAAATATCTTTGTTGGAAGAGATGTGATCAGAAGCATTAAGGGGAGAGTAGAAATCAAAGTTGTGGTAGTAATTTGAAGGAACTTGGCTCATGGTTTTTGTATCTAGTGTGCAAAGCAAATGGTCAAAAGGAAGGACTCCACTAAAACTTAAAACAAAGACTTGTTGTCTTTGCCCTGAAACCTTGATTTATTTTTCTTATAATAGGACTTCTTTTTGGTAAGAGGCAAAAAAGATACATTTGGATTTGGTCAAATACTTGGGCATTGCTTTAGTTACCTTCACAAGCCTGTAAATGTACCATATATAAAAACTGTTCAAATCTGTTCAATATGCAGAAGCTCTCGCTGGGTGTGCCAAATAGAGCAAAAAAAATTGAAATTCATTTATTAGGTATGCCTAACAGTCGTTTGTATTGAAGGAGGAATTCAGTGACTATCAAGCTTGTCAGAATTGTAACCAAATGAGTTGAAATTATTAGAAATAATTCCTTCTGTGCTCAATTCCCCGGGCGGTAACAATAGGAATTCTAATCACATCCCCAACTCGGCTCTCTCCGGCTGTAACGGTATCCTCTCGCTTCTCAGCAGAAGGGAAGATTGGTAAAACTAGGCCAGAGCAGTTCCTTTATTGAAAAAAAAAAGACTTCCATTGTAAAAGCCAAAAAAAAAAGGAAAGGAAATCTGCATTACATTTCAGTTGGTTCCATTTCACTTTTTTGTTGGGGTCAGTTTTTATGTTTGTAAGTGTGGCTGGTTATTTTGGGATATGAACTTGACAGGACAAGAATAAATGCCAGTAAACAACACTGGAATGACTCAATTTCAAAGCTTTTGTCCTGCCCAGTTGTGTCTTCCCAAACTACTTTTTTGTTAATTTCATGCGTGTCCCTACATAATACCTTGAACTGGGTTTGTGGCATGATAAGAGAAACAAAACGCAAATGGCTGCTCTTTCTCAATCTTGATGTTTTTATTACTAGAGAAATGTTTGAAAACTCTGTCCTTCAAGTAACTATAATTTTCTGTGTGTTGTATCATCGTTCTTGATTCTAATGTGTGTTAGTGTCCACATCTCCTGTCTGTTGGTCACTTTGTGCAGTGTGGCTTGACCAAAGGAGCTACCACCTAGTGTCCAGGAAGATGATGTGTGACACACAGGATGTTCCAGTCCCTGGAATAGCATTAAGCCCATGGAGAGGGA
The DNA here is from genome assembly GCA_025769975.1 of Gallinago jamesoni. NCBI lineage: Eukaryota > Metazoa > Chordata > Aves > Charadriiformes > Scolopacidae > Gallinago > Gallinago jamesoni. The sequence goes on from JAOQGH010000032.1 coordinate 1,217,507, forward strand.
TGGTGTCATCTTGTACAGTGGCCTGATGCTCTAACCGCTTTGGTGATGGGAAGGGAAAGCTGTGAGTAAGCCAAGCCACATGTTACGTTTCTCGAAGGAAAAAAAAAAAAATGGAAAAAAATTCCTGCATTTTGTTTTACATTTCTGCCTGGCAGTTGATCCTGTATTGCTGTGAATGAGCCCGTGCACGTGTCAGTGTTTCGTTCACGCCGAAGGGAATTCTGAGTTGGACAGAATAGCTGTTTGTGCCTTCATCCTGTCCCTCCTCCACGTGTCCTCCTTCCCTTCTGCTGCTGTGTCCTGCCTTGTGGAGCACTCGCTATTGTGAAGAACACCTGACCAAAACGCCTTACAGAAGGGAATGGTTTTCCTGCCAAATTTGTGCAACAAAACATGTGGGCAGCTTGAAACTATTTCTGTTTCAAAACCAGCTGGTGGTGTGCAGTTTGGGCCACTTGCTCGCTCTGTGTTATGCTCAGTAGCCACAGTGAATGATAAAATAAATTTGTGTGTCCTTTTGGTGACTGAACCCAATACCTGAAATGCACGTATCTGAGTATGCTCTTGAGCATACTCATAATTGAAAATCTGAGAAGAATTCGTTTTTTACTGGGAACAATGAGGAAGAAGTATGCAGCTTAGGGGAAAAGGAGTGGTGATGCTGCTGAGCATCATTCATTGAGGGCAGTGAAAATACCGTTCATTTAAAATAATTATCTTTAATTTTTCAGTATTTTTTTTCCCAAGGCTTCTATTCACTGGTGTTGTCTTAGAGGATAAAAATGGTTCTGGAGGGAGTATAGGTTATACATAGTGGGCAAAACAGGCAGACTGGAGTGGGAGGCAAACAGCTTTTCTTCCTCGCTGTGCTGGGAGAGATGGATGTCTGCCATCGATGTGGCTCTTCCTCTAAAAGAGATCTCCATTTTCCCAAGTGCAAGCAAAGAGACAGCCTGCCGCCGTGGAGGGGACAGACAGGGAGGCCTCGGGAGCGTGTTGGGTGACAGTAGCTTTTGTAGTGTACAACAGCATTTCTTCAATCCCTGATGAAGGGTGTTTTGGACTCCCCGTTTGGATTTGAACCCTTTCCCACATGGTGGCAGCAAAGGCGGGGGGGAGCTGGTGGGTCCCATGGGGTGCATGGCTCACCTGGGGCTGAGAAGGCCTCTGCCATCCTTGGTTTCCTTTGCTTCATCACCCCACTGCAGTTGTGCCACCCCAAGTTTGGTTTATCATCCTTTATTTGGCAATTTTCAAGTTGGCTGTTGTTGCTGAAGCTTTATGCGAACTTCCACATCGGCTTCTATTAAAAAGAGAAAATGAGATGCTTTGGGGGGAAGTTTTTTACTGCTCAGTATGTTCCATTCGCAAATGCATTTTTTGGTACTCACCTTCATTACTGTGCACGTGATTGGGTAAAAAGTCTGTGATGGTTATATATATTGATGTAACTGCCACAACCTTCTCATTATGCCTTTTAACAGCTGATGTAATAGAAGCATGTAGTTTGCGATCCGTGTTCAGAAAAGCCCTGAGCACTTTAACCAACATGTTAAAGGAAACAATTGGGAATTCTTGCAAGTTGGTTCCATCAGTGCAGGTTTGTGCAAAGCCCACTGCCCCTGGAACCCCCCGGTACACGGAGATGTGTTGTGCCTCTTCTGGGCAGGCTGTGTGGCTGGGATGCTCTGGTGCTCCTTCTTGGAGGGAGGTTGGTTTCAGGAAGGACACTGTCAAAATACTGCACTTCTGCTATTATTTCTCCAGGAAGCAGTTCGTGTAGGTGCCTCGTGTATTTTCTTGACCAGAAAAAGAGGAGAAACAAAACCCACCAAAACCTTGTGAGTGTCTTTGCTTCTTACTTTGTGGTAGCCTGATGTTGTACAAGGGTTCTAAAAGCTTTGAGCAGCAGCACTTGACACTGAGCTTTTGGGGAGGAGTTTCCTAGAGAAGGGAGACATGGTGTTTGAGTTAATAAAGCCGTGCATCAGGAGATGGGAGGTTTAGTCCTGAGGGTAGCAGTAGCTTGTTGTGACATAACGCAAACTATTTAATCCTTTATTTCTCTTCCCATTATTTCTCTCGTCCTGTGATCTGATCAATTTATATATCTCTGGGGGGGGAGGGGATGAAAAAATGTGGACAAACATGGATCACTTGCCTTCTGATACTGTTGAAGCAAAATGCTGTTGACTTTATAGCTTGTCTGTGTGTCAGAAGCTTCAGGGAATGGAGGTTCTCCTGTGTGTGTGTCGTAGTCTGCCTTCTGTGAGGGGGGGTTTGTGGTGTAAATGGGCACGTGAGCTGCTCTCTGGTTGGGGGTTAAGTTTGGCTTTAAATCAGAGTTGGGAAACACCCAGGAATAAGTCAGTCGACAAGAGTTAGGGACCAGGAGCAAGGTCCCGGTGGGAATTGTAGCTGATTTACCCTGGCTGTAGTGGCTTGCAGATGCAGGGAGGAAGGAGGCCAGGCTGCCGAGGCTAATTGCTGCAAGTCCTGCTGGCTGAGGAACGCTTTCTGGCAGATTCAGCAGAACAAAGCTGAGGCATCTCTTCGTGAAGACTGGGAAAGTCGGTGGTTTCCCTTCTTTTTAGCCTTACAAATGGAGCATGCTCTGCTAGTCAGAACTCCCACGTCGCAGGGTTACTGGAGCCTTTCTTTTTGGAAATTTATTTCGAATGGGCATCGGATTCTGGTCTTTGATACCACATTTTTGAGAGATAGGAGGGTGGTCTTGCCTACGGTTGACATGAATAGCTATAAACGCCTGTCCTCTTTTTCCTCTGAATGTGCACGGTTTGCTAAGTTCGGCGGCTTCCTTGGCATGGACTACAGAGGAGCTGCTTTGGGTCATCTGAGGCCTGGCCTCATTGCAAGAAATAAGCATGTGTTCAAATCTGAGAACTGCTCTTGCATCAAGAGACTTAAACTGTGCTGTTAGAAAAGCTGGGTGAAGGCAAGGCCCCCAGCACTGTTTCTGCTTGGAGCTTTGCTGCCGCTGGCTCTGTCTCCACACGAGTTATGGTGTGGTGTTCCCATTGTTCAGCTCTGCTGACCTACAGTCCTTAGAATAACAACTTGTTTCAGCTGGAAATGGATGGGTGTGCACTGTTCTGAGCTCAAACTCCAACAAAGTGCATCGAGCCAGAGTAATGGAAGAGGTGAAAAATAGTCCAGAAAAAGCACTTGGGGAGAAGTTGGGCCACCTTTCGTTGTGCTGAGCTGCTCTGAACTCCCTTCTCAAAGGATTAGGGAAGGGTCTGGTACAACAAAGCCTGAGAGTGATGAGGAAACGGTTGCTTATTGAGCTGTGAAAAGAAAGCTGGAGATAATTCTCCTTGCAGGCTCTGCAGGCAGCAAACATGCGGACAAGCCCCTGGAACTCACCAGTGATAAAATAATAATTTATCATTGGGTTTTCAGGCTTGGCTCTTCTAGAGGTAGCAGAGTTGAAATGATATGTTTGTGCTTTTAACAGCTCAGGGTTGCATTGTGGGTTTTTTTTTTTAAAAGTTTTCACTTTGTCCTTAGGTATCATTTAAAAGGAGAGTGGTTCAAGGTTCTCTATCAGTTGTCATGGATCTCTCATTGTAGCAAGGCGCTTCTTTGCAGGCTTGGAAATGCTTGTATTGGGACTCCATCCATTCAGGCTATCTATGGAGCGTGTAGTCAAGGCAAAAGGGGAGTCTGGTGGAGAAGGAACGTGACCAACTGTTAGAGAAGGATTTTCTCTTTCTTGAGAGCTCACCTTCCTTAAACAAGGCTTAAGAGAATAAAGAGTCCCTTGAAAGTAGGGCAGAGAGGGCTAGGACGCAGCAGAGCACAGCAGGACTGCAGGCTTTTCTTGGAAGTGTCGCATCATTCGGAGACTTTAGCCTTACTGGGAGTGGAGGTGCTCCTTGGGTAGATGGCCAACATCTGCTAAGAACAGCGTTATGCTTAATGTACTTCTCAGTTTTGTCATTCAGTATGTAAAAACTGGAAAGTCTTTCATACAGCTATGTTGTTCTGTCCTCCTTGGGTTCTGTTTATTCCTTGCTTCCTACTACTAGATCCATGGAAGCTGGCCATGTTGTCGTGAGGGGTCAGTCTGTGGTGATGCTCCTCAGGATATGCTTTAGGTGCAAGCTTATCCAGAGAGATACAGAGTCCTTGAGCCGCCTTTCAGCAGGAGCAGAGCTGGAAAAGCTCTAAAATGCCATCTTTGTAGCTGATGAGGCTTGTCTTGGAGAGCCTGCGGTGGAGTTTGGATGGAGAACTGGCTGGGTGGTCAGAGGCAGCGTAACCCCTCTCAGCTTTCTCCAGCCGTAAGGAGCAGGCTCTGCTTTTGTGGCCCTGTAAGTAACTTGGTAAGTAGCTTAAGTGATGCTTAGCTCAGGTACTTGGGAGAGTCTTAGGGGCTGCAGGTGTTCAGGTGTGACATTGGGGGATTTTGGCGAGGAGGGAAGAGGGTGATTCTGGGAAGCTCAGTTGTGTCATCTCTTCTCCCCTTGTTATCTGTCCCCTTAACTGTGTCTCTCAAACTTGTCTTAGTTGGGAAGACGTTACTTGCTAAGGGCAGCAAACTGCCCGCTCAGGGTCAGGCTGGCTGGTCATACCTGTCAGTTGTTGGTGTTATTCTGTAGAAAACCATTTCTACTTTGCTTTTGTGACAGTGCAGGACCAACCTGTGTTATAGGGGTTACGTCTGTCGGTGGCTTTGGTGTGGAGCAGCACATCTCGGGGCTGGTCTGGAGACAGCACCGGTCGGAGCTACTCGGACACTGGCAAGAAAGTTTTGCTCCTGTGCTCGGTTCTTTCCAAGCCCACTCTGAAGGAGATGCTGTTTATTAAAGGGTCATGTTCAGCTTTTTGTGGGGTTTGGGGGGACAGTGAAGGTGCTTACCTGTGATCACGCGCTTGGATCGGAAATGTGTCAGCTTTTTAACGGTTAATAAAAAGCATTGTATGAAGCTGAGCATTCAGAAGCACCATGGCAGGCAGTTTTAGAGTAAGTGTTTTGCTGATATTTTGGGGGTCGTGATTTTTATTTTTTATTTAATCTCCTGTTATTCATGTCAGAAACTAAAACTTGTATTTTTTTCCCCACATAAATGTGAAACTGGGGCAGGGAACTTAAGATAATGAGTTGAGGTGTTGTTATTTTTACGTTGGCATGAAATTCTTCTCACCTGAACAATTGGAGCTGAATAGCAGCATAAATTTGCTTAGCGTGGAAGTATGCCAAGTGCTCGGAATGAGGAAAAAAAAATAATATTAAGCTGAAGGTGTTTTCCCTTGTAGATTCACAATCTTCTTGTAGGTGTAGGTGTCATTCTGCCAGTGTGTCTGTTGCTGGTGGTAATGCTGGGGTCGGGGGAGAGGAGGGAATTTTCCTGTGCATCCATCAGCCCCTGTCTCGTCATGAGGAGCACACTGCGGTAATAATGCAGGTGTCCCTGCAGCAGGAGCTCCGGCGGTGCCAGTCGTGGGGAGGGTGTTATGCCATTTCAGCAGCATGGGCTGCTTCGCTTCTCACCATCCTCCCTTCCTTTCTCCTTTCCTCCCTCCTCCTTCTTGTTTTATTTTTTTGTGGTTTTTTTTTTTTTTTCATTTTAGCAGCAGCGAGAGAAATGGCGTGTATAGTTGGTGGAATAAAATGAAAGAAGATACCAGTGAGATGTTCCAGCTGCCAAACTTCACGTTTCTGCTGAGCCAGGCGTTTAGGTTTGGGGAGGGTCATGGCATGTGAGAAAGGCAGCAGATCTGATGATATATCCCGGATAATTGGAGGCAAAGCTCACTCTCCAGGGAAGGAATGCTGCTGTAAGGCTCGGTGGCTGTGGTGACGGTGCTGCTGTCATAGCTGGGCAGGGCAAGGGGGAATTGCTCGGCATGTTCCTGTTTCAAAACAGATTTGAAGGAAAAAACACAAAAACTGTAAGGCTGGAATTGAGTAGGCAAAGCAGTCTGCTTCCCTTGGCTGCAGTCTGCGTTTTCCCTTTCAGGAACCAGGAAGCTGATCTTTATCTAAAGAAAATGGTGTCTCCTGTAAATATCCAGTATTTCTATCCAGCTCATTTCAGAGCTATGCCATACAAACGAGGTGGTTGTGATGTCCTGGTTTGTCCCCACAGAAATGGCAAGCAGTGCCAGGGGCTCCTCTTCAGTTGAAGTTTTGAATGGAATTTTTAATATAATACATTATTTATGCTGTGAAGATCTACATCTTAAAATGGCTTGAAACTTGTGTTAACTAAGTGGTAATTTCACCAGAACATGTGTAGCCTTAGGTGAAAAGACAGAACCATACTCTTGGCCGTAATACTTTGTTTGATAAAGTCAAAATCTATTCCCACTGTTTTATTTCAAGGCATATGGAAGTTGATTGCTTTGTCTTGATGTTTCAGACCAGAGTATTTTTTCCAGTAAACTGACTTCCAACTGCGATGTCTTAATGTATTTTGAAGGAGTAAGAGGGTGATATCCCGAGGGGCTAAAAGGTAGGAGGGTCTGGGAGAGCAGGAATGAAGTTCTTGCTTTAGCAGGGGACATGTGAGGGGCCGAAAAAAATTCCTACATTTTCTGATACTGAGCTGACCTGTGACCGAGATGAATAAAAAATGTCGTGTGGGCCTTATGAAGGACCTTTGGAGTCACCCATGTTTTGCCTTTCTAAGACTCCAGATGATTTCTTGATGCTTACAGTTAAAAGCTGCATGGAAAGACTTTAATAGGCCATTAAGGTTAAGAACACAGTGGAATTACACAGATTATCGTGATTTGCAGAGCTTGGGGATTGCCTATTTGTGTGTTACGTTTTAGAATGCCAAAGTGAACAGAAATGGTGCTTGAGATACTTGGCCTGGTTTGCCACTTTCCAAATATATCACTGCTTTGTTTTGAGTCGCTCTCACCTCATGGAACCCTTGAAGCGTGTTGAATGTTTAAATGTAAGACATGAAAAATACCTACTGGTGTCGTGCAAAGAAAATGTAACTAGTTATTAGTTAGAGCTGAACTTCGTTCTTGCACTTGGAAGTGTTTTATTTCCTCTTGTGTGTTCCATTTGCAAGGTAATAGTATAAAAGCTGCTATTTCTGTGTTAAACAGTCTCGTAGGGTATATTCATGAAGTCAACAGTGGAAAAATATTTTATTTTTAAAGAAATGCTCATAAAAGTTGTATGAAGGTGGAGATGGATATTCTTTTTTTCTTTAGTACAGTGTCTTGCAATAACTTGGAACAATTTTGCAGTAGTCCTCACGGCTGGAGATCGGCAGATGCTCGGTGGAACTGATCAGCAGCTAAAAATACTTGGGGGCCTGTTTTTCATACGAGAATGGGCAGAAGAAAATCCTGAGGGACTCCTGGTGCCAGAGTCCGGGGGTGTTTATTGGCTGGTGTGTGATGGTGGGGAAGAAGAGTGTGTGTGCCCTGGCCTGGTGTCCCCTCCTGCCTGTCCTGTCCTGCACCAAACCTGGGAGTGACAGCAATAATTAGCTCTCTGCCATTAGATGTGAGAGCTAAAACTCCTCCGGAGCGAAAGCAGGTTATCTTGGCTCTGAGTTGGTAGAGCACGAGGAGAACACTGTGAAAGTCTGCTGTTTACATGAGCAGTTCCTCGTGTAAATCAGGATTAAAGCTGCTCGCTGTGTGAGAGTCGTTTTAGCTGAGGAACCTGAAGCTTCCCCGCTCTTCAAGCTGGGACTTGTCAATGTAGAGGGACTGCAGTTATTAACTCACCTGGTAATAGTTATCGTTTCTGTCTGAGGATGGCTCTGCCACACCTGATGGTCTTGAAAATCCTTGATAAAATCTGTAGTGTCTTTATAAACCTTTCGTTGCTCTCCAAAAATTTTGAAGCTGGGAATAATCGACCGTTCCCGCGCTTGCAAATTGGCAGCAGGGCCAATTTCTCACAGGTACCTCAGTGAGAAATAAGACAGAAGGACTGCTGGGCAAGGTCTGGTCGAGGGGCTGTTCCTTGTACGCTGGCTTCTTTGGAAAGTCTTGACTCTCGTAGGATCCATTTGAACCTTTTGGGTATCAAACACCCAAGGCCCAAGTGCCAAAGTAAAAATTTATTAAATTCTACACTTGTCATCAATGCCTAATAGGAGGCAAAAGTTGTGGGGGTCACCTGGCAAAAGCTGAGAACCAAATCAGCAGTTGGATTGTAAGCCCAGAAAATAGGGGCAAGTCCCAAGAAGAAAAAGATTTATTCATATTTTTTTTTTAATAAAAAATGGGTTTGGGGCCTTGTAAAATACTTCTCTGAGGTAGTGTGGTTCATCCAAATCAGGCTTCCGTTGTTTGTGGAGCTTAAAAACACTGCAGCATAAAAAGGGTTCATCCTATTATGTTAATGACTGCCTTGCTGTTTCACAGCCTTCCAGAGCTGCTGTTTGCAACCCAACTGCGAGACACTTAAACTGCATTTCACTGTTTACTTGATACTTTAAGAGCTGTTTACTACTTCGTTGTTTTTTTTTTTTAGCATGTCTTCGTGTAAGATAGAGAAATATTATATTGTCTGTTTTTCTTTTATAAACAATGGCTGAAATGCAGCCAGGAGCTCGTGTTGCTACTGGGGAGATGTTCCTGGATGTTTGGCCATGGGTGCTCCTCACGTTCTCAGGAGTAAGTCTTGGGCTTGGGCTAATGCCAATCTCTGCCTAAATGGACCAAACAATTAATTAAGCATCTCTTTGCCACCCTCCATCTCTGCCCATCCGCTTTCAGATGACACATGATACGCTAATAGGATGTTAATTTTTGTACTTTATATGGAATGTAGGGTCTTGAGTATTTACTCAGTGCTAATTTCTGACTCCATGCTGGAAGGCAGTAGCACATACTGCTGAAGACAAGTTCTGAAGAGAAAGATCTGGGGGTCCTGGTAGACAGCAAAAGGACAATGAGCGAGCAGTGTGCTCTGGTGGCCAGGAAGGCCAATGGAATCCTGGGCTGCATAGGGAAGAGTGTGGCCAGTAGATCAAGGGAGGTCATTCTCCCCCTCTACTCTGCACTGGTGAGGCCACAGCTGGAATACTGCATCCAGTTCTGGGCTCCCCAGTTCAAGAGGGACAGG
>JAOQGH010000032.1:1229793-1254966 GCA_025769975.1 Gallinago jamesoni
GAGCCATGCCGTTTGTTTGTTTGGCAGACCTGCATTTAGATGGATTTGGGGTTTGGGTTGGCATTGGGTTTTATTTTTTGATTTCTTTGACTTCGGAAGGTGTAAATTTTTGAGGCTGGTGAGCTTTGTAGGGGGTGTTTAAAGTTGGTCTTCATAATCTAATAAACAGTTTGGTGGCTAGTTCATGGGCTGATGAGTGTGTTTGTGGAACTCTTGGAGCAGTGTCTTCTTGTCACGCTTGTCCCAGTCCTCCTTTAACAGGCAGTAAAGCACAAATGGATATTAGAGACTTTTTGCTCTAATATACTGATCTCTTCCTGAATTTCTGTGTTTTACAACCAAAACCAATGGAGAGTACAGGAAAGCAGGATCTTTAGAAGAATTTAGACCACTCAGCATCTGTTTTCTGAAAATGGCAGATACCATGGGTTGCGTATTCTGGAGGAAATATTTTCTGGAGACAGGTTCTGTGAAACTCCTGTATGTTGCATTTGAGTTGATTATAGCTGGAACACTTTGCTGGTCCTCTTATTTTTTTAGAATGTTGGATTAGGAGACATCAGACTGGAAAGAAGTGAGAAAACTGGGGGAATTTTTCTGCAAGTCAGAAGACAACAGTTGACACTAAAATAGCAATGACTTAATTTCTCTGGGTTTGTGTGCTAGTAGGGTCTAATCTGAGGGTAGGTCACTTCTTTGAAAGACAACTGGGTTGTGTTAAACGGAATAATTCTGTCTGTGTATCTTTCATGCTTTGAGGAGGAGAAAAACACAAGAAACCAACAGCTTGTATAGAAACTCATAGCAACTAATGCCTTTAGGCCTTCTGGAGAGGTATCTCTTCTTTCAGTTTTCCTTCCTTGTGTTGAGTGGAACTTGAAAACTCTAGTGGAGATTGAAGTCGATCTTAAACTTTTCTTGTATGTTGTGTGGCTTCTAGTCACAGAGCAAATGGGTAAGATGATCAAAGGTACATGCTTTGCATGTGACTTTGGAAAATCTCATTGCTTCCACTGATGAAATTACACCCTTTTGAGTCAATTGAGGACAGCTTGGCTAACAAAGGACTTCAAAAGCGAATGCTTAAGTGATAAGTGCAACTGTGGGGTTGTGTGGATTTTTTTTGTATTTTAAGTACATTTTGGTCAATGATACCATTTTTAAACCAGATCTCTTTATTTTTCAGGTGGAATCATTTATCTTGGATCAGGATGATCTCGAAAACCCAATGTTGGAAACAGCTTCTAAACTGCTTTTGTCAAGTACTGCGGATGGTGCTGACCTGAGAACAGTCGATCCAGAAACCCAGGCAAGATTAGAAGCTTTACTTGAAGCCGCAGGTAAGTACTCGTGTCCCACGCAGGTTTAACCCCGGAGCCTTACACGAGACCCTACTGGCACTGCTTGCATAAGCCTAATCCATACGAGCACAATACAAACGCGGAATGTAAGGCGGAGTGAAGTTGGCAGGGTTGTGCAAGTCATCGAGGAGAAAGAAGTTGATGAAGGCATTTCAAATTTTGGAAAAAAATCAGAGTTTCATGTGAAGGCTGTGCTTCTAATCAGATAACTTCCTGCACTGGGTGTCCAAAAGCCTGAGGAAAAATTCACACCTGACCTTGGCTTGTAGCCATATAGCAAAAATTAAATTGCTTTATGAGGTCCAGTAATTGTTATAAAACAACACAAAAAGCTTTAGTAGTTGCTTGCACCGAGTAGTTGCCAATACTTGAAAAATAATGCCTTCTGCAGATTGCAGGGTTTCATTCACACGCATCACCTCTGAGTGCGGCTTTTAAATTAGTGTTTTAAACAGTTAATCCCTTCAGTTTGAAAGCTGTACCTCCTGGTGCTCGGGATGTTTCTGCCAACAGATCTCGGCAGGCTCGATTTCACCTTCTCTGTTTTCTCCTTTTCTGGCCCGCGCGCCCATTGGTTGTCCGTTGGGATGGAAGGAATAGGTAAGCTGTCTACAGCTGATGGGAAGGCATTTGCAGATCCCGAGGTGCTCCGCAGGCTGACGTCCTCGGTCAGCTGCGCGTTGGATGAAGCTGCCGCTGCGCTTACCCGGATGAGAGCAGAGAGCACAGCAAACGCAGGGCAGACGGACAAGTAAGCCACGCTTTACGCCAAATATTTTCCGTTGTTTTGCTGCTCTTCAAAGCAGTTTTTCTTGCTGTATCACTTTTGACTACAGGACGGTGAAACTCTTACTCGAGTGGAATGAGTGCCACGTTATCACCCGTGTTTATCCTGTTCAATATTCCTGGACTGTCAGGTTTTGCAATGGGGAGTGAGGCAATTAATACTGCTTAGAATTCCAAAATGATGCTCCGAGTGGTTTAACGTGACCAACAAGATAAAAACAAGATGTCTAAGATCTTAAATAATATAGGCCTTGGAATGAGCACATCCTGCAATGGATCATTCAGTGATAGCATGAAAGTACCTCTGGGACCAAAAACCACCCCAATCTGTTGTTTGAAAGAGCAAATTGAGGAAGGAGAAGAGTCCCGAGGGCCTGGAGCCTCCATGGGGTCAGAGCTCCCTCGTGCCGGGCAGGACCTTGGACAGAGCTTCCCAGGGAGTCCCTGCTTTTTAACTGGAATCGCTGGCTTTTGGGGTTTTTGTCTTACTGGGATTTTTAGGAGAGAAAGAAAGAGAAGGTTCCCTTCTAGGCTGTCATTAAGCTTCAGTGTGGTGGGAACGACTAAGCGCTGCTGGGCTCGTTGGCACTTTGTTCCTTGGGTAACTTCAGATAAATGTTTCTTCCTGTGTTGCTCTGGGCATATGAGGAAGAGCAGAATAGTTTGGGGTTATGGCTGCATCTGCTCTGTGTCCCCCCTGGCCCCAGACACCTCCGTTCTTGTGAACAGTGGCTGTTGCCACAGTTGTTACCAAGGACAGAGGATGTGGGAACTAAAAAAAAAAAAAAACCAAACTGTGGAAAATGCAGTGAACAGACATGTTTCAGAAATAATTCTCCATATTGTGTTTGGTGACACAAATTAAATAGGAGTCCTGGGTAGGATATACAGGTATAAGTTAGTCCTTGCTACACAAATACCCGCTTTAACATCGTGGGGATTTTAAGAATTGCGCACGTTTACGTTGAGTTATATGGCTTTCTGCCAACTACCTTATTTTTCCATTCAGTCTTGAGTTAGTTCTGTGTTGATGGGACATCCTAAATGGAGAAGAGATTTAGAACTGACCAAACCAGGAGAGTTTTACACTTTTCTGCTTGATTTAGGGCCACAATTGAAGCACTGGATTGTGTGACAAGATTCTGGTGTTTTCAGCACAGGATCCTGGGGAAGTGATTAATTTTGTTGTAGGAGAAGAGTGATGCAAGTGGTTTGTTTTAGTTTAATTAACAGTTACAGCACTGAACAAAAGTTAAAGTCTTGTTATGATGAATAGGCCATTTCTATGCCCTCCGGTCCTGGGGCAAAAGACAATGTGAATGCAATGCTGAATAGTGCCTGTGGATTTGAGAGGAACACTCATGGTGCTGTACTCACCATCATGCATTCACTTCTCCTGGTCTTTGAACCTTATTTCTAAAAATAAGTGGGACAAAACCTCTGTTGCCAAGCTGGAACTACAAAGCAGGAATAGGCTGAGACTGTATATTATGTCATAATTAGTAACATAAACTAACAGTGATTGGTTTGCACTGCTAGATGATTAGCCGTTCAAAAGGGAAAGTTATCACTTAGTCTTCAAGTTCTTAAATTATTACCGAAAAAAGTTTTGTACTTCTGTAGGACGTATCAAGCTGCATGTGTAGTGCTGAGACAGCAAATCAAGTCCACGATTGTGTCTTCTCTCAAAATGTTTTCTGCTTCAGTTGCACATACTGTGGAATTTGGTAACCTAAACGGTCATCCTGCAGATGTTTCTCTTGTAAACTTCTGTAAAAATTTAGTAAGGGGAGTGGTTGAGTATGCACGTCACTCCGTTTTCAGAGAAGTTATGTGGAAAACCTTAAGTGTAAAAATGCCACCTCTTTAGTTCGCGGTTGGCACTTTTTTTAGCTTGCTTCCTTTTTTGTTGATTGCATCCTTGTGGCGTGTTGGATTTTTACTCTGCACGTAGAGCACAGCCCATTTTCACTTCTAAATGCTTTCTATCTTCTTAGCCGCAGCTTGGCAGAGGCTTGTTCCGAAGGAGATGTAAATGCTGTGCGGAAGTTGCTAATTGAAGGACGGAGTGTGAACGAGCACACAGAGGAAGGGGAGAGCCTCCTTTGTTTAGCCTGCTCAGCGGGATATTATGAGCTTGCACAGGTTGGTTCCTCACTGCTTTTAGTATGTGTGTGTTGTACAAAAAAAAAAAAGGTATTAAATGAATGTATTTGGTCTTATGCACCTGGAAGGTTGTGTTAAAGTAGTGGAAAATATCTTTTATCTGGTGAATGGAGACTTAGATGTAAATTGAATGTTGTTAATGCAATCTTTGGGTTTTAAGTGTTTCCAACAGAAAGGTGGGGGCTTTGTGTAGGGTTTGAACCATCTTGATGCCCTGTTCTGTCTCTTGCTGGTGTTGTTGACCACCCTTCTGTTCCCAGGTTCTCCTGGCAATGCACGCTAATGTCGAGGACCGGGGCATTAAGGGAGACATAACGCCGTTAATGGCAGCTGCTAATGGTGGACACGTCAAAATTGTCAAGTTGCTGCTGGCTCATGGTGCTGATGTGAATGCACAGTCATCAACAGGTACAGAAGTGTCTTCGACTTCTTTCTTTCAGTGCTGAAAGCGACTGAAAAGCTGAGATTTCCAGTGTGTGGGAGACTTTGTGAGCAAATTTGGGAGGAATGGCTCTCAGCCAAGCAACACAGAATGCCTCCTCCTGGTTTTACTATTTAGCTTCTGCCTTTTTTTTTTTTTTTTGACTCAGCTATAAAATATTAGTTGGTTGCAGACATACAAAAGTGGATAAGGCCAGTTAGTAAATGAAAGTTTTTTGCATACGTGGGATTTGTTGTCACGTACTATTTTAAGCACAGCTTGGGAAGCTTGTGTCTACATAGAAGATTATTGGTGTCAGGCCTAGGAAACCAAGGGAAAATAGTAAACATGAGAAAATGGCCCTTTTTTTTTTCCCCTTTTCCTCCTGCTCTCCCTTTCCCATGGCCATTTTGTAGGAAATTGGGAAATCTTCTAACTTTATGCAGCTTTGAAATGGAGAGATTTTGTGTAGTCAGCAGTCATTGCCAAAGTGAGTGCCGATCCTGAGTGATGAGGAGAGTTGGGATACCAGAAACAGAAACCACCTTATTTTTATGTTGGGATTTTTTTTTCTTCAGTGAAGTAATTCTGAGCAGTTACACTACTTTGACCTTCAGTGTTTTTCAAGGTATCTTTCATAAAGGCAAATTCTTTGACTGTTCTATTTTAGATACATGTAGTTTTTTTCCACAGAGGTTGTTCTCATCACCTTGTAAAGTCTACGGACATTTTCAGACTAACCCTTTAGAGCTGTTTAAGACTTGATACATCCCTGCTGATTTACAGGAAAAGGGCTGGGGTTTTGTGATGGAAGCTGGGATAGAAATGGGAAGAGAAGTGCATCAATAGTTGCCAGGCATATGGAGATGTTCACTCTTGGAGTGCTGAGCTCCTTTGAGCAGTTACTTGCTTTTTTTTTTTTTTTTTCCCCTCCCTCCCTGTGGCTAAAAAGCCCTGTTCCATAAGGTAGCCAGGTAAAAGTGATGAAACAGTTGAAGTGGTGAATAAGTTGAAGTTCCCAGTGTAGAATGCTGTCAGATTGTGCTCTCAACCCTTTTTCTGTCCTGGCTTTAGGCAATACAGCCCTTACATACGCCTGTGCCGGGGGCTACGTGGACGTAGTGAAGGTGCTGCTGGAGTCGGGCGCCAGCATCGAGGACCACAACGAGAATGGTCACACTCCGCTGATGGAGGCGGGCAGTGCTGGCCACGTGGAAGTGGCCAGAGTCCTGCTGGAAAACGGAGCGGGCATAAATACGCATTCCAATGAGTTCAAGGAGAGCGCGCTTACGCTGGCTTGCTACAAAGGTACAGTGCCAGGCTCCAAACGGGAGGCACAGGGGTGGAGAAGCCTGCCAGGTGTGAAAAGTCTTCTCAAATGGGCTTATTCACTCTTTCTGTCGGGGACAAAACTGATTGAAAGGCTATGGACAGACACTTTGTGATGCTTTTATCCTGGCACATGGCATGTATGTGCCAGATGTAACATACTCATCAGTGTGGAGAGTGAATATCAAGATTTAAACCTTTCGTCTGAGTTGTTATGATGTTTTAAAAAAAATCTCTATTAAGTGAATTAGGAGACAAACAACTAATGCACTTTATCACAAGATACCTCTGGTTATGATTAGAAATTATTTAATTTTAATATTCTTAGCATTTGGAAACAAGCAAAATCTACACTTTGCCTTTTAGGTGTCAGTGCTTGGGCAACAGGCCTTTTTGCCTCCCTTAGATTATTAGGCAGCTAATTATGTACCTTCATTATGGACATTAGACTCTTCCCCGTGACTTGTGAAATGCGCTTTCTAAAGTAGTTTTATCTGTTAAATATTATCTTTGCACAGGCCACCTAGAAATGGTGAGGTTCCTGCTGGAAGCTGGGGCAGACCAGGAGCACAAGACGGATGAAATGCACACTGCTCTCATGGAGGCTTGCATGGTAAGGGAGAACTTGCCTCCTGTCCACAGGAGGGCTCTCTGGGACCCATCCTTTGCATGAACAGGTTGCTGGATGTTCACCTGCACTTGATTTTTTTCCTCCTGTGCAGAAATCAGTAGGTTTGTTGTGCTCATTGTCTCAGGCTGCACTTCTCCTTGTGCTGTTACGTGTCACTTGCTCTTCCGATAACCACGGAGGCCTGCCTTCAAACACATACTTTTGTGACCTCAGTTCAGAGAAATTATTACCCTCGAGATAGCCAAAAGTAGTTAATAGTCTTGGTTTTTTTAACAGAACCTTTTTTTTTTCTCTTTGTGTAATTTTGTGGGCTTCTGAGTGAGCAACTTTCAGTTTATGATGGGAAAGTCCCTTGTAGAGGAATCTCCAAATTAAATAACTTAAAGCAGAAGATGCTCAGTGGGTGTTGAAATGCTTTTAACAGTCCTAATGCACTAAACCTCAGCTGTGAACATGGTCCTAGGCTGGCTGTTGGAGATGTCTGACATACCTGTGTGATGCGTAAGGAGTTTGTAACGTAAGTTCTGTTTCAGTGGAGGTGGCTACGTTCAGGTGTGTGTCTGCACTTGGCTTAGTGCAGTTCCCAGAGCCACGTGTCCGGTTCCCATAGCCACGTTTGAAAAAACAGGATCAGAACCTGTGTGGGAAGCACCTAGGAAATGGAAGGAGAAATCATTAACCTCTCAGTAGTAAAAGTACTTTCATGTTTCTGCTTTGCCTGTCTGAGGCAGTTCTAAACTGACAGTGTGGAATAAAATTCTAACCTTTTTATAAAATCTAGTAAAATTCTGAGAACAACTGTTTTTTGGATAATAGTTTTTTTGCAGTACAACACAAATACATGTGAAGCTTTCCCTTGAAAAGGTGGTGTATGGGTACATCTTAAAGCTGAAATGGTAGAGTTGATGTGGCCAGACTTGAGATTTTCTTCCGAGCTTTTGTAGTGAAGAAAACTTGCTGAATCTTTGTCTTTAGTTTCCTTTTCACCCTCCTCTCTAACTAGGTTTCTCCTGGGTTGAGCTTGTCGTGTCACGAGCCTGGTGTGCTGTTGGGGTGTGTATCTCTGGCTGGCCAGGAGTGCTGCCAATCCTTATTTAGTCTTTCCTTTCCTGAAATAACCCTAACGGCTCTCCAGTCAGCCAGTTATGTCTATTCGGGGCAGTCAATGACTTCAGATAGGGGAATCATTAACAGAAACCATTATACTTCCCAAGAAGTCGTTAGAGGGAAAGGCACGTAGATAAACAGGACTTCAGCTGGTGTTTATCTCGCTCTGAAATCAGAATGGATTAGCTATAAAAATATCAGAGGTGCTGTCCTTGCAGGGAGTTCCCTGGAAGGTGAGGATAAAATGCCCTTTGCTGTCGCAGAGCCTTCTCATCGGGACGGCTCGTTGACAGATGAGAAGTTTGTAGAGAAAGCTGCTATTTCATGGAGCCATGGAGCGAGCCTTCTTGTCCCTGACACCCTCTTCCCCCTCCTTTCCTCCACCAGCAGACTAACAAAACTCCATCAAATGTCGAGCCCTGTATTTTTATTCAGATTTACTGAGCCACAGGGGGGGAAAAAGAAGTCTGTCTCCCACGTTTCTGCAGGAAGCTGTTCTAAGTAGGCATTTCCACGCTGCGGCTCAGAACTGAGGGATAGTGGAGAGTCTTGGTACCTTCAGCTGGGATTAAGAGAGGGAGCGGTTTTCCACAGCAGGACTTCTGAAGGCTGTGATATAAAATAAAGCTGTGCAGGCCCTTCTCATCTCAGCATGCTTTGTCTGTTGTCATTCTTCAGTAGCAGAAGAAAACTGCCTTCTCTAGGATAGCGTTGAATTTGGGCAGAATTGTGTGTGTGTGGCGAGAAGCCAGTGAGACTGTTAAACCTGGTCCTGTGAGGCATTGGGGAAGACTCCTGATGGAGAGCTTTTTTTTATGGACAGGAGTTAACATGGGTTTAATGCAGAGGAGTTGTTGGGCAACGTGACCTGCCTTGTTGGAGCAAAAAGCAGGTTTGTCTAGTTGGCACTTCTTCTTTCTGAAGTACCCTCATGTCCCCAGTGAGGGCTGAGTGCTGTTTTCCCCACAGTGGTTGTTCTTTAAAAGACACCCGGTGCCCTTGTACAGGTTGGTAAGATGATTATTTTTTTTTTTTTGTGATTTAATAGCAGTTAGGATGCCTTTTCTAGCTGTTGTAGACCAGCTGAACAGTACCGCCCCGTTGCAAGGTTTGTTGAAACTTCGCGTGTGGTTGAACACCAGGAGCTGTTCTCCAGCCCACCTGGCCCATCCAAGCTGGTTTGAAGCACAGCTTTATCCCCCCAATGAGTCAGGGATTGGTAGTGAGTGTCTTGCCATAGCCTGGTGGTTGAGGCACCACCTCTGCATTTCCCCGAGGAAAGATTTGTTATGGAGGCTTGGAGTTTTTTTTTCCCTAAAATAGTGTTGTCATTTCATGTAAAAGGTGAATATGTCCTAGTTAATGTCCTACATATTTTTTTCTGAGAGGAAATGGTGTTTTGCTGCTTGGATAT
The DNA here is from genome assembly GCA_025769975.1 of Gallinago jamesoni. Classification (NCBI taxonomy): domain Eukaryota; kingdom Metazoa; phylum Chordata; class Aves; order Charadriiformes; family Scolopacidae; genus Gallinago; species Gallinago jamesoni. The sequence goes on from JAOQGH010000032.1 coordinate 1,239,009, forward strand.
CAGAAGAAGGTGCAAAACACTTAAGACAATGAAGTGTAAGAATGTCAGATGTGGTTGCGTATTTTGCCTGGAAAAGAGCTGCTTGTGGTTTCTGGTTTGGTGAAGATGGCAGTGGCCAGTGGCTCATGTTAGTCAATGTGAGCTCCAGGTGTACTTACCTTTCTCAGTGACAGCCTTGGGGTGGCCTCCTGTTCCTGATGAGCGGCTGGCTTTTCTGTGCAGCTCTCCTGGGCTTTGTGTGTCAGACCTTTTCCCATCACAGTTACTCCAAGTTTGAACGATGGCAATTTCCTCATGGAGGAGAGGAGTTTGGAGAGTCTGTGGTGTTGGTGGCCCGCAGTGCCCATGCCATCTCCGCTTCTGGCTGAACAAAAGCAGAACTGAGTGGCAGTCGGGTATGTCACTGTCAGCCTCCAGTGCAAACACAGACCTGAAAAGCCACTTCAGATCCTTCCTGGACTTCGGGCTTAAAAAAACATGACAAAGATCATATGCTCGTTTTTTGTTTCTGAAGGGAGAAAGCAAAGGTAGGAGCTAGGTTTTGGTAGAACGAGTTTGACAGCATGATAATGGTGGCTGGAAAAGCCTGCCAAGGACAGGCTGTGGTTCAGGTGGCTCCTGAGATGTGTGAGGAACCCCTGCCATATGGTCGTCTTCTGGCTTTTCTCCTCCCTCTGGAGGGAGGAAGTCCTGATTCTATTAAATTGAGCAGTGAAATAGTTTTGCAGGAGCCAAGAGGCAAGCAATGTCACCCTGCACAGCTTCTTTTTAAGAAAGGAAGGAAGGAAGCAAAATTGCTGAACTTAAACCCTGTCCTCTCTTCCACCTCCCTCCCCAGAAGCTGGGAATCTGTAATACTGGGAGACACTAACAGTCTGTGTGGATGTGAGGACCAGCTCTATTCCTGACATGCGTTGGTTTTTACAACTAAAATACACTGTATTTAACAGATAATGCACCTGCATGTTCAATTTAAAACAAAATTCCCTCTCTCTGACCAAGGGAGCAGCATTAGCATTGAGTGACTCCTTTGTGCTGTAAAGGTTTTGTAGTCCTTAGGAAGAACATCAGAACCTGTTCTTCCTGCATCTGGGAGAAGATGATTTTGTTTTTTGGACTGAAATTCTCTTAATACTCCTTTATTTATTACACTGCTTATATTATTAGGAGTAAATTTGTTGGCAGAAGGCAAGAAGAAATACATTTGAGTGGTAACTTGTTGTCCATCCAAACACTTGAACTTGAGCCTATGAAGAATTTGACCTGCTTGTGGCTTATGCTGTTGGTAGCAAAGTTTGACGTGTTTCAAAATATTTCAGCTTGGAATTGAATATATTCGGTAAAACATGCTTGAAGTTTCTTTTTGTGCCTGTTTAATAGTAGATCTTTAGCCTTAATCCAAATACTTAGGAAAAATGCTTAGGAAAACTATTAAGCAAGTTTAACTATAGTTTTGGACTTTGCTCACTTGTTTCTTTCTGTGTCTTCTGAGGGAATTGAGTCCGTGCCTATTTAAAGCTTTGGAGAAAAGTGATTTTTCTATTTTGACAGTCTCTTGAACTCGTTTTTTTGAATCCCTAGGATGGGCACGTGGAGGTGGCGCGGTTGCTGCTTGACAGCGGGGCTCAGGTGAACATGCCCGCGGACTCTTTTGAGTCCCCGTTGACCCTGGCAGCATGTGGTGGGCACGTGGAGCTGGCGGCTCTCTTAATTGAACGTGGAGCGAACTTGGAAGAGGTCAACGATGAAGGATACACCCCACTGATGGAAGCAGCTAGAGAAGGCCATGAGGAGATGGTGGCACTGCTACTTGGGCAAGGTAACTACTGTGCTGCCTTTCTTGGGCTGTAATTCAGTAGGCTTCTGAATATCTTGGGAGGGGGGGAAAGAGTTGACTTACTGCAATTTTTATTTCCTTCTTCAACAACTTCTGAACTTGTCCCACACACACACTTTTTGAGAAGTTGGTGAGGTTTTTGGTTTATTTTTTTTTTAAAGCAAAATATCCTTTCTCTACTCATTTCCTTTGTAAGAGGCCATTCTGAATTGTTCTTCAGAAGTTCTGATTTTCTCAGGCAGACTTTGACCAGTGATGGGTTAATGTGGGTAATTCGTGCTCTGCATCATGGCATTGGCCTGTCCTGTGGTGCTGTTATTGCTGAGAAGTCCTAGAGAAGTGCTTTGAGGCCCTCAGAGGGGTTTCCAAAGCAGTTAAATGAAGTTAAAATCTTAGAGTTGGTTATACTATATTTTTAGAAGAAAATTTCTGCAGCTCTAGAAATGAGATACATAATATGAAGGTGCCTTGTGCCTACTGGCTTTTTCTGCCAATACTGGGTTCAGTAACTGCTGTTTTCTGATGTATGTCTGGTTTTTGATGGTTTGTTTTTTGAAGGGGCAAACATCAACGCTCAAACAGAGGAGACGCAAGAAACGGCATTAACTCTGGCTTGCTGTGGAGGTTTCTTGGAGGTTGCCGATTTTCTTATTAAAGCAGGAGCTGACATAGAACTTGGTTGTTCCACACCTTTGATGGAGGCTGCTCAAGAGGGTCATTTGGAGCTGGTTAAATATTTACTGGCTGCAGGTATGGAGTAATTTTCTCAACAGTTTTGTAGAGTCTTAATATAACCGCAAGAGAAGAGTACTTTTTTTCATATTCATTACATTTTCGTTGGCAGCAAAGGTTTGTGGAACCTGCAGTAATTTACTAGTTGGACTCTAATTTAGATTTTGAAGGTTAAATTGATGTAAACTCACTTGAAACTGAACTTTTATGTTTAATTTTTTATTCCTCTAGAGTGTGATAGTCAGTTTCATAGATGTTGGATTGGATGGGGGAAGTTAAGAATTTGCTCTCTGATCTGGTAGGGATTATGAAGAGACTTGGGTATGTTCTGTGATGAACTTCATAGTGCTTTCCTTCTCGTTACTACTCCAGGGGCTAATGTGCATGCGACGACGGCAACGGGGGACACGGCGCTGACATATGCCTGTGAAAATGGCCACACCGATGTAGCAGATGTCCTACTTCAGGCAGGTGCTGATCTGGTAAGTCATCACCTTCTTAAAGAAAATCAATGAGGTAATAAAATTGTTAATGTCTGTATTTTTTTTTTGTCCTGTGCTCATTGCTGAAAACTTAACAAGTTTGCTCTTGGTTGTTGTAGTTGTATTCAAATTGCCTTTAACCTTCTTCTTTTAACTATGTGTGAGCTGATGGTGCTTTTCCAATGGGTTTTTGGTTGTTTAGTTACCTGGAAGTGCTTAGATCACTTGCAGCACTTTGGCAGTTGCGGTCTAAAGCCTTTCCAAGCCATTCAAGGTTGCTTGTGCAAAAAAAAAAACTTGGAGATTTTTTTCTTTTGTCACGTGCAATCCTGAATGTGTTCAGGATTGAATTCAGGAAGGTGTTCAGCTTTGAATTGTTGAGCTGGTGATGGGTTCATACTGGTATCTGCAGGTTTGTTCTGTTCCCTAAGCACCATCAGCTGCTAGTTCTGTTCTGATGTCATCTATTTGGTGTGTTAGAATGGATTTAAGATGATGGAGGTAAATAATATTTTACATTTCAGTAGGCTATACACCAGTATGTTGGCAAAAAGTCAAGTAAAGCATGACGGAACAAAATTTGTTTAATTAAAATCCCCACCGTGTGCTTGGGTGCTTCTTGCCCAGCAGTCTCAGACCTGTACAAAGGCAGGGAGAAGGTTTCATCTCTGCAAGATACACTCAATTCACGTGATACTGAAATGTTTGTGTCTGTAGTTTGTGAAACATTAAAACGTTGATATGTTGATACATCCCATGTCTGGTGTCTTTCCATTCAAAAAAAAAAAAAAAACCCAGAAGGCTGAATTGCACCCTTTCACACATGTCAATTTTGAAAGTTAAGCTTGTCTTTATCTGCTCCAGGAGCACGAATCGGAAGGTGGGAGAACTCCTCTGATGAAAGCTGCCAGGGCTGGTCACGTCTGCACCGTTCAGTTCCTCATTAGCAAAGGTGAGAGTGGGAAAGGCCGTGGGTTTCCTGCTGTTAGAGAGGCTCAACGTTAAGAATGTTTCAGCACTAGTGTAACTTCCCTGGATTTGTTTCAAATGTTTTAACTGAAGTAGGTCATTGATTCCCAGACTAAGCACGTAACGATCACCTCTGCTTTCTGGTGAGATTAGTGGGAACTGCAGCTACTTCTAAAAATAGTTATGTATTCCTGTCTCTAATTCCTAGTAAAAGCTGCAACAGTGGCAGTGGTTTCTGGGTGTCTGTGTGCTCCTGATGCAGCTTTTGAGCACTGTCTTTCCACAACTTTAACTCCAAGTGCCTGCTTGTTTTAAAGTTCTGACTGTAACAAACTTTTGTTTGTCAGAACCATCAGCTCCAGCCTTACATCACTGTCGAATGCAGGGAGTTGATACAGAGCTTGGAAGTGCAGTTTTCTCTGGCTTGAGCTGATACTGAAGGATTTTTCTTGTACCTTCTTTGTATGGCACAGAACTGGCCTGAAGCTTCCAGGGGGAGTTTCCCTGGGTAGATTGTAGAGGAAAGAAGCAGAGCTGCAATTGGTCTAGCTGGTGTCGAGATGTGTGGATCCGTGCACTGGATCTTAGCCTTTGGGTTTTGTTTTGTGTTTGTTATTTTTTTTTTAAGAAGCATAGCTCTGGCACAGTTGTTGGAAAATGTAAAAGCAACAGGTTGTCCTACTAAGTGATTCCATACTTAGCAATGTGACCATTTGAAGGGTGAGCTTGGAGTGCTAGTCCAGGTGGGGTGGCTTTTCATTTTGGAGCCATATATGCTCAGAGTTGAATTGCCTTTAGAGCCCTTAGGCAGCTGTCAAGGCCTTGGGCTTAGTGGCTGTGACGTGTTAAACAGTCTTCTGATGACAGTACTAATTGGCTGTTCGGTTTATTTACCAGCTGTAAGACTGGAGAACACCTATGTTTTCATGGTTAAGAAAAAAAAGTGAACTTCAGTTGCTTTTGGTAGAGGAGAACCAGTTGAAGTCTCTTTCAATAACCTTTCCCCCTGTGTTTGTGAAGGAGCGAACGTGAACAGGACCACAGCCAACAACGACCACACGGTGCTGTCGCTGGCCTGCGCTGGGGGACACCTGGCAGTTGTGGAGCTACTGCTGGCTCACGGGGCTGATCCTACCCACAGGCTGAAGGTTGGTGGTTCAACTACCTTGTGTTCCTCTGAGGCAGTTTTTCACCTCAAAACTGAGGCTATCCAAGCCAGTTTGCTCCTCTTGTGTTCTCTGCAACTGGCCCGACGTGTCGTGGTTTGAATAGGAGAGAGATGCAAGAGATGGCATTTCCAAGAACAGGTATTAGGCTCATGAGCACATTTATGGAAGTTAGAGTTAGGAGAAAAGCAGGTTTATTGATTAATGTGATGTAAAGGTTGCACTCCAGTTGTAAGGTCTTAATTGTAGAAGACAAAAATTTAAACAGTACTAGTTATTTTGAAAAGACTTCAGAATCCTTAAGGTTAGATGTGGGCTTACTGCAGATTGGGCTAATAAATATTCATTCAATCTTCATATGTACGGTGTCATGTGTCCCAAAATGCTTCAGTCTTGTCCTGTTTTGCTGATGCTGTTTTCTAATACTGTGATTGTTCCCTCTTTAGGATGGATCAACGATGTTGATAGAGGCGGCTAAAGGTGGTCATACCAGCGTGGTTTGTTACCTTCTAGATTACCCAAACAACTTGCTTTCTGCTCCTCCACCTGATGCTACTCAGCTGACCCCACCATCCCATGATTTAAATAGGGTAAGATTTAAGGGCTGCTTGGCTGTGGATTTGTGGGGCTTTTCTGCATTTCTTCTCAAAGCTCGCTGAGAGTTTAAAGAAGTCTCATAATTTTGTGAACACACTGAAAATGACTTTGAGCTGCTTTGAAAAAGTCTCTTTGAGCATCACTGTGTAGTGCATTCATCGTTCTTCTGACTGCTCTGTAAATATTATTGGAAAAAATCGAGGGGAAAAACTCCAACAAGTGGAAAGCTCTGTTTTAATGAGGCTCGTCTTCAGAATTATATTTGTAGCCCACTGTGGCTCGTATTGGCTTTACCACAGTATAGCACTGTAGCGTGCTGAGATGAGTCTTGATTGGCAAGTAATTTCTTAGGTTAAAATTGCAAAGTGCGTAGAAGTCAGATCTCAAATTGTTGACTATTAAACTCAGCATTTAAAAAAAAAAAAAAAGTATTAAATGTTACCGTGAAAGTCTGCTTTTCTAACAGGTTTTGTTTACCTTCTATTGAATTATAACTAGATTAGAGTATGAGAAAAGTAATCTGTTAGTATCCAACGTTTTAGGCTCCTCGTGTACCAGTGCAGGCGCTGCCCATGGTCGTCCCACCCCAGGAGCCTGACAAACCCCCTGCTAATGTCGCCACAACCCTTCCCATCAGAAATAAAGGTCAGTCTTAGTTCCGGAGCTTCTTTTCTAAATATCCTTCCTAGGTAGAAGATAGAGGGTTGCACTTCTAGCAGGGTAGTTCCTATGAAGAGTGTTTATGGATTCGGTCAACGAAACGGCAGTTTAATATTTTTATTTTTTTTTAAGGATTGTTTGTCCACCAAATACGAAGTATCAGTCAGCTAACCCTGTAATCATAAACCGTCAAGAAATCTGCCTAAGTAAATATGTTAAAAAAAAAAAAAAAAATTAGTCTGACATAGTGGACTAATGCAAACTGTTGCCCAGAAACCTATATAGATTTGATAATGGACGTTGTAAAAACAATGACAATCTCCATATGGCAGTTGATTTGATAACTTGTTGTTACTTAGGGTAGTAGTCCTGGAGTGGGTTTGACTGATTTGATTGAAGGCGGAATTTCTTGTGCTATAAAATATTTAGTCTGATGTGGCTCAGGTCCTCCTAGGACTAAATTTGCATTGATTTTTACATCACCATTTTGACACTTAACGCTTTCTGTACTTAAGAACTCTCTTCCCAAACAATTTTTTGCCAAGGACCAACAGTAGTGCAAATACAGGCGTGCATGTCATAAAATTAATGCTGTGTGTACACTTGTATTGTTCTGGAAATACAGCGAGGATGACTGGAAGAAACTGGGCACCTCCACTGCCTCAAACCCTGAGTTTTGATTTGCCTTTCGCCCTTCAAAATTAACCGATTGTTCCTTCTCCAGCCGGTTATGGCAGCCCGTGTCAGCTGTGTTACTGTGGACTTCTTCGTAAAAGCTGAATGGGATGAGTCCATCGCTCGGTCGTGCAGGAAGGCTGAAACACGTGCCTTGCCTGGGCAGAGAGCTGAGTTTGGACACAGGGCAAAGCCCTGCTCTGCTATGGATAGAACGTGGTGGCTAAACATGCCCTGTTAGATCACCTCCACTAGAAATGGCCATCCTGGGTTCTAGCGCTGTTTTGTCAGCGGGGCAAAGCTGGATACCTGTAGTGAAAGGATTCAGTAGTCCTAGAAAGCGTAGTGCTTCTTAAAATACACTAAGTTATTGACAGATCTGGTGGCCTAGAACAAGTCACCTGTCCCTCGAGATGTTTTCACATCACTTTTGCTGTGCTTCAGGGCTGTGACCATACGTTTATGTCTTAACGCCATCCCAGCCACAAACCATGGAGTAAAGGGACAGCATATCCTTTCTTTTTTCTTTTTTTTTTGTTTCCATTTACCTGGTAGCACCACTTGATAACAGTGGCTCGCGAGACAAATCGCCTCATTTGTCAAAAGTGTAAGGATTGTTGGAGTAAATACCTCAACGCAGCGCAGGGTTATGTGGGGTGTAGGCGCAGTAATTGCCACGCGGCTGCTGAGTTCAAATTGATAGCCCGAGACAGGGTTTTCTTGGAGGGCTTCCTGGTACAGGCTGACCTTCTGGGGATGCTGTGCCACGGTGCGTAACCGGCCGCTGAGCATCCCAGGGGGAGCTCTGTAGTGAAGGATGCCGTTCGTATGCACTTCCTGTGGTTCTGAGGGGGTTTCTTTTTCACACAGCTGCTTCTAAACAAAAGCCCAGCAGTCATTTGCCAGCATCAAACCAGGATGTGCAGGGTTACATCACCAATCAGTCTCCAGAGAGCATTGTAGAAGAGGCTCAGGGCAAGTTGACAGAGCTGGAGCAGAGGATCAAAGAAGCCATAGAGAAGAACGCTCAGCTGCAGTCCCTGGAACTGGCGCACGCTGACCAGCTCACCAAAGAGAAGATCGAGGAGCTGAACAAAACGAGAGAGGAACAAATCCAGAAGAAGCAAAAGATCTTGGAGGAACTGCAGAAAGTGGAGCGAGAGTTACAGCTGAAAACTCAGCAGCAGCTCAAAAAGCAATATCTAGAGGTAAAAGCGCAAAGGATTCAGCTCCAGCAGCAGCAGCAGCAACAGTCTTGCCAGCATCTGGGACTACTGACTCCCGTTGGGGTAGGAGAGCAACTCTCAGAGGGAGACTATGCGCGATTACAGCAAGTGGACCCCATCTTGCTTAAAGATGACCCTCAGCAAGCTGCCGCGCAGACGGGTTTTGCACCAATTCAGCCCCTGGCCATGCCACAAGCTTTGCCGCTGGCAGCGGGTTCCTTACCTCCGGGGTCCATCGCAAACCTTACAGAACTGCAAGGTGTTATAGTTGGACAGCCAGTGCTGGGCCAGGCACAACTGGCAGGGCTGGGGCAAGGAATACTGACAGAAACACAGCAAGGGCTAATGGTAGCCAGCCCTGCTCAGACGCTCAATGACACGCTGGATGACATCATGGCAGGTGGGTTTATATTGTTACGAGCAGGTATAATAATTTGCTTGACCACTGGAGGGGATGTCCACTTCTCTCTGTGTGTGTGTGTGTGTTTGTGTATTCCTGCTAGCCCTACGGCAAGGACCACCACTAGCCTCCTCATCCCTGTCTGCAGGAGTTGAGAAAACTAGACTTAACTTTTCAATTTCAGGGCTGCCTTTCTTTTTGTTGAGCAAACCGGTGCTTGTTTGTCAGGTTGGTATGTCAGAAGTGGCTTTTTTGACTCCTTGATAGGTTTTTTTTTTTGGGGTGATATGCTAGGGTTTGGCAGTTCTACTTCAAGCTGTTTGTAGCTCAGGAGCAACATCTTGACACTATGGGCCAGTTCTTTGGAGCAGGTGACTGGAACCTGGCTTGGAGCAACTACAGCACCACGACAAGCCCTGGGGTGTGTAAGGAGCCTCTAGGCTTGTCTTTTGAGAGCAGCTCAAGCTGGCCTTGAATACTCCACCTATTGGAAGCTTATACTTATCTTTGGCAAAAAAAAAAAAAAAAGATGGTAATCCCATGACTTTTTAAAAAGTCTACTCATAAAAGTGGCTGCTTTTCCAGTGAAAACCAAATTCAGCCTTAGCAAATCCTTTTTAATAGCTTTGGAGAATTCTTTACCCTGTGACATCAGTGCTTCAAGGCCTTATGCAGTAAAAAGAACGAAACAGGTTTTAAGTACTGTAGGAAATAAGAGTTCAGTTCGTGTTGCTTTCCTTTACACCCACTTCAGTCGCACTTAGTACCCCTTCTGTGTTAAAGTAGTCACTGAAATACTGGTTTTGGCTGCTGAATACACATCAACAGTTAGGAAATAGTATTAAAAATGTCATGTCACTTGGTGAAAAGGTGCTGGGGTGCTCTTGATGAAGCTGATGCGCTTTGATTTTTCTAAGTGCTGTCTATTTTGAGGTGTCTGCTTTGTGAAACACACCAGGGTGAGGAGAGGCAGGTCTGCAGAGGGCCCTAGCCCAGCGGTGTGGAGCTGTTCCTGCCTGTGCTGCAGGAGTTACTGGGGTACAGGAATGGTGCAGGGTCAATAGAGGATACAGTATTGGCTAAAAATACCAGGTGGTGATTGTCTGCAATAGTTGGAACACCCCTTTTGAAATCAGGCACCTAATAAGTAACCTGATGTTAAAGCCTTGTTAAAGGTTACTGAAACGTAGGGGGGCTGCAGAGATTCCTTCAGAAAAGCTGCTGTTAGAGGTGTAGCCTAGGCGGAGAGAAGCTGCCAGTGGGTAAAAACCAACCCTGATGCATGAAAAAGTAGATAAAACTACATCCCTCATGCGTTGGTAGTGAAGATTTGTCTTGGGGGGAGCTGCTGGGATACATACCGATAGCAGCGACCCGATTCCATTGATAATTGCAGATATTGGCTACTTGGGAAGAATCTGTGCAGTGCACTTCAGTTGTGGTTAAAGATAACTCAGAGTCGGGACAACGGCATATATCATCCTAAGAATCTGTGATTTTAACATCTGCCGTGTACCCGGATGCTCCTGCCTGTCTTTTAGGGAAAGGTCAGGGATTTCCAGTGTGCCAGGGTGAGTGTTTCCGTACTGCTTGGTCCCAGGTGTGGGTAAGTGCATGCACACACAGCGGGGAATGAGGTGTGAGTTGCACTCTGGGAGGCACTTGTAGCAAAAAACTCTTAAAAGCAGTACAGATTCAATTCCATCTTTGCTTTTCTGTGAAGTGACTGGGTTTAGGTGGGTTTTTTGACCGTTTTTTTTTTTGTTTTTTGAAGCCAGACTAGACACAGACTCGAGTCTATAACTGCAGTGCCAGCATGAATCCACATGAATTTAGTGTGGAGGTGAAACAGGCTTCACGTAACGCAAAACATTTAAGCAGCAGCTAAGTATTTTCTTGGTAGCTTTGTGTATTGCTTTGATAGGAACCTTCTAGAACATTCTGTGGATTTAAATTTCTCTGCATGAGGAGATGAGTTCCATAGCAGAGCTGGCTTGCAGCAGCCCTTACAGCAACAAAGCTTCACCTTGACTCTGCAAACTCCATCTAATGTTTACCTCGTGCTTAATGGGTTGCAAACAATGAGTTTAATTTTCCTGTTTTAAGCCCTTGTTTTAAACCAAGGCCAGGTGTGCGAGTGCTGGTGTTTGTCAGAGACAGGGGTGTTGCTGCAGGGGCCAAGTTCAGAGTAGGATCGCTCGCTAATTGAGAAGTTAATTGGTGTTAGCGATTTGCCTGGAAACAGAGGGAGAGAATGTACCAAATTAAGGGGGTTTGGGTTGTTTATTTTAGAGAACAGAATAAGGTAGGTTGAAAAAGTAATAAATAATCTTTCAGTTATAGCTCGGGGCTCCTTTCTGCTCCTGCTGGAGCTGCTGAGGAGCAGGAGCTTGGCTCTGCAGCTCCAGCTGTGGGGCAGGGTCTGTTTGCTGGGAAATCAGGGAACATGAGTCGGTTTTTAGGGTTTGTTACGTAACTCTTGGATGAAAACAACATTAACAATTTAACATGGCATATGTTAAGTGGTGTGTTAAGGATATAAAGGAAAAAATACATTCCTGTTTTTAATAGCAAGCTTTTTTAAAAGTAGTAACTACTCAGAGGATTTTGGTCCCATAACAGCCCCAGAAAGAGTTTCAGGAGTCGTGAAGCACTTGATGAGATGAGTTCCTGGAAGCTGCCTTGTGGGATGAGTCAGTTTTAACTGAAACTGTCTAAATTCATATGTAAGAAAGAATATGCATCGACTGCGAGTTCTTCACAGAAACTCCATACTGAAAAAATAACTGCAGAGCAGCAGTATCAGCGGAAAATCAGAAGGTTCTGTCCCACTGGTGACCTGTGCAGGGGCCGCAGCGAAGTGCGGATGCTTTTCTGCCCTGCTGTAACTAAAATTGGTCACAGTTGTTCTTGCCAGTGGATGGTAAATGCTTTTAGAGCTCTATCCTTGGAATGTTCAGAGCTGTTGGTGCACAGAAGCAGCGCCCCGTGTTTGTATTGCAATCCAGAACAGAACTTCCACTCTTGTCACCCAAGGCACGTTGTGCATCTGAAGTGTTCTCCATTGACTTGACGCGTGTGTGGCAGGAACACAGCTTTTAATAACTTCAGATAGTACAGAGAAACTGGGGGCAGAGGAGAAGACGCTGATGTGGACCCAGTCTGTTGAGTTGGCTTGGGACAAGTTGGGAAAAAGAGGAGGTTTCTCAGATATTTCTTGTTACTTTTTTGTTTGTCGGTCCCTCATCTTGAGTTACTGCGCTGTAATGTTAAACATTTCATCCATCTGCTCTTGACGTTGCAGGAGATAAGAGCAACACTGTGCCCACAGTCAGACAGCGCTAGTAAGAAACTTAATGGCGTGAAGGTGGAATGGGATTAGGAAGGTGCTTTGTTTCAGTTCACACCTTGTGCTTAGTGATGATAGGAAGTATTCAGGGAAGCAGCAAACCTGAGCAGTGCAAACAACCCCGTGTTCCTTCTCAAGATGTCAGGTTTTTCTCTCCAGACACCCCGTTAGATGTAGGACATGTAGAGCAGTGAGGAAAAAAACCCCATTGGTTTAAATGTTAAGTATCTTGTGTTAGTTTTCAGGTTTTTTAATTTGTCAGCTTGGCTGTTTTCTTTCCTCCCCTGACACTGGGACACTGGGGCTGCATTTGTAAGGCCAAATGCTTCTCTGGAAGGTGATTGGGCTTGGTGGAGAAGGTAGTAGCTGTGAGGATGTCTCTTTTTTTTTTATTTTTTATTTTTTTTATTTTATTTAAGCTAAGAGAAAGTGGAGATGTCCAGAAGGAAACCAATCTGAAGAGCAGCCATGCTCGTACTATAATCTGGCCCCAAACTGGTTGTCTAATATCCAAACCAGTGTAAAAGCCTGTGACTGGAGTAGTCAAAATGGTGCTTGGGGTGATGGGTTCCGACAAAGAAGCTTGACCTTATTTCATAATGTGCTTAAGACCGCTAGCTGGTCCCAGACCAAGGCAGGTATATACTAAAATATTCTAATAGCTTCCAAGAGCTTTGAAGACTTCATCATCCCAGGCATGAAGTAATGTTTTCAAGCTGAAGTACAGAATTTTAGTCCGATTTTGCCCCTGTCAGAATAGGTGGAGGGGAGAGGGGAAGGGTAAACCTCTGCCTGTCACTGCATTTAGATTTGCTCATCTCTGGTTACTCTTCTCACTGCTCAACATTCTTGTGAAAACCTTTTGGCTTATTGAAAACTTTTAATATTTTTATTTAGACACAGTGAAGATTCTATTCATTGCCCTTGGCATGCACAGATGATGTTGAAATAAATACAATCAAAGTCATTATCTGTAAAAATTAGTATCTTGTCTCGGTGACATGCTGTAGGGATATGAACTATATTTGCTATGAATTATTGCTGAAGCATGGTGGAAATGTATTTAATATGAGAACTGTAAGTCAAGATGCATATTCTCCACTAGCAGATGTAAAACCATTTATACATGGGATGTACAATAAAGGTTTTCTTCCTTCTGGAAAGAGGGGTGCTGACTTTTAACCATGTCTTTTTTTTTTTTTCCTCTTTTTTTCCCCTCCTCTCAGTGTAATACCATGGGTATAAAACAGAGACTGTGCCTGAATTGAGAACTTCCTAACTACCTTGATTTTTTTGATTATTTTTTTTTTAAGTCTTAACAAGTTTACTAGTACCTCTTGTAATACAGAGACATTCCCTGTTGGCACCACAGCAGTGATTCTTAGCAACTGGTTAAAATACACGTGCTGCTGTTGCAGGGTAACTTTTTTCATATGTGGATTATTTGATGATCGTGCTTTTCTATCACCGGAGTTAAGCATATCTGGTTAGTTTCCAGTCCATTTTACCATCATTAACGGGTTATTTTGGACTAGATGTGAGAGTCAATAATCACGATCCTTTTTAATTCCGCTGCTGTTTTGTGCTGCTTTAACTTCTTCTTTGAACTTACAGAAAGACCGTAAATCTGCTGTTTTTTCCCAGCTCTGTGTTCTGATCATGTATGTGAAGAGAGGAGCAGGAGTGGAAATGGGCAACTTCTTGTCCTTTTGTATGAAACCAAGTGGAAGTTGGGGTTTTAGGTTCTATCTCTAATTTGCAGTCAGAATAAGGAATGAGCCCAGTTTGAACTCGATGCTGCACTGGAGTGATAATTGTGTTACGACCTTCGGGTGGTTCTCCTGCACAGAGCTCCCAAAGGCCATAGCTTTTCACCTTCTCTTCAAATATTTTGGCTCAGCTTCTGTATGTTTCCTTCATTCCATACCTACTGTGAACAAGGGAACAGTTTTCAAAAGGCGCTCTGATATAAAGATCAGAGACAAAAAGAGTTTGAATCTTGATTTACTCTTTAATATAAGGTTAATTATACTTTTAATGTTATGAGTTGGGGGTTCTTTGTTCCTCTCAGTGACATATATTAGCTGCTGGGGGATTTGATCTAGGAAGTCCAGAAATGAAATTAATAATGGAGAAAGAACCTAGCTGTCATACAGGAGGGAGTACCTAAATTGGCATGTTAGGGTACAACTTTTGTGGCATCCCTTGAAAAACTTACTACTTCAAATTAAATATAGGAGCTAATTATGGATGGCTGGCAGTTAAGGACACTGCTGGTAATTAAACCCACTTGACAAATGAGCAGGACTTTAAAAGTTGGGGATAAAGGGGCATTATTTTGATAAGGTTACTCGGTGGTGTGTATTAGATCAATGCTGACAGTATGTGGAAATTGCTTTCCTTTTCATTTTGCAGTCAAAGGTGCTTTTGTGAACTTGCCAGGAGAAGTGAATAGTGTTTTCTTCTTTGCTGGTCACACCTGGGAAAGGCCTGTAGAAATACTGGAGAAAAGGCAGGGAGAAAACTATTGAGTTCTTTTTAAGGGAAAAAAAAAAACACCCAAAAAGTAGGAAAATGGGAGATTTTCACCAAAGGCTGTTTGAGATACAAGTTTGCTCTGTACTTTTAAATGTTCTGTGTATGAAATGAATTTCAGGCAGTCAGTGCTTTCGTGTGGTGTCCATACGCTGTCACCAGCTGTAAATCAGTAAATGCCTTTGGCTTACCCTAACGACCTTCAAAGTTTCTGCAAAACGGCTTTTAAGAAGCTTCTGCTTTTCTGGTTTCACCCAGTTCTGCCGTGTGAGCACCCTGACGCCAGCGCTGCCGCTCCTCGCTGGGTCTGAAGGGGCTGGGGGGTCACGGTCAGACAGACTGTTACACGGGAGTCTTTAAACTCTTTTAAGAAAAATTGCATAGGTACCCGTTGAGTGGACTTGTTCTGCAGCCCTGCTGCTACAGGTATGGAACTGCTGGTCCCAAGAACGGCTGGCTTGATGTGGGAAAGAACTTGGGTAAAATAAAATAAAAAAAAAAATATATCACAAAACCCAAACTTGGTGGGCTTCTAGAAGACACACCAGTTTGCTACTTACCTATTTGTTTGATTGAATACAGTTAACCTTTATCATAGTTAATAATTCAAAGAGTTAAAAGTTCAAAGATTGGGTTATATATGTGGAAAATAAGTATTTGTGGAAAACGAAGGTTTTTTTGGGGGCGTCCTGTCTGTCGGTGGGAGTTCTGTCCCACTGTCCATTCGTTGTCACGTTGAGCTTTCCGAGGCGAGGTGTTTTGCTTTTACTGAGTGTGGTCGTTCTGTCCCACAGCAGTGAGTGGAAGAGCATCTGCCATGTCCAACACTCCCACCCACAGCATCGCCGCTTCTGTCTCCCAGCCGCAGACGCCGACGCCGAGTCCCATCATTTCTCCCTCGGCCATGCTGCCCATCTACCCTGCCATCGACATCGATGCCCAGGTGAGCCAGAGGGGCTGTTTTCCTCCTTCATCCTGAATAATTCAACAATAACAAATGGCTTGGGGGCTAGAGACTTGATTTAGAATAACAGAATCGTCCAGGTTGGAAGGGACCTTAAGATCATCTAGTCCAACCATCACCCTCACTCTGTTAAAAAACCATCACTAAGCCATGTCACTAAGCACTGTCTCAACCCATCCTTTAAATCCCTCCAGGGATGATGCCTCAACCCCTTCCATGGGCAGCCCATTCCAAGGCTTCATAACCCGTTCCATGTAAAAATTGTTCCTAATCTCCAATCTGAACTTCCCCTGGTGCAACTTGAGGTCATTTCCTCTTGTCCCATCACCTGTTTCTTGGGAGCAGAGACCGACCGCCCCTGGCTAC
>JAOQGH010000032.1:1255066-1269335 GCA_025769975.1 Gallinago jamesoni
CTTGTGCTCCAGACCCCTCACCAGCTCCATTGCCCTTCTCTGGACCCGCTCCAGCCCCTCAATGGCTTTTTTGTGGTGAGGGGCCCAAAACTGGACACAGCCGTCGAGGTGGGGCCTCACCAGTGCCCAGTCCAGAGGGACGGTGACCTCCTGAGTCCTACTCACCACGCTGTTCCTGACCCAGGCCAGGATGCTGGTGGCCTTCTTGGCCACCTGGGCACACTGCTGGCTCATGTTCAGCCAGCTGTCGACCAGCACTCCGAGGCCCTATTCCGTAGGGCAGCTCCAGCCACTCTGCCCCCAGCCTATAGCATCCATGGGGTTGTTGTGAGCCAAGTGCAGAACCTGGCACTCGGCCTCGTTGAACCTCATCCCATTGACCTTGGCCCATCCATCCACTTGCTGCTTTGAGAAAGCCTGTGTGACTCCCCAGAGAGCTGCAGCCCACTTTCCTCTGTACTCTCACCGAACAAAAGAGGAGGTCTTGGGATGACTAAGTGCTTGTGTTTTTTATTTCTTTGTTGTCACAGTGATGATGAGAAACAGCAAAGTTGTCTTCTGACAGAAGTTAAATATTTTTCTAAGACAAAAATAAGCCTTAAAACGTTGCACGCTGTTTTCCTTGAAGCTGTTGGCCAGTGATCACCCAGCTTGACAGAAGTATGGAAGTATTGAAACTAATAATTTCACTAAGTTTTTTAACAAGAGGAAGTAACGCCAGCTTTCGTTTCCACTGAAGAAAAGGCATTTCTGTATGGAAAGTAATTTTAAAAAGGGCTACTTTGTGTTGACTTGCAGCTAGCTGGCCATCGGCAAACCCCATGCATATACCAACTGGTGTATGTACATGCATTGCTCTGGACTACACGTAACGGGGCTAAGTTGTGGGCAGTGCAGAGAAGAGGAAAGGCCTGAGACTGGGGAGAAGGGGTGAGAAACCTCTGGAAAACCATTCCTGGCCACTTCAGCCTGCTGGTGACACTTGGCTTTGTTTCTGCTGTGACCACATCCCCAAGCGCTTGCCATAACCTGGCTGGTCCTGGTGGTAGACACCAGCGCAGATCACGGTTATAAGTTGCCAACTACCCTGGGTCATAACAGAGTAAATCCAAATTCTCAGGGTAGCCAGGAAACGTGGGTTTGGGGTGGTTTTGGTGTTTGTTGTTGTTTAAGGAGAGCGAGATGTTGCTTCAGTCAGTCCCTGTGCTGTAACTAACAGTCCTCAGAGTCTCCTAGTTGCTCTTACAGGTAGGATGGTGGTCATTTAGGTGGGCCCTGCCAGCAGTGAGAAATTAAATGCCCATTGTTTCATTGCAAGTCTTCATTGGGCAGAATTAAGGGTGTTAAGGGCTCTCTGCTGTTACTGAGAACTATACGGCTGGAAATGCTCACCTGGGGAGACAGTGTATGACTCCTCTAAAGGGAAAAATCTTGACATCAGAGCGTGACCTCTAAGGCCTAAGACTTCTGTATGATTCCAGTTCTTTTGTTCTTCTCAATTACTGTGATCTGTGGACTGACTGTAGCTGACTTCTGCTGCTCAGCGGCTTCAGCAGTGGTGAGATCAGGGAATTTTCCCCCCTTTGGTTTGACCAGAGGGTTAAGAGTGAAACACAGAATTCACGTTGTCATTATACCACCTAACGGTCACAGTCAGGCAGCGGGGAAGAAGCTGCTCTAGTTACAAAGCACAGGTCACATCTCGGTTCTTGTCAGGATCTGTTCTCAAATCTCCCGGAAGCTGATAGAACAGGGTTGTACTTGAAAAAGGAAATATTTATCTGGTTGTGTATATGGTGTCTTTTTCTTTCAGACCGAGAGTAACCATGACACGGCGCTGACACTTGCTTGTGCTGGTGGCCACGAGGAACTGGTGCAAACCCTGCTGGAGAGAGGAGCTAATATTGAACACCGGGACAAGAAAGGTGGGTGTCTCCCTGGCAGTACAGGGGTTCTCCAGTGTATGGCACTAAATACGCAATAAACATAGTCTTTACGTGAAGCTTTTAGGCTTCCTTTTGTGGTGGTTTGACTTAGGTCACTTAATCTGTGAATGTGGACTCTTCAAACATCCTTTTTCGTTTCAGGGTTTACTCCTCTTATTTTGGCTGCTACCGCCGGGCACGTGGGTGTTGTTGAAATCTTGCTGGATAACGGAGCCGATATTGAGGCTCAGTCGGAGAGAACCAAGGACACTCCCTTGTCCTTGGCTTGTTCAGGAGGGAGGCAAGAGGTACAGTACAACTGAAGTCATCAAAAGCTGTGTGTAGACTGCACTAAAGAATCTTCCAGAAAAGTTCCCGTACCTTAACTCACCATTCTGTTTCAGGATGGTATGCTTTAAAAAAGCTGCAAAGGGCTTCACGTTTTTTAAGTTACGTATTGCAGCATGTCTCATATAGATTGCTGCTTCCCTTTTTATAAGCTGGACCACTGCTGTGCAGGTGAAGTTATGAGGTTAATCATTAGGGGCTCATTATGGGCCTTTTACCAGATAACCAGATGTAGGTATGAAAGTGACTGTCATGAGTGTTCTTGTTGAGAAGCAGGGGTTGGACACAAATTGGTTCCACATATGATCCAAGAGGGTTTTCTAATGGATTCTCTCTAGGCTGTGGGATATGGGAGTACAGCAGGTGGCTCCAGTGTTTCTCACTAAGAACATGAAAAAAAAAAAATAATTTTTCAGATGATTGATCACAAGTGTAGGGAAGGTTTTTTTGAATGTTATAGGAAATACTTTTTTCTGTGACTTCATTATGAAGCCTGCATCTTGATTTTTCTCCAATGTTGGTTACAGATGTGTATAATTCTGTTAAAGCTTCTGCTGTTTGGATTGCAAAAGCCCCAGTGGGGTGTGTGATCCAGTGTGGGACTCCCCGTCCTCTGGGGCCCTCTGGAAATCAGTGAGGCTGGAGGCACCTCTCCTGCTTCTGCAGGTTGTCCTAACAGTGATGCTGTGGTGTTTAAACACTCATCACTTCCATAGATAAAATCTCCCTGAAAACTGACATCTCCTGTGGCCTGTTCTCAGTGCCTGGGAAGCTCTCAGAGGGCAGGGGTGGCTGCAGGGACACTCGGGTGCTCGCTGGTGAAGGGAGAAGCCTGCTTTTTTAGTATCTCTCCCGTGGCAGCCTTTGTGGCCAGCAGCCTCAGGCAGCAAAGGTGTGAATGTACGCTTGCCTTTTTGATCTGTGCTTCTCAAACAGTATTTCTTGGAGGAATGCATCATGGTTTTGGGGAAAGACGGTGGGAGAACACTGGGCTGTGGGCAGAGGAGCTGATGCCAGGATGCCCTCCCACCCCAAGTTTTGTATTTGGCAGGGTGTCCTGTGGTTTCATGGGAAAATGTTCTGATTGAAAAGCCCTTCAGTTGTAAGGGTCTAATCTAAACAGGTTTTATGCTTAAAAGCCAGAAGTGGAGCAAACGAGGCGTTGCACTGGAGATGACACAGGGGGTTTCACCTCAGTGTTCGTGTTGATTTTACATAGTAAGATAGTTGAGTTTCTGGTCAAGTCGTCTGCATTACAGAATGTAAGCTTCATGTAGAATATGAATTGTTTGGGTTGAAAAGGAATTCGTAAGGAAGGAATAATGTAAGAAGTGCTTGTGTTGGTTTTGTCAATGTACAGAGAAAAACAAGGGGTGCAAATGTTAATTTTTGTCATGGCTCTTGCGTGAGATCTCTGTGTACGATCTACACCCTGTTCCATGTGGTGGTGTAAGTGGAGAACATCAGATGAAATGTGCAACTGCTTTCATGTTTGCTCCACAGCTTCAGTTTGAGGATGAGTTTTTAACTTGATAGTGACCCAAGCATTAAAATGGGAGAGCACTAAAAGCAAGAGCATGTTGTATATTCTGATTTCCACCGGAATCTCTGAGTTTGGCAGTCCTTAAAGACAGCTGAAATAATCATAAAAGACCTCAAATTTTTCTCTCTGTACAAATAAGTATGAATGGTTTTAGCATGCTAATGAGCAATCATGATTTTTAAAGGCAGTTTTACAGTGACTCTGGAAACATGGTTCAGCCTCATCTGTCCATGGGGTGAGGGGTGCAGGGAAGCAACGGAGTAAAATCGCTTGTGTACTGTTGGAAGATGTCAATGGTATATTTAGGCTTCAAAACAATTTGCCCTGGACAGATTTGCAAATTCAGGAGAAAACCAGATGTTATTTCTTGAAACACTGCAGGTGGTGGAGTTGCTGCTAGCTCGGGGGGCAAACAAAGAGCACAGGAATGTTTCCGATTACACACCTTTGAGCCTCGCCGCTTCTGGGGGCTACGTGAACATTATCAAGATTCTGCTAAATGCTGGGGCAGAAATAAATTCCAGGCAAGTTCCCTTTTCCACCCCTTCTCTTATGGTTTCTGTACTGTTCTTAGTTTTGACCCTTTCCAGAAGGACTTCTTGACAACTCTGTGGAGCAAAATCTTACTGTTCTTTCACGATTGCAACCACTGCACTGTTTAATTTGTAGTAGGCTCCTTTCCCCTTAAGTTAGAAGCGGAAGGTGTTGACTGTGTGTTTCTAGTCTTCTTTTATCTTCTCTGTACTTTGTTAACTTCTTTCCTACGGCATACCATCGGTCTTCTTTGTCAAAGATGGAAATTTCTCTTTGTTGCGGCTGGGCTGCTGATGGAAAGGAGCTCTGGGTTACGTGAAGAGTGTGTGTGTGTTTGTCCCTTTGTTTTTCCCGTGGAGTTGAAGGCAGGCTGCTTCTGTGTGTGTATGGGTGTGTGTAATGCTTTTGCATCCATTGGGAGGGAGAAGACAGCTCAGCTGTGCCCTGCAGGAGCCAAGTGAAAAGTCCCAAGGAAAAGTTCTTGCTCCTCGTAAGAGATGTCTTTGAATTTACAGCAATTAAAAGTATCTCTAAGTAGAAATATTTGCCGAAGCACCACTACTATGGAGAACCTCTTGTAGTTTCCTTCATAGTTGCTGCGTGGCTGAGTTTTTGGGCTTGGATAATTACTTTGCCTTCGCTAGTGTTAATCACATTTCCACAATGACTTTATGTTTTACGGCGTGGGTGGGTTTTTTTTTTCCTTTTTTTCTCTTTCAGAACTGGTAGCAAATTGGGCATTTCTCCCTTGATGCTGGCAGCCATGAACGGGCACACAGCTGCTGTCAAGCTCTTACTGGACATGGGCTCTGACATAAATGCCCAGATTGAGACCAACAGGAACACGGCGCTGACTCTGGCGTGTTTCCAGGGCAGGACCGAAGTGGTCAGCCTGCTGCTTGATAGGAAAGCTAACGTGGAGCACAGAGCTAAGGTAAGGAGCCAACACCTCAATGAGTCTCCAAAAAGAGATGCTCTTAGTCTTGGCTTCTGCGGTCATCTGATGGTTTTCTTGCCTTTTGTGCAAGGTGGCTTCTAGTTCAGTTGATTGACCTGAACCATGTATTGTAAAGAAAAGTTAGTGGCTGCACTTAAGGACTGAAATTTTGGGGGTTACACAGTTCATCAGAAAACAAGTGTTTCTTCTGAAGCCTTAATTAATCTTCAGATGCTTGCAGGCATATGAATAGTAGCCCATTAACTTAATAAAAATAGAAGGATTTAATATATTGAAAAAATAACTAGACCGCTGGCCTCGGTGTGCTCATGGCCTGGTGTCTTCTGTCCAAGCAGCTGCTGATGTCCCCAGTGATGACACCGAATTGAAGGGGATGTGTGTGTGTGACAGTCTGTCAGTTGGCCCCAACCCTTTTCATGGGAGAAAAGGCTCTTCACTGGAAAAGATGTTGCTGGAAGCTTCAGTAAAATACACCTCCTCCCCCCAGCTAATGGCTTGTTTTTCCCTCTTGCTTGTCCCAGACCGGTCTGACCCCGCTGATGGAAGCAGCGTCTGGTGGCTACGCGGAGGTGGGCAGAGTTCTGCTGGACAAAGGGGCAGATGTCAACGCTCCTCCTGTCCCTTCCTCCAGAGATACAGCTCTGACCATTGCAGCAGACAAAGGGCACTACAAATTCTGTGAGCTCCTCATCAGCAGGTACTGTCTTGGCAAGTGTGCGGCTTGAAGAAAAATACCTTAAATGCAGCCAGATTAGACTCCAGGGTAGGAAATGGGAAGGGTTCTGTCGACCATTACTAGGTATTTTTATTTATCAAAACTGACCAAACGAAGTTGTCTAGCGTTAGAGTGCTTGCTTCTGCCCAAATGGACTAAATCAGTTTTTCCTTTCCCACTGAATGTTCGAAATAAACAATTTCTTGTAAAGTTACCGATGTGTTACTCGTAATCGTGGCACACAGCCGTTTCAGATGGTAGTGCTAAGTCCTTAAACAGCAGAAGTTGGGCACAAAACATATGTCTTAATGATTTCTTTTGTTTTTTGAGACTGATCACAATGTACATACAGTGTAATTATGTTTCCTGGCTGGCTCTTGGATATGTGGCTTCCCAAGTAGTAGAACTGGTTGTTGGCTTGCACTTGAAATGTCATGGGTTGTTCCGAGGAGTACAGTGAGCTGGTAGGTGTAGTTAATGAAGTAATTAGAGGAGCTTCAGGGACAGCTGAGAAACAGCATGAATTAGAGTATTAAAAAATGTTTTTAGGCTGAGTTGAAGCTCTTGACAGCATCAGAAGAAACAAAAATACAATTTTGGAAACTGAAGCCACTGTGTGACTGCATGTGTTTGATGTATAAACGAGTATGGAATTCTGCCCTGTTGTTCTTGTGTTGTGTGTCCAGTTGATACACGAAACAAAAGTCTGGTCTGGAGTTTTGATGGAAGGTGTTTGTTTTTGTAGAGGAGCTCACATCGATGTGCGTAACAAGAAGGGGAATACTCCGCTGTGGCTGGCAGCAAATGGAGGGCACCTGGATGTTGTGCAGCTGCTGGTTCAAGCTGGAGCTGATGTGGATGCTGCTGATAACAGGAAAATAACTCCTCTCATGGCAGCCTTCCGGAAGGTAAAGTAGGAAGTTCAACTGTGGTCTTACCTCATACTGCCTCAATCATCCCTACACACTTGTTATCAATAGAACATACCCAACAGAAACTACAAATTTAAAAATATGTCAACTAATTTTAATCCTTGGCATCAAATCCTAAAAAAATAGGTATATGTGTTACCTGTACAGTGTCTGTGTTAAATTCTAGTCCAAATTTGCTCTGTAGGCACTTCAGTGAGGCTGCTTCTCCTGGCTCTGTTGAGGGGTGGAAATTGCAGTGTGTTCTGCAGAGAGGGGGAGTGTGTGGTACAACTGGGGGGAAATTGGATGGGTTTCTTCTGCAAGAGAGGACAAGCACTTTTACAAAAAAAAAATAATAGTATGGTTTAGCCCGATTTGGCTCTAGATATAATAGTTGTTAGGAAGGAAGTGTGGTTCAAGTGCTGCAGTACTTGAAAAATTGCAGATGAGCATAGGAGGAGCCTGCAGCTGGGAAGCTGCCAGAGCTGGGAGTTCAGAAACTACCAAAATAAAAGGCAGAGCTGTGGGAGAGTGTGGCTGGAGACAGGGTACCTTGACAACAGGTGCCATGACTGCTGGCCTTCCCCTCCATTGTAAATGTGAAGAAACATCCCCCACTAGTTCAGGTGATAAAGATTTTAGAAAACCCCATTGTTTGAAGGAGTTGCACAGAGGGCTTGGGCTGGAGTGTTTCTGAGCAAAGCAGAAGCAGCTGGTCTGATATAAAGCCTTGTCCTTGAAATGTCTTCTCCAGGGTCATGTAAAAGTGGTGCGGTACCTGGTGAAAGAAGTCAACCAGTTCCCATCCGACTCGGAATGCATGAGATACATAGCGACCATAACTGATAAGGTAAGATTGTAGGAATTAAATATTTGAGGAGGAATAGTGCTGTGTCTCAGGTTTAGAGTCGATGTTATGAATGGCTGTTAGCCTCCTGGCACACCAGACTTCAGCTGAGGGATGTGTCCCTTTGGAATTTTTCAGAAAAAAAGCCATTGCAAAACCTGGGAACATGCAGCTACAGTAACTTTGTGTGCCTTAGTGCTGCGAGAACAGTGGGAAAGGTGGTGTTTGTTATCCATGCTTGTTTTCCAGCGTTCTCCCAGTCATCACCTCACTCTGCTCCACTTTCCCCCTGTTGAACAAGTTTGTACAGAGTTTACGGTGGTTTTTGCAGCGGGGAGGAGGAAACAGAATGAACTTCTGCTAAGAGTGTGTGTGAGCTTAAGTGTGAAGGTTCATAACTTTTTTTACAAAGTTTGTGCTAGAAAGAAAATCAAAAATATAATTAACAATAAAGTGATTTCTTATAGTATATTAGGCGTGCTGCTGCTCTTCCTTCTGGAGGTTCAGTCTCATTGAGTTTATCTTCAGCCCAGGTGAATGGGGTAAAAGCTACTTTATCATTTTTATCATTTATCGTTTACTTTATCATTTTAGGAGATGCTGAAGAAGTGCCACCTGTGCATGGAGTCCATTGTTCAAGCCAAAGATAGACAGGCTGCTGAGGCCAACAAAAATGCCAGCATTCTTTTAGAGGAGCTGGACTTGGAGAAGGCAAGTTGGGAGGGTTTGGAGCTGTGAAGATTTATTTGATAAAATTCCAGTTTCGCGTTCTTTCAAGTTTATAAGATTGAAAGTATGTATTAAAGTCTAGGAGTATGTGTAATTACTGTAACTGGGGCGTCCAGGGCCAAGCGTCTCGTTGCTCAGGTAATCTTGGAACTTCACTTTGCCTGTTATTCAGAGAAGTTGGATCAAGAACTCTCATATAACTATTTCCTCTGGAATAATATTGTACCAAAAGAAGTGTAATTTTTTGTTGAGTGCATGGTAGATTTTTCCGGTCACATTGGTATGGTACCGCTGAGACTCACGGGGTTACACAAAGAGGCTGGAAAATACAACCTGGAAAACTCTGACTTCAGTTTATAGGGTGCCTGTCCTGTTTCTATACTAAGCTTCTGTTAACTGAGTGAACTGCTTGGGAGAAATAAATACATAAAAATATGGATCGTAGAGAATTTAGCTTCTATTTTGTAAATATATGAGTCTCAAATGCAGCTTGCTAGGAAATGCTTGAGTTCCTTGAAATGCATGGGACATCTCATAATGCTGTTCCATCTGCTTGACTTGTAGCTGAGGGAAGAAAGCAGGAGACTGGCTTTGGCTGCCAAGAGAGAGAAAAGAAAGGAGAAAAGGAGGAAGAAAAAAGAAGAACAAAGACGAAAACTAGAAGAAATAGAGGCAAAGAATAAGGAGAATTTTGAACTTCAAGCTGCTCAGGAGAAAGAGAAGCTAAAAGCTGAAGGTGATTTAAAATAGTTGCCTTATTTTTGAAGCATGGCCTTGATTTTATTCACAGTATTTAAAAAATTGCTTTTCTTGTCAAAACTTTTCTTTTGTTTACCTTTTCTGTTAAGCCTGTAGATCCATGTGGTGGCTTTTTTGGTGTCTTTCTGCAGGAAGGAACTGCTGGCAGCAGCTTCATGGAGA
The DNA here is from genome assembly GCA_025769975.1 of Gallinago jamesoni. NCBI lineage: Eukaryota > Metazoa > Chordata > Aves > Charadriiformes > Scolopacidae > Gallinago > Gallinago jamesoni. Next base: position 1,264,498 of record JAOQGH010000032.1, read on the forward strand.
GTTACGGCTTAACTTTACTGTGGGGATGGTGTTGGCTTGACTTTGGGTTTTGTTTGGTTTTTTTCATCTCCTGGGTCCCAATACTTCTAAGATGAGGTCAATTATTTTTTTTAGCTCACAAACAGAAGGATGATTATTTCAGAAGCTGAAAGAAATAGCAATATGGAAATTCCAAATATATATCATTCTCTTCTTGCCGATCAAAATGTGGCTCTTTTGTGTCTTCTGGCCATGAGTTTGAGGTGGTGTACTGAGAAATCTTTTCACTGATTGTGCCCTCGCTCTGAAATGCTGAAAGAAGAGATGTGACAATTTTTTTATGTAGTTTCATACGCTTGTTTATGTCTCTTACTTGTTTGTGTCTGTCTTCCCATGCCTCAATTCCATTTCCCATTTGTTAAATTGCTGCTGCATTCATTCCAAGGAAAGAATTGAGTTTAGGATGAACAAGGGAGAGGCTCCACAATATGACATATATAATCTTTTTACAGATGTCCACAGAAGCTTCCTCAAGGTAGCTGAATTAGCCCTGTTTTTTTCTCTCTTCCGTCAGATGATCCAGAGGTCCCAATGGAGCCTCCGAGTGCTACCACCACGACCACCATAGGTATATCCGCAACTTGGACCACCTTAGCAGGGTCCCACGGGAAGAGGAACAATACCATCACCACAACCAGCTCCAAAAGGAAAAACAGGAAAAACAAAGTGACCCCTGACAACGTTCAGATTATATTTGATGACCAGCTCCCAATTTCCTATAGCCAACCAGAGAAAGTGAACGGCGAGTCGAAGAGCAGCAGCACTAGTGAAAGTGGTGACAGTGACAATATGAGGATTTCCAGCTGTAGTGATGAGAGCAGCAATAGCAACAGCAGCCACAAAAGTGACAATCATTCTTCCACAGCCGTTACTAACACGCAGAGCAACAAAAAGCAACCATCGGTTCTTGTCACTTGTCCGAAGGATGAGAGGAAAGCAGTTACCAGCAAATCATCCATAAAGTGAGTTGCTGTCACCACCAGTGCTGCTTTCCAGGGGGTTGTTGCCCTACACACATCTCAGTTCAAGCCACTTCTTACTAATAAAGTGCTCTGGTGCTAAAAGAGAAAGATGAGTTGAGGGGGGCTGGAGAGTGGGCAAAATTCAAGTAATCCTTCCTTTTCTTTTTTGACTGTATAATGACAATATTTAATTTCTTTTAAAGGTTGTCTGAAGTTATAAGTGAGGTGACGAGCAATTCCTTGTCTACTTGCACGAAGTCTGGTCCTTCTCCCCTTTCTTCTCCAAATGGAAAGCTAACCATTGCCAGTCCTAAACGTGGCCAGAAGAGGGAAGAAGGGTGGAAGGAGGTGGTGAGAAGGTAAGCAAATTATTCCCCCTTGTGGATGTTTTTGGTGTTTTTTGAGAATGTTTTGTCTAGTGTAGTCCTCTGTGGGGTTACTGAATCACCACCTTCTTAGCAGACCTGAGAGATTTCACAAAATTATCATAGAATCACAGAATAGTTTGGATTAGAAGGGACCTTAAAGATCATCTAGTTCCAACCCCCCTGCCCTGGGCAGGGACACCTCCCACCAGAGCAGGTTGCTCAAAGCCCCATCCAGCCTGGCCTTGAACCCCTCCAGGGATGGGGCATCCATGACTTCACTGGGCAACCTGTTCCAGTGCCTCACCACCTTCACAGGAAAGAAATTACTCCTAGATGGATTGATTCACAAATTATATCGTTTTGACCAATCTGCTCGCCGCTTCCTGCCGTAGAAGCGTTTCCCAATTAATATTGTTTCTTTTTTGTGTAGATCCAAGAAGGTTTCTGTTCCTTCAACTGTCATCTCCAGAGTGATCGGCAGAGGAGGGTGTAACATCAACGCGATCCGTGAGTGCACGGGAGCGCACATAGACATCGACAAGCAGAAGGATAAAACTGGAGATAGAATAATAACGATCAGGTAAGCAGGCTGCTGGATTTCCTCCTCCTGGGGGGATTTTTTTGTTGTAGAACACTTCCCTGTATAGAAAACTGAAAAGGCTTGACCTCATTGTCCTTTGAAAGATCACGTTGAGACAGTCAGTTCTTAGGGGCAGGGGAACTGCCAGTGGGCTCTGTCGTGTGTGTACAAAAGACTTGCGATAAGGTGAAGCGTAAATGTTAGGATTCTGTGATGAGAGTTGTTTAGACGTGGCTAAATATGTAGGTGCATTTAGGAACGTAAATGTTTTAACCATTTGGGTCTTTTGGGACTTGAGAGTTTTCAACTTGAGCTTCTTAAATAAAGATTGGCAGTAAGAACGTGCCAAGCTCAGCCTTCAGATAGTTATTTTTCTGTCTGTGTTAGCATGACAGAAGACAGGCTAGATCATGTGTTGGAGGTACTTTGCTATCATACACGTAAATGCTTAAGATACACTTTCCCTTTCCCCTTCCTCTTTACAGGGGTGGCACAGAATCAACAAGACAGGCCACGCAGTTGATCAATGCTCTGATTAAGGATCCCGATAAGGAAATTGATGAACTTATTCCAAAGAACCGTTTGAAAAGTTCAGCTGCGAACTCCAAAATAGGGTCCTCGACACCTGCCACCACCACAGCTGCTAACAGTTCTCTCGTGGGCATCAAAGTCACCACCGTAGCTGCTTCGTCGACGTCTCAGACTGCCTCCGCGCTCACCGTGCCTGCAATTTCTTCAGCATCCACTCACAAAACCATCAAGAACCCCGTGAATAACGTGCGGCCTGGTTTCCAAGTCTCTCTTCCGTTAGCGTATCCTCCTCCGCAGTTTGCACACGCTTTACTCGCTGCTCAGACTTTCCAGCAGATCCGTCCGCCTCGGTTGCCCATGACGCACTTCGGAGGTACTTTCCCACCAGCTCAGTCCACGTGGGGTCCGTTTCCCGTCAGGCCCTTGAGCCCCGCAAGAGCTACCAACTCACCGAAACCTCACATGGTGCCTCGCCACAACAGTCAGAACAGCAGCGGTTCTCAGGTGAATTCAGCAAGTTCTTTGACGACGAGTCCGACGGTGACGACAAGTTCAGTGGCTTCTACTGTGCCTGGTTCTTCTGCGAATGGCAGCCCGAGTTCACCCTCCGTCAGAAGACAGCTTTTCGTCACGGTGGTGAAGACATCGAACGCCACAACGACCACGGTGACAACCACGGCGAGCAACACGAGCACAGCGCCCACAAACGCCACATATCCAATTCCTACTGCCAAAGAACACTACCCTGCATCTTCCCCATCATCTCCTTCTCCTCCCGCCCAGCCAGCGGGTGTTTCCAGGAGCAGTCCTTCTGACTGCGCGGCCGCCTCTCCGAATAAAGGTGCACCTTCGTCTGATCCGGAAGCGGGTAGTCCTCCAGCGGTGGAAACGAGCAGCTCGACCAGCAGTAGGCAGCCCAGTTCTGGTACCGGCACCTCATCCGCTCACCCTGCTCATCAGCAGCCTCCAGGAGCTCCTCTGCAAGAGGCACGACCCCCTCTTCAGCAACCTCAGGTTCCTGCACCAGATCCTCGCATGGTCGTGCCTCCAAATCTAGCGGCGACAAGCTCGGCTGCTCCTGTGGCAGGTCCAACCAACGCCCCGATGACCTACCCCATGTCTCAGACCTCCATGGGGTCTTCTCAGCCTGCGGCCAAGATGGAAACCCCGGCCATCCGACCGCCTGTCCACGGAACTGGGAGCGTCCATAAGAACCCAGCTCCTGTGCAAAACTCCTCTGTTGCAGTCCTCAACGTTAATCACATCAAAAGGCCCCACAGTGTTCCTTCTTCCGTGCAGCTTCCTTCTACCTTAAGTACACAAAGTGCTTCTCAGAATTCAGCCCATCCCGCAAACAAGTCCATGGGTAACAACTTCAGTGCTACCTTACCCTTTGGGCCCTTTAGTACGTTGTTTGAGAACAGTCCCACCTCTGCTCATGCCTTCTGGGGCGGGTCCGTCGTCTCCTCCCAGACGACGCCGGAATCCATGCTGTCAGGAAAGTCTTCGTTTTTGCCAAATTCAGATCCTTTACATCAGTCGGATACTTCCAAAGCCCCAGGTTTTAGGCCACCGTTACAGAGGCCAGCTCCAAGTCCCTCAGGTGAGTCCCTGGTTTGCCTTTGTACCTTAATAATACACTTAAATAACCACCGCCTGTTTTGATTTTGATCACGTAATGCTTTCTGCCTCAGCTTTTGGGGCCATTCAGACTAAGTCGCTGCCTGCCCTGCAATGAAAGGGTGCTGCGATACGTTTTATCGCTAATTCTGTAAGCAAAGTTGAGTTCAGCTTCCTTTTAAGTGCCACCTGTCAAACCTAGTAACTATTTTGCAGCTGATGAACCTGATAAAAGTCGAGACCAGGCATTCTTTTTGCCATTCCAGTCGACTCTTTTGCGATAGCTGAGATAATTAAACACTTTGCTGTTTTCACCTCACTTCCCGACCAGCACTGATCACTCTTCTGTTCATGGTAATGTGCTGCTTGGCCCCAGGCTGCAGAAAAATCTTCAGAGTGTGATTCAGGATGGCCAGCATGGCTTTACTAGGGGCAGGTCCTGCCTGACTAACCTAGTGGCCTTCTGTGGTGGAGTGACTAGGTCAGTAGGTAAGGGACAACCTATGGATCTGATCTGTCTGGGCTTCTGTAAAGCCTTTGACACCGTCCCTCACAACATCCTGCTTGCCAAATTGGAGGGATACGGATTTGAAGGGTGGACTGTTCAGTGGATAAGGAATTGGCTGGATGGTTGCATTCAGAGGTTGGTACTCAGTGGCTGGAAGTCCAGATGGAGAGCAGTGACAAGTGGTGTCCCTCAAGGGTCTGTGCTGGGACCAGTACTGTTTAACATTTTTA